>JAZKJV010004801.1:0-469254 GCA_037367405.1 Ottelia alismoides | reverse complement strand
TTTAACTCAAAATCTCAATACCTCGGAAACCAAGTGTTCTTAAACATCACTAATCTTGTGTGAATGTGAAAGTGTCAGGGATTAAACCAACTCCTTCATCGTCATTTTTTTTGAAAAGAATATCTACAAACACAAGTTAGTCTCAATCAAACCCTCTTTTTGAAAAGATTTTTGAAAAGATTTCCAAAACAATGTCACATGTATAAAGATTTTTCAAATGATTTTTCAAAACAAGTAAAACTCATTTTTCAAACCATTTTTTCAAAATATTTTCTTCGAAATAATGTAACATAATAAAGAAAAATTTTCAAACTTTGAAAACATTCCATCCAACTTAGTTCAAGAAAAGTTATACTCTAGCCTAAAAAGTTTTAAAATTTTCAATTTTTTCAAGAATAGAGCTATGGCTAAAGCACATATATATTGTATGTACAGTATACCCCCTATTCTTAACCTTTTCTATGTCCTCATAGCACTAAGTGATACAAAGCCAAGCTCAAGTTAAGATATAGAAAAGGATATAGGAACTGAAGAGGACGCCCCCCTATACTTAGGTTAGAATAACATAAGTATCAGAGAGAAGGGAAAACGAGTCTGGAATTTACGGGGACTCAGGTCCCCCCAATACTGAGGCTGAGAATAGCCTAAGTAGAGATTTGGATAAATGAGGTTGGGGAGACCTGAGGAAAACAGAGAGGTTAGGATGGATTTACACATGGATGAATGAATCTATGGGGATGGATGGAGTACATAGGGTCTATGGGAGGATATTGGAAATCGACAAGCACAGCTTAATCAATCAAGGAACACCCTTGATTCACCAACTCACACATGAAACCAACAAATGTTGGCCAATTATCCATTCATTTTTATTGGTGATAAAACAAATTCATTCTTCTTTACGCAAGGCTTAATGATATGTCAAATCAAAACATCCTACGTAAAAAGGGTGTTGCTCCCCAAAACATGATTTTACTCCATTTTATTTGTCAACTTGCATTATCAATCCCAATTTTTAGCTTCACGATTATCACTGATTTAATGTGAACATAAATCAAGCAAACATCGTCTACCGGCCATTCCCAATTTCCATTTAATCCTAGGTGATAAATCCAGGAAGGGAGGTCGAGAAAAAGCCAATGCATATGATAAAATCATGATCTATGCTGAGAGAAAAACTTGCAGTGCCTGTATCTATCTTCATAAAAAAAGACTGAATTAAAACCAAAAAACTAAATGTATGAAAGTGATGAAAAACCACACCTAGCATGCTTCTATTAGCAAGGAAGAATCATATTTAATTTTGTCTAAGTGAAGAGATGTCTATGTGTGTCTCAAATTAATGTGTGTCCTACCTACGATCAAACACATAAGATAAAAAAATTAAAATAGCTCAGAGAGTCGCGTGTTGATCCTAAGTAAACACTCGAGTGGGGCAAATCCCACACAATCACAACTGCCTTCGTTCATTTACAAGCGTGAGTCTTCAAATGAAGACAATTGTAATGATGATTATTTACATGCATGAAATGAAAAATGCAAGAGGCATGAATTCTCTTCAATTTCTCCAATGGTGCTTCTGCGACTCCTCACAGCGGGAGCTCTTGCTCCTTGCCTCCTTGATCGCCAAGGGACTCTGCCATAAAAGCAAACATTAGATGTATATTTAGAGAATTATCAACATAATGCAGGCAAAACAAATGACTTGACCTAAGTGTTAAAAATTATCACATCATCAAATAATAAAAATCTAAATAAAACTAAAGATGAGTCGTGTCCCCGACAATGATGCCATTTGACAACATGAAATTCAGCCCTTTAAAAGTGTGGAATTAACATTCTAATCTCGTTGCAGTCTGGCTAAATCGGATCCATAAAAAAGCTGCTCATTTTAATTTATCAATTAAACATAAGAGGACGAATTTATTTACTTGGACAAGCCCAAGGTCGAACTCAGGGACACGAGCCTCTTAAATATCTATTTAGACTCTCATTAATCGCATTAAGAGATAACTAAAGAACTCATAGGTCAAAATGCAAGGAAACATGAAGCAGACAAAGTAGACACATGCATACACTTTTTATTTGATTTTTATAATGCAACATAATGCAAGTGCAAAGTTATGCAAATATGTCCTAATTAGATAGAATCAATGAGAAATTACTATGTAATCAATTTCAGAATCAATTTACGAAGCAACTTCATTGACAAATTAATAAATGGCATCACAATAAGTAGGCAGGTGACACCATATAATTAGAATTAATCGTCTGGATTCTAAGTGTCAAATCAGAAATCAAATCATGCCAATGGATAGACAATGAAACAAGCTTCAAAACGAAATTGAAATTAACTAAAATAGAGGTCTTTTGCTCAAGATATTCACAAAAGAGTCATAGGCATAACATAAGAAAAAATTTAAAATAAATAGAGAAAACTTTGTAAACAGGTCCCTGGGAGGACTTAAATGAAATTAAAATAAGTCGTGAGGCCTTCCCTGTAATTTTTCCATATGTACGGGGACTAAATTGCATTTATTAAAACTGCGGAGGGGCTTGAATGCAATTAGCCCCAAGCGCACATGCTCTTCATGTGCTCATTGGGCATGTTTGCAATTTGGAGAAATTGACGAGCCCCCCTACAATTTGCTTAGACCTCACGTGACCCAGGCACGTGAGGCTAGGCTCGGATGGAGGTGCATGCTCGGGGCAAGGCTCGGGCCACATGGAGGTAGATGGTGCTCTGGTTTGGCTCGGGTGCCCCGATCTAGGTGGCTCAAAGTGGAGGCTCTAGGCGATGACATGGCCTCCTCTGGACCATCTGATCATAGAGATCGGACAACAGTTGTACGTGCTTGGGAGCGTCGATGTGGCCAAATGTAGGCCATTGTATGAGCATCGGGAGAGCGCCATCCAAAGGCACATGTACACCTAGAATCTCCTCCTCCTCAGCGGGCTAGCGGCACGTTTGGGTCTTCGCAAAGATGCAGGAGCTCCGCCGTCATCTTCTGTGCATGACGTAGCTCCATGGAGGTTCTTGGAAGGTCTAAGGACGTCATCGAAGCATGGAGATGAAGCAGGACTACCCGAAGGAGACTAGAGATGCTCGGAATCCAGAGATGGAGCTGGAAAAGTTAGCTCCGATGAAGCTCCGACTAATGAAGGCATTCACCTGCAAGTGTTAGTGACAGTAGCCAAAGCGTGCAGGTGATAAGTGCAAGTGAGGTGCGGGTGAATTGAAGGTCATACAGGTGAAGAAGGTGGTCGGCCCTGTTCATCTTCTCTGGTGAGTCGGAGAAGCGGGAGGCGGAGCAACTTAGGGTTGTGGAAGAGCAAGAGGTCGAGCGGAGTGCAGCGTGAGGATGAATGAAGTGCGGGGAAGCTCGGGCGGTAGTTAATCGAAGATGAACATGTGTTGTGCGAGCCTAATGAAATCAAAGAAATCAAGAGAAAAAGTAGAGAGAGATCGAGGAGACTTACCTGGAGAATTGGGCGAATGTGGTGGCATGGGTTGAGCGCTGGTGGGCACTATGGTCATCGATGAACTCCGGTAGCCCCTCGGAGCAGCTTGCCAGCATTGTGGATCTGGGGAAAGGTGTACCATGGCCAGGGGTCTCACCGGAGCCGTGGTCATCGTGGCATCGTCGATCTGACCTCCCCCTATCATGAGGAGGAGGAGAGACACTAGGCCAATGCCCGCGTAAAGATGGACAAGGTCGAAATTAGGGCAGCGGAGGCTGATTTGTAGGGAAAGGTTAGGGCAGAAAGTGTGGATGGCGTGGGTTGCGTGTAATATATGGAGCGAGAGGGTAAGATACGTGAGGTGTTATGGAGTCTGCGAGGATGAGGGAGGATCAGGCTTTGACTGGGCCTAATCATGGAGACGAGGTGGATGTTGAGGAGATGACGAAAATGGGAAGGTGTCGAGTGGTTGGCGTGGTGGACAACGTGGGATAGAAGGGGGCGCGGGATGTGGAAGATGAAGTCTCAACCATTCGCGATCCAACGACTGAGAGGAAGGTGCGAGGGAGCAGCCTTGATCAAATGATCAGGGTGCATCGACGGTCATGGGAGAGGCGCGTGGCGCCATTGGATCTCAAGATCCAACGGTCTAGGATTTAGATGGTACGGACGCTCTGGATGTGATCTGGAAGAGGATCGTAGGGCAGAGATTGAAGCAGGAACCAGCGGCTACGATGAAGGCGCGAATGAAGAGATCAGACGACTGGAAGCAGAGGGCGCTTGGCGCAAGGTCAGCGGGCCACGTGGCTCAACCAGAGAGAGCTACGTGGCCCAATCGGGTTATTCAGACATAGAACATGAAAAAGAAGAAGGAGAAGACCGAATTTGGAAAAACTCAAAACATGAAAGTTGTAGATCACGATGAGATCTACAAGTTTTATGCTGGCCAAAAGTGTAAAAGAGGATAAACAAAGGGAGAAATATTTTTGTGAGCATTTTTAAATGTACAAAAACATTGTAATTCTTTGGTTTTGTCTTTTTTTGTATTTTTTAATTTATTTCAAGACTCATATATATACATATTTTAGTCTGGCTTTTATTGACACTAATTTAAGCCAGGTGGTTAATATAGGAAAATTAACATGATGAAACCGAGGTTCATCAAAGAGTTGGGTCTTTTTTCTTTTCAAATTTAAGTTTAATGAATTTACAAGAAGTTGCTTACTACCAAACACACAAGGTGAGTCACAGCTATCGCCCAGCGTGCATACTCAGACCTTCCTAAATAGTGGTACCATCTTCCTGGTTATCGGGTTCAATATCAAGCCCAAATGGAGATAAGAGGATTAACACGCCAAAACAATTTCTATGGTCGGAGGCAAGTTCTTATAGTTGCAACCATACACTGAAAAGTAATGTATAGGTACTTAAGGAACAAGTCTGGGGATTTGGGCTTTATCCTTACGGCTCCTCACCCACTCTGTCTGGATGTAAGTACCTGCAAACAAAGACGGGGTTACTCTCCCCAAAATAATGATTTTGTCCTTACATTTAGTTTTAGGGCTGAGTTTTCTTTAACATTCCCTGATTTTACACAATTGTCATTTTTTCGAGTTTTTTCAAGAAATCATCTACCGAATTTCCAATTTCCTTTTGATATTATGTGAGTGAAAACTGGGAAGGAATTCAGAAATTCCAATGTGCGAAAAAATCAACGATGCATGCAGGAGATAGGGGATGTGTACCTTGTCACCAACACTCTACATGTAGGGTGGTCTGGGCAAAAAATATAAAATAAACTAACCTAATGCACGAGAACCATCCTAGCAGTAACTTCTATTAACGGGCAAGAGCAGTTAATTTGACTAAGTCCAAGCTACACTCTATTCTATAGGTTCGGAAATTCTTGTTTAGGGCTTTGGACCTAATCGTTTACCTGTCTCAAGCAAGGTAATAAAACCTACTTCTAAGCGCTCAAGCACACAAAATCTTGAGAAAATAAAGAAAAAGAAGGTGATGAAAACAAAATTGGTGAGATCCCCTAAGTGCACCAGTGAAACAGACCCTGCAAACACAAGGTATATAGTGGCCTTTTAGAAAACAGAAAAAGAGTAAATACCAAATAATTTATTACAATTTTGACAAAAAGAATGGATAAATAAAATGCTAAAAGAAAACGAAAAAATTGCATGTGGTGTGCTCTAAGTGACTGGTCTCCTCCAGTTTTTCCTCTCCACCTCCTACGCTCTCCTGCAACTTGATGAAGAAACAAGTCGCCTCCGCTTCACTTAGGTGCATTAGCTCTCCTAAGAAAGTCACCCTCGCTCGTCAGGCCCTAGCAAGAAAGAGGTAACACAAGAATGTGTAAGAGACACAGTTATGAAATTTTGAGCAAAAATAAAGAAAAAGAAGGTGATGAAAATCTTGAGAAAATAAAGAAAAAGAAGGTGATGAAAACAAAACTGGTGAGATCCCCTAAGTGCACCAGTGAAACAGACCCTGCAAACACAAGGTATATAGTGGCCTTTTTAGAAAAAAGAAAAAGAGTAAATACCAAATAATTTATTACAATTTTGACAAAAAGAATGGATAAATAAAATGCTAAAAGAAAACGAAAAAATTGCATGTGGTGTGCTCTAAGTGACTGGTCTCCTCCAGTTTTTCCTCTCCACCTCCTACGCTCTCCTGCAACTTGATGAAGAAACAAGTCGCCTCCGCTTCACTTAGGTGCATTAGCTCTCCTAAGAAAGTCACCCTCGCTCGTCAGGCCCTAGCAAGAAAGAGGTAACACAAGAATGTGTAAGAGACACAGTTATGAAATTTTGAGCAAAAATAAAGAAAAAGAAGGTGATGAAAATCTTGAGAAAATAAAGAAAAAGAAGGTGATGAAAACAAAACTGGTGAGATCCCCTAAGTGCACCAGTGAAACAGACCCTGCAAACACAAGGTATATAGTGGCCTTTTAGAAAAAAGAAAAAGAGTAAATACCAAATAATTTATTACAATTTTGACAAAAAGAATGGATAAATAAAATGCTAAAAGAAAACGAAAAAATTGCATGTGGTGTGCTCTAAGTGACTGGTCTCCTCCAGTTTTTCTCTCCACCTCCTACGCTCTCCTGCAACTTGATGAAGAAACAAGTCGCCTCCGCTTCACTTGGGTGCATCAGCTCTCC
Organism: Ottelia alismoides; assembly: GCA_037367405.1. NCBI lineage: Eukaryota > Viridiplantae > Streptophyta > Magnoliopsida > Alismatales > Hydrocharitaceae > Ottelia > Ottelia alismoides. The sequence goes on along the minus strand of JAZKJV010004801.1, from coordinate 462,617 downwards.
TAAGAAAGTCACCCTCGCTCGTCAGGCCCTAGCAAGAAAGAGGTAACACAAGAATGTGTAAGAGACACAGTTATGAAATTTTGAGCAAAAATAGCATGAAAAGAAAATTAGGAAGTGTAGACAAGCAAACAATGACATGGATCTGAAGCAAAGTGAGAAGAGAAAGTGAAAATAGATCTGAAATGTATCCTTATGTCCGATCTTGGAGAGCTTTCGGTGTTCGACATATCGGATGCTACAAGCATTGTATCAGCTCCTTAACGGCACACTGTATTCAATTTGAGTACTCACTCCTCAACAAGATGCAAATCCACAATATATAAACATACTAATATAAATATAGACAAAAATTACATGATAGAAAATATGCACAAATAAATGTCAGAACAATATAGGCAAAAATAAGAAAATGAAAAACATGTATAAACAATAAAAAATAACATGTCAAGAAAAAAACCTAACTACCCTTGACGTGCCTCCTCAACAACAATGCCATTTTGTTGAGCAGGAAAATCGAAGTTTTAATTAATGAGATTGAATTTCAGTGTCGTTGCAACCCTAAAAATCCCTCAACAAAAATTTATCCGATTCTCAAGCCAAAATAAATGAAGAAAATGTAGCAAGAGAAATTTGCTATTTAATTTACCTATATACATACAGGGTCGAACTCAGGGAGGCTACAAAAATCCTGAAGGTTATTAAAATCAATGAAAGAACCAGTGAAATAAAGGAGATTCTATAAACACCATGCTTTGTTTTTGTATTTTTGACTTTTTATTATTTTTTATGAGTTTGAGTTTTTATTTTTTAGATGGTTTTCTGATTTTGTAATTTTTACGACTTTTAATTTTGTAAAAGGTTTTAATTTTATGAAACAAAAGGAAATAAATATAAATAAAAGAATTCATTGAGAGAGAAAGAGAAGTTCTTGGATCTTTACAAAGTAGTAAAATATACAGAAAAATCATTTTTCTTCATTTTATGATATTTTTTTTATCATTTTTATGATTTTACATAATTTTCTGAAATTTTTAAAACCTTTAAATAAATTAAAAATAGAAAATAAAACAAATAGAACCCAAAATGATTATTTTTGAGTTTTTAAAATAGCATTTTAAATCAAAATAGTTGAAATATATACAGAAAGAAAGATAAATTTTTTATATCTTCTAGAAAGGTATTTTAAGATTTTTTTGGATTTTTCTATAATTTTTATGATTTTTATGTTTTAAGTATTTTTTGATTTTATTGGTTTTATGGGGAATAAAAATGTGAAAATGGGCCAGAAATTAAAACAAATAAAAATGAACAACATTGATTTTTTTAGAATTTTTAGATAAGGTTTTATATTTTTTATTGATTTTTAAATGCAAATAAGGATTTTTATACTATTTTTGAATTTTTATAAATAATATAGACAATGAAAATGCAAAACTAAAATCAGGGATGCACTAACTAATTAAAGGACTCTATCATGATTTTTGTGGAATTTTCAAATGTGTATCGCTATTATTTATTTATTTATTTACAAGAAAAATAAATGTAGACGCACCAGGGCATATATGCAAATATTTTAAATTTGCGGACTAAATGATAACAGATATAAACATTTCAAGGCAAATCACAAAAAATGTCCAAAAATAGCATGCGGATGGCGTACACCACGTTGGACTGGACTAAAATGTAATTAATTTATTTCTGTCGACCATTCAATAACATATAACATCCATACCTTTTATTGCAATTAACCCAAGAAGTCACGTGCTAGGCACACTTATAGTTCAAATAGGAAAAAGTGCAATTAAAATAAAAGTGAGGGTCATAAGTGCACATGTTCAAAACATTACACTCAAACGCGTGTCCCGCTGGGACTTATTTGCAAAATGAAATAACTGCTGGGGTTGGATGCAAATAAACCCTTTAATGACGTGGATCTCAGGATGGCTAGATGGTGCTGAGACTCTGATCCGTCAACTGAAGATGATTCGTTCTTGGATGGCGTGATGAGCTCTGGCAGATTGATCGAACGGATAAAATTTGGGGCTTTTTCAATGGTTGAGATCTAATCTGGTTGGTCGTTCTTAATCGTGCGGTATTGAACCTATCTGGAAGAATGCAGAAGATGGTTGACTCCGATGAACTTTGAGCATGGAAATCTCCCTCATTGCTCACCCAAATCAGCTAGCAGATGGTGCTCCGGCTTCCTACGGTGCTCCTCTTTTGATCCGATGGCTTCACGGTGGACGGATACAATGCAATCACAATTAGGAGGTCTGGGAAGATTCTGCTTCAACCGGATCTTGACTTGGTTTTATTAAGATCTCTCGTACGCTCCTTAGCCCTACAATGGATTCAATGCTCAGAGTGGATGTCTCCGACCAATTTTATTAGCTTCACAATCTAGATGTCTGGTGAATGGGCAGAAGATCCGATGATGGTGGTCAAAAGAGGAGTTGATTCTCAAATCTGTAGCGATATGAGGTTGGTCAGATGGTGGAAGAGCTAGAGAAAGCTCTGTCCAAAGTGTTGGCATAGTCGGAGATCAACGGGAGTAACCAGAACACCTCCGATCTTGTAGATCGGAGGTTGAAGGTGATAATTGGATTTTGATAAATAATGGAATTAGAAGTAAAATGACAGAAAAGAAATCTTAGGACGGGAATTACGAGTACCTAAGGAGTGAAATGACGAAGAGAAATCGCCTCGATCTGCAACTGCGGTAGAGTGGCAGAACACGATGGAGGACTCTGAGTGCGTGGCTGGATCTTGAATCTCAAGCTCTCTCGAGCGCTCCCTGTTGTGGAGATAGGTAGCTATCAACTAGCCTTCATATAGGGAACCGACTTCGGGCTTGAAATCGCAAGAGAAACAAAACAAACACGTGATGGAGGTGAATGGAAATTATTTATAGAGTGGACTCTGGTGACTTTTGGAATTCAAAAGCACGTGATTCAAGGCGTGAAAGGTGGATCTGAAGGGCTGGCGATGAAGAGGGATGAATGGGCCAGAACATTGGTAAAGGAATTGAATGGAGTTAGTGAACAACGCACGAGCAAAAAATGGATGAAGGAGCGACAATGCGTAAGAAGTGTGGAGTTAGCGGGTGGCCTGACCAGTTGACCTGGGTCGACCAATCAGGGCATGCGTAGAATAAGACAAAATAGGGAAGAAGATAAAAAATCAATAAATGGTTAAATAAATAAACTAAAATTCGAAAATGAATTTAAATAATTAAATGATGTAAATAAAAAAGGTTAAGGGTAAATAAAGTTAATTTAATTGATTTTTAATTAATTAAATAATTTATATACAAGGGTTAAAATAAATATAAAGGGTTATTTATAGGTACGTATACTACGTATACAAGGATTTATTTTTTTAATTAATTATTTGTAAGAATATAAATAATTTAATAATTTATTCATTTACAATTTTTTACAAGGGTTTTAATGGAATTTTTGTTAGATTTTTAGGAATTAATTTATTAGGTTCAATAAATAGGTATATGTACAGTATATACATAGTGATACCTATACAATATATACATGATTTTATTTTTGTTAATGATTGGTTTTGTGATTTTATTTGTATTTTATATGAGTCAAATATAAAATCTACAATTAATTAAAATTACAATATTCACAAATATGTACAAGAAAATAAATAATTATAATATACATAGTATCCATAGGTATAATATACAATAGTACCCCAATTTGCCACATTTCACACCTTAACTCTGATTTTTAAAAAACCACCTACATTTTAAAGGTTATTTAATTGGAGTACAATGAAATAGAGTTTGATGAATTTGGAGTTTTGGTGGAGAACATATTGATCTTGCAATTTGAACTTTGTGTCTTATTGAGAGTGTTGTTATTTACACAATATATACAGATTTTTAATGCAGTCATTTTTATTATTTACAAAAGAATTTTATTCACAATTTTCAAGAAGAAATCAAGTTTATTTAAAAAGAATTTGGTAATGAATAAATTAAATAAAAGAATGTGTATTATAAACATTATTGTACATATGATGAATATATACAGATGAAGATCGATTTTTAGGAATTTTTGGTATTTTTGGGCCTTATCCCCCTACTTTATTCTTTGTCGATCAGGTCAAGTCTTGACCTTCTCTCAGGGTAAAAGTCAGCATGTATTTATTGCATATATATAGTCTTTATTTTTCCTTTATTTATTTATTTATTTTTGGTAAAAAAGGTGAATAATATACAATAAATACACAAGAATTAGGATTAGTGAAAGAATGGATTTATTGCTATTTACAGGTGTTTTTAGGGGATTTTAAGCTAAAATAAATGAATAAAGATAATGAAATGTAGAATCATCAGCTATAAGACACAATACAACTACCGTAGGACTTGCTCCGATGTGTTTTGCCTCTCCATCCTTCCACCGCCGGATCGAGGCCGCGAACTTCCACCAACTACCGTAGGGTAACATAGAGTAACTAGAGTTTCCTTTTAGCCTTTAATTCAGTATTTTCCCTTTTATTTTCAGTCAAATCAGTAGCTCTTATATAAACCAATGATCTGTACGATCGGAGGTCATCCATTCTTTTTCATTCAATCCTGGTCATTGTACCACCATCGTCGAATGTTTCTCCATCATCCTATCACATTCTAACCACCAGATCCATATCGGATCTGAGATTTCTGTCTCATTCCAACCATCGCTATTGGAGACTAATTCATTCCCCTCCATTCCTCTTTATTTTTGCCAAATAATAATCGCCGGAGTACTACCTCTGAGCTTGCAATAATTTGCAAGACTTGGGGAGCTATTTGGAGCTTATATTGAGGTTCAGGAGATCAAGTAGCACATATAGCATAGATTTAGCTCCAGGTCCCCGATCTACAGGACCCGTGTCTATTCCTTCACTTAGATCCAAGCAAGAGGACGTAAGCAATCTTCTCATGCCTTAATGCAGTAGAGTGGATGCATATCGGCAGAAATCTAGTTGATCCAAATTCATCAGAACATACATTCATATCAGTTCTTTCAAGTGGCTCGAGATCTGTCCGATCAAGAACACCTCCCGTCAAATTTCATCCAAACCATCGATTTAGCTCAAATTGAAGCTGTCAGATCATATGTTGCTGCGTAGCATCTGAACTGTTCGATCCCTACGAACGAGGCACGCGCTACTAGTGAATTAACACTCCACTCCCTGTAGTTGTTTCTATTTTTTAAATAATCCTTTATGAATATGTGTCAAGTTTTGGTTGTTTGAATACTTGTATATATGCCCTAGGTTATTTTCATATTTGCATTTTAGTCCCATTTTTATAAATCCACGTATGGTAGCATGTTTCTTTTGGATTATTTGTAATAAATCCATTATTATTTGTTATTAATATTTGGTCCTAAAGTTTTAATAATTACATTTTAGTTCTCCAATTCCTGATTCATGTGTGCATTCACGTGTAATTGGGGGTTAATTGCACATCTAGCCCTACAGATTTCATTTCAGTTCTTATTTAGTAATTAAATAAAAAATAATTACATTATAGTCCTTCGTCAACAGATTTATTTTTGACTCTTTAATTGTTTGTAATAAATAGCTAATTACCTCTAAAAATTCCATAACAATTAGGGAAAGCTCTTGATAAGTGATTTTGATTTGATAATTATTGATTTGTTATTTTTTAAAATGCAAAAGTAATGTGAATTCCTCAATCTTTACTATAAAATTAAAAAAATAAAAAAATTAAATATTTCAAAAAAATTGATTGTATCTTTTATGTAGTTTTATCAGCTATATATTTTTTTGAAAATTCAATCAGAAACCCTTAAAAACTGAAAGCGCAGTAAAACTTAAAAAATCATATAAATTCATTTAAAAACAAAAAAATACATAAAAAGGCTTGTTTAAAAGCTAGAAAAATAATAACCTATTTTGGTTTTGTTTTTAGATATTTTGATTTTAATTTATATTTTAAAAAGACAAAAATAGTAGTTCAGAGTTGTTTTGTGTTATGTTTTCGATTTTTTCATTAAAAAACCTAAAAAAGCTACAAATTTCAAAAAAATCACAAAAATAGTACAAAAGTACTTGAAAAAATTAGTTTGAATTTTTGAATATATATACTATTATTGAAAAATCCAAAAAGAACCTTTGTTCACTTTGTTTACATTTTCTTTTATTTATTTTCTTTTAGAAATTAAAAGGATAAAAACTGTGAAATTAAAAACTCCTTGAGAAAATGAAAATCAGATAATATTAACAAATAAAATATTCAAAAACGATAAAGATATAAAAATAATTAAAAACACATTAAAGCTGAGTTCGATCTCGATAGTTATATAAGGTAAAATAATAGCTGGTGAATATATGATTAATCATCACTATACTCTCTTTCTATCATCAAAGAATAAGAACTTCAATTCAAATCATCATTAATTCTATATCTTTAGCAATAATCCTTCTCCTATTTATCCCTAATTTATGTATATAATATAACTCTTTTATTGACTTTATTTTCTTTATTTTATTCCCTATTAAAATTCCAAAAAATAGATACATGTTTTAGATAATTGTTTGGTGTCGAACAAAAATTAAAATAAAAAATAACAAAACCTTGAAAATGCAATGTTTTTATTTATTAGATACTACCAAAAATATTTCTTCATACAAATGACCTCTTTTGACCTTTTGACTGACATGAAACTTGTAGATCTCATCGTTATCTACAACTTTCATGTTTTGACTTTCTTCTAATTCGATTTATTTTTATTTCTTCTTGATTTTTTTATTTATTAACTATTTGTAATTTTCTAATTGGGCCACATGGCGCTCTCTGGAACCGCCATGCGGCCCGCTCCTTCATTCGACATCTGCTCTCGCCTCAGCCGTCTGATCTGATCATAAGATCATATCCTGCCCGCACTTCAGCGCCTGAGCCTCTGCCCTCGGATCTCCATATCCAACGAATGAAGATTTGTCTTCAACCTCCTGTGTGCCCCCATCCCAAGTGTTACACCTCGTAACACCGCTCCCCCTTCCTATTTTGGCGCCCACGTCTTACCATCTCTCCACCGCATAACATCTCCCCCACGAAACTCGATCATTCCTCATCCTCGTGGACCCTTTAATCTCCATGATCCTTCTTTCTAGCACCGGCTAGGGCATTTACAAACATCACCCTCCATCATCATTACACCACCTCCTGCACCTATAAAGACCTCCACTCCGTCACCTTCCTGACTCGTCCAACCTCCTATGCTTGAGTGCGAGCCATCTTTACCCCCCTATGACAGAGGAGGAGGGATTTGATGAGCGAAAATGGCCCCTCCAAGCAGGTGTCGACCCATGGCGTCAGCCAAATCACGACCGTCCTAGGCGAGCCATCGAGCTCCCTGGAGTCGCTGCCTAGGTATGAGCGATCGACCCGAGCTTCACATGAAGCTCAACCCAAGCCTCCACGTCGCCTTCTTCCTCTTCGATCCTTCAGGTAATTCAGATCTTGTTTTTCTTGTGTTTTCTTTGATATCATCACACACATGCACACCACATCACCTCAATCATACCTTAACCAAAGCTCTACATCGCATCTCCGGCCTTCGCGCTACTCTTCGCTCACCTTCCCCCTTCCTCCGTATCATGTTCCCCATCATCCCCTTCTCCTCATATAACCTGAGAAGAACCCAACTGGACCTTACATTCTACACCCATTGGTCCTCCACTCCATTCATCTCGCTCGCGCACACGCTTCTAACACCTGCAAGTGCCTCAAGTCCTCAATTATCGGAGTTTCGAAGGCCACTCCATTCTAGAGTAAGGTCTCCGGCGAACCATCACCATCTCCAGGATCCAAGTGACGTATGGGCTCCGCCAACCTTTAAGGAGCTTCACGGACCTCGTATGAAGCCTTCTTGAGCTTCGAATGATAAGAAGGAGCAAGGAGGAGATAAGGTGGGTTCATCGGAGCACCACCATCGCCGCCGCATGAGGGAGGAGGAGGAATACCTCGTGAAGTACATGTATTGTCCGATCTCTTTGATGGGACGATCCTGATCGAATGCTGGCCTCCGCCTCGGGCCTGCAGGCTCGATGTATCTAAGCAACTCGCTCGAAGCTCCTAAGTCAACCACGTGGCTTCCGACCTACCACCTATCGAGCCTCGATCCAAACCCCCAGTGTGTACCTCATGTGCGCACCCAGGATATTTGCGCAGGAACCCCTACCAACTTTTGCTATTTACACATAGAAACCCACGTGCATGGAAAATCATAGGGAAGGGACACCGACTTTAGAATATTACATTTATGCCCTTCCCAGGACTTTTTGATATGTTTATGAATTTATTTCTCATGTTTTTCTAGCAAATATGCCCATAGACTATTTTGTTTATATCTTGAGAATATGGACTCCTTTCAGTTGATTTTAGTCTCATGTTGTTGCTAATTTTATTCTCTTTCTAATGACATCCTTTATTTGATGATTTTACACTTAAATACACATGCTATATTTTGTGATCTATTGTGTCAATTCCTCTCCTCCTTGATGCTCTTAATCCATTTTATGGCTCAATTTGTCTCTGAAATTAATCTTTATTTGATTTCTCATTGATTTGAATATCTTAAGGCATATTTGTATACTATTGTCTGCATATTCATCTATTGCATATCTTACACCACACATCATTTCTTGTGCATTTTGTTTACATTTTGTCGCATTCATTATATGTTTCTCATGTCATCTACATCATCACATCGTGCCTCATTTTTTTGTGTTTGTGCGTATGCATATCTGCATAGTAATCTAGATGAAGGATATGGGAAAATCCTTAAGCGCATCATGGAAGCGTGAGGATCGCATCGTATGCGATCGGAGCGACTAGTCGTACTAGTAGCTCGGGGCAGCAGAATTTAAAAAATTGTGAACAATGAAACCGCATGATACAAGAACACTTCTCATATCATTTCATCCGGACCACAAACAACTATTAGATTTACCCTTGAAGTGTGGTTGCGATCGGGTCTCTAAAGGAATAGACCTTCGGCCTCAAGTCCGATCTGACGAAGGAGACACTTACGAGCGTGTTGATGAAATGCGTGCTCCTCGTAATCCATGTTGATGATCCAAGCGGCGAATATCCTAATCTCATCACACGAGATCTGACATCTTCTTCACGAGCGAGGCACATCGAAGGAGATGGAGAACCATGAGCAAAAGATCCGGTAACGTAACGGTGATGCGGCGGAGATGGCGACTCTCTCCAGGACTCCATGGTAGACGACCATAAGAGAGAGAGAGAGAGAGAGAGAGACTTGGCCTGTAGAGAGAGAAAGAGAGAGAAGGAGAGAGCATTAGTTCTTGTAATATCAAGAGCAATGGTTTCCTCTTCTCATATAGTATTTTAGGATTCCATGGATCTTAATCCATGGACAACAAAATCAATGGATGAGATTGATTTGTGTTTCTTTCAATTGTCAAGATTTTTGTTGTAAAAACATAACAAGAATTATTTAAATAAAATATATATTGAGTAATCAATATAAATTAATTTCAAATTAAACAATTATCCATGGAAATAATAGGGAAGGAGATTAATCTCCTACCATAAAACGGGGGGATGGCCACCCATTCCAATTAGGACTTGTTGCTCGTACACCACCTTTAATTGGAAGGTGGCAATATCTATCTCATTCCATGCGATTTCATTATCCCATGAAAATCTCTAATATTTACAACAATAGTTTTTGTAAATTATCTCACAAAAATATATCTAATTTTTTTTGTAAATATTGCAATCATGCCATTGGAAATTTGTGAATCACGTTCACAACCCAAAATAAAATGCAAATTACATTTTCAATTAATTGTCCAATGTGAATCCAATTCACACCAACATTTTAATTGTAAATATTATTTACAAATAGCTCTCTTATATATTATAAATCACATTTATAATATATATGATTAATATGGATAGTGCCATCCACATTATTCATATTCATGATAATTAAATCACATTAAATTGTCTTGGATCTCTATTCTTATGTGCCCAAATAATATGAATCACATTCACATTATTCACGTCTTTGATAATTAAATCACATTTAATTATCTCGGATAACTCTCCTTATAATATGAATCAAATTCATATTATTCGTGATAATTAAATCACATTTAATTATCCATTTCTTAATGCTCAGATATATTATCAACAATGAAATTACCCTTGAAGGGTGAACTCTTTCAAGGATAATGTGCTTTCTCCGTGGATACTTGGAGATAAGGATAGGGTGATTGTACGTTCCACGTATAGTGACTTGAATATTGAGATCAAATCTCAAATCCATATATTGCGGACCTTCCATAGATGTTTGATTAAATCAAAATCGTAAATCTAACCTTTTCATTGCATCTAAATCACATTCAGATCACTGTCCAACATTTAGACGAAGATCATATTACTTCTCCATTGAGAGGAGTCTCTAATATCCAAACCCATTTCATCACTCCTTAGGAATGCAAGCTTCATGGTTAAACAATCGTTTATGATCACATCACTCTCATGTATTCCTAATACATGTATATCCTTCATACTGGAAGACCTAGAGTAAACTCGAAGTTTTAGATCTATTTAGACAGTCTCCTTCGGGTTTTTATCATTAAGTTTCTCATTCGATCATTAGAAGTCAGTATCGATCATATACTTTCCATCATACATGGTTATTAATCACATACTTTCCAAAAGTATATATCAAACCTATAAATTTAGTCAACCTTGCTAAGCGAGATGACCGTGCACGGAATTTGATCCCAATATTTAATGGTGAGCTCATGTCCTCTGGTTCATTAGATGAACATGTATGATCCCTTTGAGAGATCGTATCACTCATATGACCTTGCTTGCACACCAGCACACCAGTGTATAGACCTTGATTAGGCCAACAACATATCAGTCTGCCAAATGTACATACTCAGATATATAGTAACACATCTGTCTCCGGCCAGAGGATGCGTGCCTATATCATGACAACATACGACATAGGTCTTTGGTTATCTCGATCTCGTTAAGTCAACCAATTGTCCTGACTAATTTGACACCTCCAAATCTCTATTCCTATGCATATGACATGCATCAAGAGATCGGTTAGATATCAGCCATAAGATGAAGGATTGCCATCTCCGACTCATGCTGGAGAGCATCTCTTAATAATCATTCGATGGTACTTGATGAGTCCTCGATCTAACTTTTTAGATATTCATCCAAGCACCAGCCTTATGAGTCAACAATTGAATCAACAGTCGTATGATCATTAAGATGGCCATGGTACATAACCCTAATTGTACAAAGGGACCTATTATGCAAATTAGTTATTCTTCATTTCAGATCAGGGAATGGTATATGTAATAACATTTATTGCATAACGGATCGTCGTTGGCTCGCATGTCCAACATCTCCCACTAGCCCAAAGAGCCATTAATAAAATCTTTGAGCATTTTGAAGGTTTCTAAGGTGAAGGTAAGAAGTCTCATATCACAAATAATCATCAGTGGATATCACATATCATTAATGTTCATTATGATATAGATGATTCATATACATCAATATGTATGAGATCTTGAACACCTTGACATCTTACACCATTCCAGGAGAAGGGTGCATTGGACATTTTTACTTTGAATACAATATTCATAAGTATGTAAGATTTGAATCTTCATACAATCTAAAGTTCAATATCTTACTAGTCTATTGATCTCATCAACGGACTTATGTCCAAGACTCGATGTAAGATCATTATCTAATTATCTTCATCCTCCTATTAATCTTAAAAGATTTAATTTTCAGTATTAGAAATGTTGATAAATAATTCATTAATTTTCTAATTTGGTAGAGTCCCCTAGATCTCAGATTTCTATCTTAAATATATCCATCATAACTCTTTATGATAGGTCTTTCCAGAATTCATGTTTATTATTAACATTTAGAAACAAATAATGAGTATATTTGAATATCTAGGTTATAGAGACATTCTCTAAGACTAAGGGCTCTCCCACTGAAAATAACAAGTCTATCTTATAAATAGAGATTGTTGCAACAATTGCATCAATATCCATGTGGATGAGTATTAAACCTTAAGATAAAATTTCGTCAGTCTTCTAAAACACATGCAACCAATTGCAAGTGTTATGAGAAGAATGAGATACATTTATTAGACTTTTATCTTATCTACTGAGTAAGCCAATTTCAATGATGTTATGTAGATGTATATTATTCCGATGCACTATCCGAGTCCTTCTCTAAGGAATCATGGATAGTCCAGATAATCAAACTATCAATACATCGGCTTATTGCAGTATTGGCATTGATCCAAGTCTTTGATTGTTATATGTATGGAAGTCACAGAAGAATAGTCAACTCTTTGACTTTCTTTCTTACATGGGTCAGACCCATGCTTCCACTGTGCTTCCTTCATCTATAAACATTCATTGCTTAAGACAAAAGATCTCTAATGTTGAATTCAAAGGATTTCAATATAAGAGTAATTCAACACTTATACATGTTTCATTAAAATCGTTCAATATGAATATTATAAAGATTCATGAATGACTTAAGTATAGACAATAAAATGATGGCAATCATCTATCTACATCCATCTAAGCTCTAAAAGACTTTGGTTCATGTAGGTACTCAAACATTTTGAGTACATCATCTCTTATCGAGCCACCATTGTGCATAATGCAATGCATGTCATTCATTATTAATGTCGAGAACATATATGTATGCCAAAACATCTTCTTAGGCTTTATAAGGATTATTTGACAATTACGATCATCATTGACATGATACTTCCAAAGCACACTCGATGAGAGATCAAGACTATAGAGACATATAAACCCAAGGTCGTTGTCTAATTGTCCAATTAATTGTCATTTCTCATTATTAAGAGGAAACTTGCACATTGCAATCACATATATTATGTGTCCAACTGCAAGTACAATATCTTGATCATGGATCCAATCCACGATATTTTACTAGTTGTGATTGAGTATAGTAATGAGTGAGTTTAATGAGGATTATCTGAAATAAGAGAGTTACATAAATATATACATTACTTTGATTTAGGAATTTATATATCAAAGTTGTCTTGCTTTTTCAACACTGAAAGTTCATTCCCTTGATCACTCTCATTGTATGAGATATACTTATCATTATATCTCAAGCAAGATCTGTGATCTCCTTTCTTATCTTTGTTACATCCCAATAATACGAGAGCCTGCAACTCAGATAAAAAGAAGCACGAACTCATTCCGCCTTACAAGTCCAACTTGCATTCCCAATTCTGTCTTCAACACCCAAGCCCACCAACCCTAAGGTGATGTTGACCCATCATTAATTGAATCAACTGTCAACATGATTAGAACTCATTATGTGCATCCAATATCGCCCCAATAATATGAGGACTCGATATTAGGGTCACTACGTATAGAGCCTTACTCTTTTTAGAAGTAAAGTGCCTGATCTAGATGCGCTTGTATGCAGGAGCTATCACTTCGAACAGGTGACTCTTACATACAATCCCTGGCGACGGAACCCTTCGCCTTAACGGGAGACCATGGATGTAACTTATGTGATCCTCCGTATCATGTTCAAATTTTAACCAATTATTATGAATCATATTCACATAATCTATTCTTCCAAGGGAAATATAACTCTATTCATAATAGACTGTATAGTTGGATCTAATTAATTTAATCATATTAATCAGTTATCAATCCAATCAATCAATCAATAAACAATTATGATTATTACTTGGAGGATGGTATAATTTCAAAATACATATTGTTCGAATGTTAATAATTAGAAAAATACATCATGATCGCTTCAAGCATTATCCTTTCCTCACTCATTGTCATGGCCAGTAACGACATGAGTGGTACAGACCGCTCATGGAGCAACCTTCGACCCCAATGCTCCGCGACTAGACACCATATCTGCCTCAAGTCAGGATAATACGATTTTATCATTTTGTATTTGAGATGATAATTATCTTTCAACCGAAGTTATACCATATAATATTTATCAAAATTATTTTGATTAATATTATAAGGTGATTTGATAAACAAATCCCCAATCCTATTTAAGCAACTATGCTTGTTAGGATTGATGTAACCAATTGTGATCGAGGTCATATCTAATCAATTTTGGTTAATATAATGTCATTTAAGGAAATAATCATCATAAATATGTCACAAATATTCATAAATAATTATTTCAGAAAATTAACTATAATTTCCATTAATTGATTAAATGACAAGCACAAGGTTCGAGATTAGGAAAGTAAATTTCAACAGTGACCCCCACTTGCTAAAATTAGCACATCTCAATCAATTTAAATCCAAATTACAAAAAAAGTTTTCAAAGTTTGCTAATTTGATTCATAATAGAACCTAAGTGATTTTACGTATTTCTAGGCATTTTAAAACCATAATTAGCTCTTTAATTATGTCAAGATTCGTCATCCTTTAAAAGTAGATACATGTTCATTAAAGATCATAACTTGAGCAATTAGATTCCAAATCACGCAAACTACGTTCCCATGATTTCCTTATTTAATTGGAGACATAATTCAAAAAATAATTTCATGTTTAAACACTTTTAAGCAGGGTGAAAAAATCACACAAAATGGGGTTGCGTGAACAAAATGCGATAAAACATCACACAACCAAAAATGCCCAAGTTATCTTAGGTTTATGGATCATATCCAAAACCTCCAACCTGGATCTGATACCACTTAAAGGATACGGGAAAATCCTTAAGAGTGTCATAGAAGCATGAGGACCACTGATAACTTCCCCGCACCCTATGTTAATTCGGTCAAATTAATGTCCAAATTAATTATAAGTCGTTCGTTGCAGTCGGATATGAGAGGCTAATCAAAAACCACTATTAATTAATGTCAAGTTAATTTCAAGCGGCGGATTTTTTTTTACTTGGTGGAAGTCCAATGTCGAACTCAGGGAGGCATCTGTCGCCTTAGTAGATTTTAAGCAAATATCAAGTGTGTGATTATCGAGGAGTAATTTTTTTTGTTCTTTTTTTATTTTCGATGCAGACACATACAACCAGTAAGCCAATATAAAGTTCAATTCAATTAGGATATCAAATGAAGTCCAAAAATTCTACAAATTGGCCAGATGATTAATTATGATGAAAATGATCTACACTAATTTTTTCGGAATTTTTAGACACTAAATGAATTTACTATGAATTAAATATGCAGACAGGATGATTTTCACTATTTAATTTTTAATAAATAACAAATCACAATTTTTTCAAGAAATAAAATTATCCTAGATAGCACTAATGATAAGGAATCCAGGAAAATTGACAGATCTTAATTTCAATGTGAAATGAATTTATTAAAATTAAAATAAGAAAATAACTCAACAATTTATTTAGGCCTCGATATGTATGCAAATGACATGAAATTTTTATGGCATGTTAAGATTACTGTCCTTAAGCTACTGTGAATTTTTGAGGATTTTTGGAACCACAAAGAATTAACTAGAAATTAAAAGGTGTCACTGGGCAAAATATTCCACAAATTTACCAATTAATTCATTAAAAATTCCAGTGAAATTACCAAAAACATGACACGTGGACCAATAGACAGAGGACAAGTTTCTCAACAAAATGCCACTTTTAGAATTAAAAAATGATGTAATATACAACCTAGGGATGCGTGCAAACACAGGGGTGTAAATACAATACAGGAAAATAGAAATACATAAAGCAAATATGCTGACAGGGACTAAAATGCAATTACCTATTATACTGGGGGGGTGGATGCAAATTCTCCACGGGACACGTGCTCCTCACGTGGGGTCTGCTTCACAGGGACCTCTTTGTAATTATGAAAAGTCCCAACGGCCTCTATGTAAATTTCCCAGGCCGCACGTGCTCCTCACATGAGCGGCCTAGGCACGGATGGCTGCGGAGGCTCGGATGGTGGCTCAGGGGCTTCCGGAGGTCTGGAGTGAGGCTCGGGCGGTCCGAGCCTAGGCTCGGGGAAGAGGCTCGGACTGAAGCTGCGTGGCACGCTGTGGACCTTCGGATCGAGCTTGATCCGATGGATGGCGGTGAAGACGCGTGGCGAACCTCAGGCCGTTAGATCTATGTCGATCCAACGGCTACTGGGCTCGATGGAGATGGCGACGTGGCTCGCTGAGGGCCGTTCGATCGACGTGATCGAACGACAGTTGTGCGTCTGCTCCGATGATCCTCCGCCGCCTGCGGAGGAGATGGCGGGGCTCCGGCGGAGATGCCTTTGCTCCGCCCGTCCTTCCTCGTGTCGATGAAGCTCTCCGACTTGTCGGAGATATCCCAGAAGACGCGTGGCGATGCGGCGGAGGTGCTGATGGTCTCAGGAGCTGGAGAAGGTCGTCGGAGGTAGCTGGCGACGAAGCTCCAAAGGTGCTCCGGTGGTCTTCCGATCAGTGAATGAAGAGGTACCTGCAAGTGTTAGAGAAGGAGCCGAAGCCCGTGCGTGCAATTGTGAAGGTGGAAGGATGGTTGGCGAGGCCTAAGGCGGAGGGATATGCTCCAGTGACGGTGCTCCGGCCAAGTGGCGGAGCTGTAGATCGATGGATGGTGGAGTGGAGTGTCTGAGGGTGCGGAGGGGTCAGCGAGGATGAGAGCTCCGTCACGGAGCTCGGCGGAGTGAAGGAGAAGCGAGAAGATGATCGTGGACGTGTAATTAAATCGGAGAAGACAAAGGAAGAAGAAGAAGAAGATCGGAGGGGAAATGGAGGGGGTTACCTGGGATCAGGAGCTCGAAGGGAGCTTCTAGGTCGTTGCTCAAGGGGTCGGTAGGGTCCCGAGCTCGTGCAGCGTCGCGGAGGGCAGCTGCGACACGGCAGAGATGCTGTAGATCTCGCCGGAGAAGAAACCCTTCTTCGCTCAACGATTCGTCAAATCGTTGTCACCAATCGGAAGATCGGAGCTCAGGGAAGCTCTCTGGAATGGCGGATAGGTGCGACGATGGCCGGAGAGGGGGGATTTATAGGTTGAAGGTCTCGGCCATGCGGTCGATGGAGCGAGGTCGACGGAGTTTGTGGGAGAGAGCTGGAGGTCGACGTGGGTGATGGAGTTGCTGGCGAGGATAAGGGATGAGTGGGGCTCATCATGGAGGTGGTGGTGATCGTCTGCGGTGGTAGAGGCGCTGCCAAGAATAGGAAGGGGGCGCCCCTCCCGCAAGGCAGAGAATGTGGGAGAGAGGGGCACCCGAGGTAGGAGACGAAGTCTCCACCGTTGGATCTTGTGATCCAACGGTGGTGATCGAAGCGGGATGGAGCGGCTGGATGAAGATCTGGCCATGACGATCCGAGGGCGTAGCGAGCGCCACGTGGTGCGCTAAGAGCTCGGCGCTGATGGATGGCTAAGATGGATAGATGAGGTTGATCGAAGGGATGAGGGGCACCAAAGGAAGAAGCGGCTGTGATGGAAGATCAGGGATGCGATCTAGCGGTGTACACGCCGCCACGTGGCGAGATCTGGTGAGGGCGCTAACGGGCGGTTAGGATTGAAGATGGAGATGATCGGATGGCTAAAAATCGAGGCGTACGTGGAGGCAGCTAAGCCGTTGGATCTAGAGGGTAATCCAACGGCTGTGGTTGCGGGCAGATGAGGCAAGGGCAACGGGCTACGTGGCGCAACCAGAGGGCGCCACGTGGCCTGCTGTGATTGGTTGAAAAGAGAATCGGGTGTAGAAAGAGAAGGGGACCGAATTTGGAAAAACTCCAAACATGAAAGTTGTAGATCTTGATGAGATATACAAGTTTCATGTTGACCAAAGATGGAGATGAGGTCAAGTATGATACAAAAAATACAAAGATACAATTTATACATATATGTAGTACAAAGTGGCCCAAAAACCCAACTTTCTCATACGAGCTCCAAATTGGATGAAATTAGTCTCATTTTAAAGGTCATTTAATGTGGAGTATTCTAAGAGTGAGTAGACCTATTTTTGAGTTTGTGTGAGGGTCCTATTTGTATTTCATTGTCCATGGGTTCTAGGGCTTTATTGACTAATTCACAAGGGGGATTTTTGGCTTTCTTCCCTATATTATTAACTAAGGAGTACATATTATAGGGAAGAGGTTATTTAAGTAAGTGGATAATTTACAAGTGAATTTTGGCTTCTTATTTAAATGCAAATGCACTGCTAAAATGTATGTATTATGTATGTATGCATGAATGCTATTTATACATTATAAAGGGAAATATGCCTCTATTTACTCGGGAACAAGGCTCTATTTTTGACTTTTGAAGTGATGAATCACAGATTCATCAACCACGTCATATGCGATCGGGAGCGACTAGTACTAGTCGCTCGGGGCAGCGGAATTTAAATTTTTTTGAACGATGAAACCACGTGATCCAAGAACTCTTCTTGGATCATTTCATAAAAACCACAAATAAGTACTTGGTTTACTTCTTGAAGCGTGGTTGTGATCGAGTCTCTAAAGGAAGAGACCTCCTGTCTCATGTCCGATCCAACAGAGGAGATGCTTGCGAGCGCGTTGATGAAATGTGCGCTCCTCGCAATCCATGTTTATGATCAAAGCATTGAATCTCCTAATCTCATCACACGAGATCCTACATCTTCTTCATGAGAGATGCGCATCGAAGGAGATGAAGATCCACGAGCAAATGATCTGAAATCATAACGGTGATGCGACGGAGATGGCGACTCTCTTTAGGGCTCCACGGTGGACTGCTACAATAAGAGGGAGAGAGAGAGAGAGACTTTGTAGAGAGATAGAGAGGGAGAGAGAGTTAGTTATTGCAATTTGAAGATCAAGGGCTGCCTCTTCTTATATTATATTTTGGGAGTCAGTGGCTCTCAATCCATGGACAACACAAAATCAATGGATGAGATTGATTTGTGTTTCTTTTAATGGCCATGATTTTTGTTGTAAAAATATAACAACTATTAATTTAATTAAATATATATATATATATATATTAAATAATCAATATAAATTAATTTCAAATAAATCAATTATCCATGGAGATAATTGAAAAGGAGATTAACCTCCTACCAAAAAGGGGGGGGGCGATCACCCATTCTAATTAGGACTTGGTGGTCGTCCACCACCTTTAGATGGAAGGTGTCAATCTCCACATCATTCCATGAGATCTCATTATCCTATGAAAATCTCTAATATTTACAACAACATTTATTATAAATTACCTCACAAAAATAAATCCAATTTATTTTATGAACATTGCAATCATGCCATTAGAAATTTGTGAATCATATTCACAATCAAAAATAAAATGTAAATTACATTTTCAATTAATTGTCCAATGTGAATCCAATTCGCATCAACATTTAAACTGTAAATGTTATTTACAAATAGCTCTCTCTCATATATTATAAATCACATTTATAATATATATGATTAATATGGATAGTGCCATCCACAATATTCATATCAATGATAATCACATTTAATTATCTTGGATCTCTATTCTCATATGCCCAAATAATATGAATCACATTCATATTATTCATATCTTTGATAATTAAATCATATTTAATTGTCTTAGACAACTCTCCTTATAATATGGATCAAATTCATATTATTCGAGATAATTAAATCACATTTATTTATCCATTTCTCAATGCTCGGATATATTATGAATAATGAAATTACTCTTGAACTCTTTCAAGGATACTGTGTTTTCTCCGCGGATACCTGGAGATAAGGACAGGGCGATTGTATGTTCCACATATAGTGACTTGCATATTGAGATCAAATCTCAAATCTACATATTGCGGACCTCTCATAGATATTTGATTAAATCAAGACCGTAAATCTAATCTTTTCATTGCATCTGAATCACATCTATATCATTGTCCAACATTTGGACCAAGATCAGATTACTTCTCTATTGATAGGAGTCACTAAAATCGAAACCCGTTTCATCACTCTCTAGGAATGCAAGCGTCACATTTATACAATCGTTTATGATCACAATACCATCAAATATTCCTAATACATGTACATCCTGCATACTAGAAGACCTAAAATAAACTCGAAGTTTTAGATCTATTTAGACCGTCTCCTCCAGGGTTTTATCATTAAGATTCTCATTCGATCATTGGGAGTCGGTATCGATCATATACTTTCCAAAAGCATTTATCATACATAGGTATTGATCATATACTTTCCAAAAGTATATATCAAACCTACAAGTTTAGTCAAGCTTCCAAAGCGAGACAATCATGCGCGGAATTTGATCCCAATATCTCATGAGTGAGCTCATGTCTTTCGGTTCAGTAAATGAACATGTCTAATCTCTTTAAGAGATCGTATTACTCATATGCCCTTGTACGCACACTAACGCGTCGATGTATAGACCTTGATTAAGCCAGCAACCTACCGGTCTACCAAATGTACATACTCAGACATATAGTAACACATCTATCTCCGATCAGAGGATGCGTGCCTATATCGTGACAGCATATGACATAGGCTTTGGTTATCTCGATCTCGTTAAGTCAACTCTTTGACCTAACTAATCTGACACCTCTGAATCTCTATTCCTATGCAGAGGACATGTCAAGAGTTCGGTCAGATATCAGCCTAAGAGAAAGGATTGCCATCTCCTACTTAGGTTGGAGATCATCTCTCATTTGACGGTGTTTGATGAGTCCTCAATCTAACTCCTTAGATATTCATCCAAGCACCGATCTCTATGATTCAACAATTGATTCAAAGGTTGTATGATCATTAAGATGACCATGGTACATAACCCTAATTGTATTAAGGGACCTATTATGTAAATTAGTTATTCTTCATTTCAGATTAGGGAATGATAATTGCAATGACATTTATTGCATAATGGCTCACTGTGGGCTCGCATGTCACTTAACTTAGGCATTTTATTCTTCTTAATCATTGAGGAGGCCCATGTCCTTGTGTTCGACCTTGGTATCTTGCCAAGTAAAATAATTTCCACTTATTCGAAGGTGTGGTTTTTGTTGAATTGTTTTCACTGCCCATGCTACGATAATACACGTCAATTAAATTAGTGAAAATACAGTTCATCAAATGATACCTTTGCAGGGGACACGACTCATCCTTGTGATTATTTAGATTTTAATGTTTGATTAAGATGATTATTTTGGATACTCAGGTGACTTTGTTTGTTTGATTGTTGCTTGCATTTGTTTGTATTGTTCGATCTTGATGGAGATATAATGCTTGTTTTGTGGTAGGGCCCATGGAAACCGAGGATGCTGGAGCACCATGGAGGCAGGGAGTCGATGTAAGAAGCCACAAAAGCCATCTAAAGAGATTATTGAGATTAATCGGCACACGTCATCAGTTCTGTGTTGTATATAAGTTATAAACATTTGCATTTTTAGCAATTCTCGTTCGAGAACTCACGTGTGTATTCATGAACATGAATTCTTCATGTGGTGTGTGAAGTCATCTCACCCCTAACCTAGGTGAGGATTCGCGTGAATGTCGACCAAGGACTAGGCACACAACTCTCTAAGCTTTCTTAGTATTCTTTGTGCCATTTCATAGGTAGGATACACTTAATCCACAATACCCACATACATTGCTTCACTTAGCCTAACTAATTGAATTCTTTCCCACTAATAGGAGCATGTTTAGGGTGCGGTTTCTTCGACTTGCATGCATTTATTGTAAAATTTTAATACAGTCTTGCATATGCATGGAGATTGTTGGAGCACTATAAGTTCTCTCTCAAGCATGCATCATGACTTTTCACAAATGCACTAGATTTTCTCGATCTTCCCTTGATTTATCACTTAGAATATGAAAGGAGGTTGAGAAGGGCCAACTAGACAATGATTGCTTGATTTATACTCTCACATTAATGCAGTGACAACCTCAAATTAAAATCAGGACTGTAATGTAAGGTGATGAAATAAATTGGAATAAAATCCACTCTTGGTTTATGGGAGAGCAACACCCGATATTATATGTAGGTTGTTTGATTATTGAGTGGTGATGACGTATCCCTATGATAGTGCCCAAACCATAGCCTTAAACCATGCGTAATGGACTTGAATTTTGAATGATCACCAATAAAATAGACAAGATAAATGACTAGCACTTGTTGGACTTCACATGTGAGTTAGTGAAATCAAGGGTCATTGTTCGCATGGTTGAGCCTGATATGTGCAATATCCCAACCCTCCCATAACAGTAGATAACCCCACCCTCTCCTTACATCCAGTCATCTCTGTATATCCACCCCACTCTAACCCTATCTAATCTCCAGTTCCCCGTCCTGAAATCCACATCCAAATACTTTGGCTACTCTTCAACCTGAGTATTGGGGAACCTTGTATAGTCATTGAGCATTCACTTTGAGTCTAATAATCCTCAAAATCATCCCTTTAAAAGCATGTAATTAGCACTTCAACATGTCATAGCAGTCGGGCCAATTCGGGTCATCAAAAGACCACCTCATTTAAATATATGTCAATCAAAATGCGATGGTCGTAATTTTTTTTTAACTTGGTAGGATACCAAGGTCGAACTCAGGGACACGAGCCTCTCTCATATTAATCGGATTTTAGTCTATCTAATTAAGCGTTGAGTTAAAGCATATATAGGTCAAATCATGCAAAGAGGCACAACAATGCACTATAATGAAACACGCATTTTTTTATATTTTAATCATGCAGATAAATGCAAATGCAAGCAAATAACATGCCCGAGGTCAAAATGATGAGCAAAGTTAACAAGCATCAATTTTCAGGTTTAATTAAGAAGATCTACTTGAGTTGAAAGTAGAACAAGGCATACGAGACACATGGCTAACAAAATAATACATAAAAAATCAAGTGTCCAAAATCGGAGATTTAATATGCCATTAAGAAGAACGTCAAGCAAGCTTCAAAATGCCACTGAAATCATCTAAATCGGACTTACGAGGCTCTAGATATGCATGAAAGAAACCAGGGGCATAAGTGCAATAAAACATGAAAAGATAATTACAAAAAGGTCCCTAGAAAGGACTTAAATGTATATATGCAAAAGAACGTGACCTTCCCTGTAAATTACCCACACGCGTAGGGGCCTTTCTGCAAATATTAAAACCCGCGAGGGCTTCAATGTAAATAACCCACTATGCACGAGGATTGCACGTGATGAGGACGTGTTTGCCATTTGAAGAAATAGGCGGAGCTTCTGCATAAATTACCCAGATGGCACGTGTTGTGCACGCGCCATCTAGGTTCGTACGAAGGGTCGGGCACGGCAGAAGCTCGGAGTTGCTTCGGCTGGCTCAGCTAAGGCTCGGAACTGGTCGAAGCTGCAGACGGCTCGACATAGGCTCGGAGGAGGCACGGGACTTCCAAGCCTGGAGGCTCGGACGCTGAGGCTCGGTGCTGCTACGGATCCGACACGTGGCTCCTGGATGTCCGTCAGATCTACAACATCCGATGGTGTACGGTGACCCCGCTGATAGGGTACGTGGCTGAACGGGACCCGTCAGATCTTGGGGATCCAACAGTACCTGGAAGAGGTGCTTGGTTGACGACGTGGACGTTCTCAGACTGTTGGATGATCCCCTGGAGAGGGACATCCAACGGTGACTGCTTCTTCTCCACCATCCGTGGCTGGCGGCGAGGTTGGAGCTTCGGCGAAGGAAATCTCCCTCCGCCGCTCCATCCTGAGCATGGTGAAGCTCGCCCGACGCTCCTAAAAGAAGGTCGATGAAGCTGGGAGCTCGGGTGATGTGCTGGATTCTCTGGAGAGGGCCACCGGATCGCTGATGTCGAGAGCGGCTGTGACGAAGTGGTCTCCGGTGAAGCTCCGATCGTTGAGAGCTTCGAGGACCTGTAATGTTAGGAGTATAGCTGAAGCCAAGGGGGACATGTGTGTGAGTAAACTGGAAGCTCTTGCAGACGAGAGAGATG
This sequence comes from Ottelia alismoides, assembly GCA_037367405.1. Classification (NCBI taxonomy): domain Eukaryota; kingdom Viridiplantae; phylum Streptophyta; class Magnoliopsida; order Alismatales; family Hydrocharitaceae; genus Ottelia; species Ottelia alismoides. The sequence continues at coordinate 438,654 of JAZKJV010004801.1, read as the reverse complement.
AGAGCTCAGAGCTCGATCTCCGACGGTCGGAGATGAGGTGGGTCAAAGTTGGTCAGAGGCGAAGAAGTAGGGAGAAGGCGAGCGGAGGGTGTCGCGTGAAAGGGGGGATGGTGGCAGAGCTCAATGGAGGTTCCATGAAGGTCGAATGTGTCCGAGGAGGCCTAATTAAATAAGAAAAATAAGAAGAAAATGCAGAGTGAAGTCGAGGTGCTTACCTGAGGTATGGCGGGGCGATGGCTTGTGCTCGAGGTCATCGGAGGACCTCAGGGTCTTCGCTGGACACCGTCAGCCGGTCAGCGCAGTTCGGCCGGCCGCGAGGCACCACAGCTCCGTCGTGGAGGTCGGAGGGTCATCACCGGGGGACGAGGTCGTCTTCGCTCTATCCAGTCGCCTCCCCTGTCACAGGGAGGCGGAGGAGGGCTGGGCCCCTCCCTGCGTAAAGGTGGACGAGGGAAATAGGTGGCGGGGGCGGCGTATTTGAAGGTTGAAGGTGGCGGAATTAGTGGTGAGGACGTGGGTTTCGAGGGATGTGTGGAGCGAGTGGGAAGACGACGGGGGTCGTGGAATGATGCGCGAGCACGAGGGATGATGGAGGTTGAATGTGACGCGGTTGGTGAGTGGAAGAGGTGGCTGGAGACGCGGGGAAATACGGAAGGGCGGAAGGCGTGCATGATATGGTGAACGTGGGGAAGAGGAGCGCCTGGAGAAAGATGATGACCTCTGGCCATTGGATCTGGAGATCCAACGGCGGATGTTTGGGCATTGAAGGACGATCGAGATTACATCCAAGGCGACGTGATCGGGGGGCTGTGGAGCGGCCACGTGGCAAAATGTGCGCGAGGCGCTAGCGGACAGCTTAGATGGGACCAAGGGCCTGATCAAGCAGCTGAGAAAATGGCCATGGGGATAACGGCGGGGATGGCTGGATGGATGCATGATCTAAGGGTGTTCAAGTAGCCACGTGGCGCGCGCTGAGCGATGCGCGATCGAGCGGTGAGGATCAGAGACGGGGAAGATCAGACGGCCGTGGTTAATGCGCGGATGTGTAGAAAGCTTGGCCATTGGATTCAAGACGAAATCCAACGGCCAAGAGCCACGACGGATAAGTCAAAGGAGGTGGTCCACGTGGCTCACCCAGAACGGGCCACATGGCCCAATCAGATTATTTAGAGAGTATTTTTAATTTTTGAGGGTTAGTTTGGTCGAATTTGAGAAAACGCAAAACATGAAAGTTGTAGATCTTGATGAGATCTACAAGTTTCATGTTGACCAAAACTGAAAATGAAGTCAACTGTAGACTCGAAATATTTTTAAGGTTATTTTTAAGGCTAAAAATACCACAGATTTTTGTTTTGCCATTTTTTTGTGATTTTTAATTTATTAAGGACTCTGATAATTACAGGACACTAACAGGGGTTTAAAAGCTAAGCAAGGAGGTTAATAATTGAAAATTAAGATGGTGAAATTGGGTTACATCACCCCCTATACTTAAATTATGCTCGTCCTCGAGCATCAAAGAAAATGACTAAGTTGGATTAACCCCCTTGTGCATGTGAGTTCAGGATCCGATCCGATCAAGGCGACTCGACCTTAGAGGTCCAAAATCCTAGAATTCAACCCAGCCTTAATCAAGAGGTACCCAATTCCCCTAATTCTCTAGACTCTCTCTGATGTACATATAATCTAAAGGATATGACATTTTAGTGTTGACTGTGATTCTGAGAGTAGAGTCAAATCGTCACCCAAAGTCTTGGTCCGAGAAAATCTCCTAAGGACCCAATCCTCAACACTAGGGAATAAATATCTTGCGTCCATTCCACCGTCTCTTTAGTTGTCAGACTTAGAAAATGTAGATGGCAGGCCAGTAATGGAGGGTATGGGTTTGTGTCATTTCTTCTCTCCCTCTCATTGGAACAAGGATTCTCTCTAGTGCCTTTTACGCAACACATTTTTTTGGTGTTGATTAGTGCGTTCGTCAAGAGAAGTTGGAGCCGTCTGCACTTGTTTTCCTAGGAATACACCGGGGTGTGTCTCTTTTGAGTACCTATCGTACCTTCTACACCCAGACTTGTAGCATTTATGATGCAGAGCCCTTTTTTGGTGCAAGCCCGACTCTTGGTCCTAATAGCGGTGGTCCAAGTGGACACTTTGAAAAAGTTTGGGAGCACTCGCCTTTGGTGGAAGCTCTTTGATATTTGAATTGGTGGAATGAGAGCTTTTCTTTGAATTTCATTGACTTGTATAATTTTTGGCTAGCTCCACTGCTTTTACCAAGAGTTGGCGCTGATCAACATTTTTTTATTTTATTCACACCCTGGCACTTAGGTCAATATCAAGAGATTAATAAAAGAACCAAGTTCTCATATTGGTTAATATTGCTGACACTCAGGTTTCATGAAGCCTCCAAAGATTTTATCCCATCCTCGAGCATCATTAGATCAAATCCAAACTTGACTTCCTTATCCCAATTCCTCAAGTGAAAAATCAACTCATCTCATCAAAAACCGCAGTCGTGCATGTGATGTGCTGATCATATTCTTTATGTCTGAGACTAAGCATGGAATATAGCATGCAAATCTAGAAAACTAGGGGAATGTGGATGATTAAGTCTATGACCCTGATGGCTAAGGCTGGTTAACCTAAAATCTCAAAGACCTCAAAAAGCTAAGTCTCCTTGATCATTTCAGATCCTGGGTGAAAGTGTAAGTGTAGAGGATTAATCCAACTTCTTCATTCAAAAACAAGACACATTTTTTTCATTTTTTTATTTCATTTTTTTGGGTCTTCAAGAGATATTAGAACTGCCTAAACTCAATTAAGCATCTACGTTCAGCCAGTATGGATGTAAGTACAGGCCGAAGCCCGTTGCTTGAGGACGGGGCCTTACGTGATGTCCTCTAAACCATCCAATCTGCTAAGGACGAACCCTCACTGAATGCGGCTTTCTTAATTGGGCTTAGTAGTCACTAACATCTCCTAAAGGAATTTAGGGTTTTCTCATTTTTATGGATAAAAAGGTTAAAACACAAGTTAGACTCAACTTTCCTTGAAAAGACTTTCAAAACCATGTCACGCAAATAAAAAGTTTTCAAAACATTTTCAAAAGAATTTTTCAAGATAAGGAAAAATCATTCTCGAAAATATTTTTATAAAAATAGCGTAACATAATATTGAAAAGCCATGAAAAATATTTGAGTTCTCTTAGTCCAAAGAATTTTACTTTAGCCAAAAAGTTTTAAATTTTTCAAATTTTTCAGTTTATAGCTAAAGTAAGTATACGGTAAATACGGTATACCCCCCTATACTTAAACTTTGCTATGTCCTCATAGCACTAGATGTTACAAGTACATAGGTCCATTTAAATATATAGGAATATACGGGAGCTAAGAGGGGCTCCCCCTATACTTAGGTTAGAAAAAACCTAAGTATAAAGGCAAGGAAAGGAGAGTAGAGAAAATCATGGGGACTTGAGTCCCCCCTATACTTAGGCTGAGATTAGCCTAAGTATAAAGATGGAATTTGATGTTGGGAGGGACCCAAGGGGAACGAAGAAGAAGGATGGATTTACAAGTGATCGGTTGAATCTACGGAGATAGATGGAGTGACTAAGGTTCTAGGGGTGTATCGAAGCAATCATGGCTCAATCAAGCAAGCAAGACCCTCAGGTTCACCAACTCACACATGAAACCAACCAAGGTTGGTTTATTATCTTGTCGATTTTATTGGTGATAAATCTTTTGATATTTACGCGGAGAAAAATGTGAATTGAAAACAATGCGTAAACGAGGGTGTTGCTCTCCCAAAACCAAAGTTTTACTCCATTTTTTTGGTTTGACTTGCAATTAACAGTCCCAGTTATTATTTGTGGTTGTCACTGAATTAAGGTTAGCGCATCAATCAAGAAATCATCGTCTACCGTTCATTCCCATTTTTCCATTAACCTAGGTGATCAAGCTAGGAAAGAGAAATCGAGAAAAAGCCGCGTATTCGATAAAACCATGATCTAAGCTAAGAGAAAAAATCATGCAGTGACTTGGCGAAAAATCCGTGAAAAACTTGGGTCGTTTTGAAAATCGAAATCAATATGTATGCAAGTTGATAAAAGCTGCACCTAATTATGCTTCTATTAGCGGGGAAAATTTTCATTTTAATTTGGCTAAGTGAGGCAATGTTACGTGTGTCTTTGTTTAAAGTGTGTACTACCTACGAGCAAGCACGTAAAAGATAAAAATGAAATACGCTCAAAGAGTCGTGTGCCTGGTCCTAGATCGACACTCAAGTGGGGATGATCCCCACACAACCACGATCGTTTGATTACACTCGTGAGTCTTCGATCGAAGACCGCTGTAAAAGACGAATTATTATTACAAGTACGAAAATAAAAATGCGAGACAACAATTTTTTTCTTTCTTTTCTATATGCTCCAAGCATGCTCCTGCGGTTCCTCGCAGCGGGAGACACCAGCTCCTCGCCTCCTTGATTGATCAAGGTCCCTGCCACAGAAACAAGGATTAGAGATCAAATAAAAAAGAAAAATTTTATAATGCAAAATAAATGAACAAAATGACCTATAAAAAAGATACACTTAATTAAATAAACAAAAAATCCAAAAATATAAAAGAAATGAGCCGTATCCCCGGCACGGTGCCATTTGATAATCCTCAAAATCGGCCCTTTAAAAGCGTGTAATAAGCACTTCAACATGTCGTAGCAGTCGGGCCAATTCGGGTCATCAAAAGACCACCTCATTTAAATATATGTCAATCAAAATGCGATGGTAGTATTTTTTTTAAACTTGGTAAGATACCAAGGTCGAACTCAGGGACACAAGCCTCTCTCGTATTAATCGGATTTTAGTCTATCTAATTAAGCGTTGAGTTAAAGCATATATAGGTCAAATCATGCAAAGAGGCACAACAATGCACTAAAATGAAACATACATTTTTTTATATTTTAATCATGCAGATAAATGCAAATGCAAGCAAATAACATGCCCGAGGTCAAAATGATGAGCAAAGTTAACAAGCATCAATTTTCAGGTTTAATTAAGAAGATCTACTTGAGTTGAAAGTAGAACAAGGCATACGAGACACATGGCTAACAAAATAATACATAAAAAATCAAGTGTCCAAAATCAGAGATTTAATATGCCATTAAGAAGAACGTCAAGCAAGCTTCAAAATGCCACTGAAATCATCTAAATCGGAGTTACGAGGCTCTAGATATGCATGAAAGAAACTAGGGGCATAAGTGCAATAAAACATGAAAAGATAATTACAAAAAGGTCCCTGAAAAGGACTTAAATGTATATATGCAAAAGAACGTGACCTTCCCTGTAAATTACCCACACGCGCAGGGGCCTTTCTGCAAATATTAAAACCCACGAGGGCTTCAATGTAAATAACCCACTACGCACGAGGATTGCACGTGATGAGGACCTGTTTGCCATTTGAAGAAATAGGCGGAGCTTCTGCGTAAATTACCCAGATGGCACGTGCTGTGCACGCACCATCTAGGTTCGGACGAAGCGTCGGGCACGGTAGAGGCTCGGAGTTGCTTCGGCTGGCTCAGCTGAGGCTCGGAACTGGTCGAAGTTGCAGACGGCTCGATATAGGCTCGGAGGAGGCACAGGACTTCCAAGCCCGGAGGCTCGGACGCTGAGGCTCGGTGCTGCTATGGATCCGACACGTGGCTCCTGGATGTCCGTCAGATCTACAACATCCGATGGTGTACGGTGACCCCGCTGATAGGGTACGTGTCTGAACGGGACCCGTCGGATCTTGGGGATCCAACGGTACCTGGAAGAGGTGCTTGGTTGATGACGTGGACGTTCTCGGACCGTTGGATGATCCCCTGGAGAGGGACATCCAATGGTGATTGCTTCTTCTCCACCATCCGCGGCTGGCAGCGAGGTTGGAGCTCCGGCGAAGGAGATATCCCTCCGCCGCTCCATCCTGAGCACGGTGAAGCTCGCCCGACGCTCCTGAAAGAAGGTCGATGAAGCTGGGAGCTCGGGCGAGGTGCTGGATTCTCTGGAGAGGGCCATCGGATCGCTGATGTCGAGAGCGGCTGTGACGAAGTGGTCTCCGGCGAAGCTCCGATTGCTGAGAGCTTTGAGGACCTGCAATGTTAGGAGTATAGCCGAAGCCAAGGGGGACATGTGCGTGAGTGAACTGGAAGCTCTTGCGGGCGAGAGAGATGAGAGCTCAGAGCTCGATCTCCGGCGGTCGGAGATGAGGTGGGTCAAAGTTGGTCAGAGGCGAAGAAGTAGGGATAAGGCGAGCGGAGGGTGTCGCGTGAAAGGGGGGATGGTGGCGGAGCTCAATGGAGGTTCCATGAAGGTCGAATGTGGCCGAGGAGGCCGAATTAAATAAGAAAAATAAGAAGAAAATGTAGAGTGAAGTCGAGGTGCTTACCTGAGGTATGGCGGGGCGATGGCTTGTGCTCAAGGTCATCGGAGGACCTCAGGCTCTTCGCTGGACACCGTCAGCCGGTCAGTGCATCTCGGGCGGTCGCGAGGCACCGCAGCTCCGCCGTGGAGGTCGGAGGGTCATCATCGGGGGATGAGGTCATCTTCGCTCTATCCAGTCGTCTCCCCTTATCACAGGGAGGCGGAGGAGGGCTGGTCCCCTCCCTGCGTAAAGGTGGACGAGGGAAATAGGTGGCGGGGGCGGCGTATTTGAAGGTTGAAGGTGGCGGAATTAGTGATGAGGATGTGGGTTTCGAGGGATGTGTGGAGCGAGTGGGAAGACGACGGGGGTCGTGGAATAATGCGCGAGCACGAGGGATGATGGAGGTTGAACGTGACGCGGTTGGCGAGTGGAAGAGGTAGCTGGAGACGCGGGGAAATACGGAAGGGCGGAAGGCGTGCGCGATATGGTGAACATGGGGAAGAGGAGCGCCTGGAGGAAGACGATGACCTCTGGCCATTGGATCTGGAGATCCAACGGCGGATGTTTGGGCATTGAAGGACGATCGAGATTACATCCAAGGCGACGTGATCGGGGGGCTGTGGAGCGGCCACGTGGCAAACTGTGCGCGAGGCGCTAGCGGACGGCTTAGATGGGACCAAGGTCCTGATCAAGCGGCTGAGAAAATGGCCATGGGGATAACGGCGGGGATGGCTGGATGGATGCATAATCTAAGGGTGTTCAAGTAGCCAAGTGGCGCGCGCTGAGCGATGCGCGATCGAGCGGTGAGGATCAGAGGCGGGGAAGATCAGACGGTCGTGGTTAATGCGCGGATGTGTAGAACGCTTGGCCGTTGGATTCAAGACGAAATCCAACGGCCATGAGCCACGGCGGATAAGTCAAAGGAGGCGGGCCATGTGGCTCACCCAGAACGGGCCACGTGGCCCAATCAGATTATTTAGAGAGTATTTTTGATTTTTAAGGGTTAGTTTGGCCGAGTTTGAGAAAACTCAAAACATGAAAGTTGTAGATCTTGATGAGATCTACAAGTTTCATGTTGACCAAAACTGGAAATGAAGTCATCTGTAGACCCGAAATATTTTTAAGGGTGTTTTGAAGGCTAAAAATACCACAGATTTTTGTTTTACCATTTTTTGTGATTTTTAATTTATTAAGGACTCTGATAATTACAAGACACTAACTGGGTTTTATTGACAAAAAGCTAAGCAAGGGGTTTAATAATTGGAAATTAAGATGATGAAATTGGGTTTCATTAGAGTCCCTCCATCCTTATTGCAAATCCAATACTTAGGCTATTCTCGGCCTAAGTATAGAGGGACTCGAGTCATTCATCATTCTTCCCTCTTCTTCTTCTTATACTTAGGTCATTTTTGACCTAAGTATATGGGAACATCCGAGTCAGTTCTGCTATATCACTTTGTATGAAACCTGAACTTTGGCTTCATATCACTTTGTGCTATGAGGACATAGAAAAAGTTAAGTATAGTGGGGTATAACGTATATATTGTATACATACTTTTGCCAAAGGTCATATTTTGAAAATTGTGAAACTATTCGGGGCAAGGGTATAAGTATCTTTTAAACTGTTTTTTGTAAAAAAAATTGCAAAATGCTTTGAAAAAATTTATAACCGTGTGACACTATTTTGAAAAATATTTGAAATTGGTTTGAAAAATGGGGGATTGATTAGTTTTGAAAATCTTTTGAAAAATATTTTGAAAATCTCTATATATTATGTGACATGGTTTGGAAAATCTTTTCAAAAATCTTTTCAAAAGTGAGGGACTAACTTCTTATTTTGTAAATATAATTAACCTTATTCAACATTCCATAAAAATACGAAAAATTAAAATATTTTCTTGAGCAATGATACTGACTACTAAGCTTAGAAACGAGTATCCATTTCTCAGTGACAGAACTACGGTCTCCCTTATCATAGTGGGTGGTTAAAAGATAATGTGAATGTCACTGTCTTGAAGTAATACGGGTAGCCGTCTAACAGTCCATACTTACACCCATACTAGCAAGAAACGGATGCAACTATTCCTATGAGCTTGGCCTAGTCATTATTTCTCTTGAGATTAAATAAATCCCATAAAATTGCAAAACTCAAAAATAAAAAAAATCACTAACTTTGGAGTCATTGTATTCCTGACACATTCACTATCACTCAAGGCTTGAGGAATTGAGGACACTGGGTTTTTGAGATCTTGAGAGTCTGAGTTAACCAGCCATAGTCATTAGGGTTTTGAAACTGAATAATCCACACTTCCTTAGTTTGAAGATTTGAGCGCAATATTGAACCCTTCATCTCTACCTTCTAAAGAATTTGATCATCACATCACTTTCACAACTACATAATTAAAGAGATGAGTCGAGTTTATCACTTGAGGAACTGGGACTGGAGATTAGAGTCTAGACCTGATTTAATGATGCTCAAGGATGGACTAAAGTCAATTAAGGCTTCAAGAATCCTGAGTGTCAGCAAAACCTTGGACAGTATTGAACGAGTTCTCATGCTATCTCTTGATATCTACCTATGTGTTAGGGTGTGATGAAATTAACTAATTGTTGATCAGTGTACGTCAACTTTTGGTAAAAGCAGCGGAGCTAGCCAACTATCAATGAAATAAAATTTGATAGAAGTTCTCTAATACAAAGAAAAGCCTCTCATTACAAGTACAAATTGAAAAAAGGTTCCACCAAAGGTGAGAGCTCCCAACCACTTCAAAGTGTCCACCTGGACCAAAGCTATTAGGACTAAGGATTTGGGATAGCACCAAAAAGAGATCCGCATCGTATAGTGATACAAGTTTAGCTGTCAAAGGTATCTTAGATACTCAAAAGAGAAACACCCGATGTACTCCCAAGAAAACAAGTGCAGATGACTCCGAGATATCTTGATGGACACATTGATTAAAAAACAAAAATATACACGTGTTGAGTAATAAGGCATTCAAGAGGACCCTTGTTCCAATGTGAGGGAGAGAAGAATGTACACAAAACTAAACCCTCCATTATCTGGCCTTGCATCAACACTTTCTAGTCTGACAAACTAATGAGACGGTGGATTTAATGCAAGAATTGACTTCTTCCCTAATGTCGAGGATTAGGTCTAGAGGAGAGTCTCCTGAACCGGGACCTTAGGTGGCATCTCGATTCGACTCACATGAATACAGTACACTAAATGTCATATCCTTTCATTATATGTACAAGAAGAGAGTATGGTAACTAGAGAAGTTGGATTCCTTCTGACTAGAGCATGGTTGAGCCTATAATTTTAGGATCACTTAAATTAAGGGTCTTTGATGAATTGTGCCTCGAAAATTCACACGCACTGTCAGGAATTAACCTGACTTCTTCATTCTTTAGATGCTCAAGGATGCACATAGTTTAAGCATAGGGTGTGATGAATCTCTGATTAATCATCACTATGCTCTCTTTTTATCCTAAAAAATAAGAACTTCATTGCAAAACATCATTAATTCCGCATCTTTAGCAATAATCCTTCTCCTTGTAACTAACCCTAATTTCTGTCCATATATTAACTCTTTGTTGTCTTTATTTCCTTTATTTTATTCCCTATTAAAAATCCTAAAAATAGATAAATATTTCAGATATTTGTTTTGGTGTCCAAAAGAAATTAAAAATAAAAAAATAACAAAACCATGAAAATGCAATGTTTTTTTAAATATTAAAAATGCTACCAAAAATATTTCTTTGTATAAATGACCTCTTTTGACTTTTTGACTAACATGGAACTTGTAGATCTCATCGAGATATACAACTTTTATGTTTTGAATTTTTCTAATTCGATTTATTTTTATTTCTTTTTTGATTTTTTTATTTATTTTCTATTTTATAATATCCTGATTTGGCCACGTTGCGCTCTCTGGAGTCGCCACGCGGCCCGCTCCTGCACTCTCCATCAGCTCTCACCTCAACCATCTGATATGATCATAAGATGAGATCTTGTCCGCACTTCAGCGCCTAGGCCTCAACCATTAGATCTCTAGATCCCATGCGCCCCCATCCCAGACATTATGCGTAGCAACACCGTCGACCCTTCCTATTTTGGTGCCCACGTCCGACCATCTTTCCATCGCATAAAGTCTCCCCTACGGAACCTGGTCATCCCTCATCCTCACGGATAGTTTAATCTCCACTATCCTTCTTTCTAGCACTAGCTAGGGCAGTTACGGACATCACCGTCCATCACCGTTACTCCGCCACCTACACTTATAAAGACCTCCACTCCGCCACCTTCATGACATGTACACCCTCCAATGCTTGAGTCATGGCCATCTTCCTCCTCTTGTGATAGAGGAGGATGGATTTGATTAGCAAAAATGACCCCTCCATGCTGGTGTCCAGCCATGGCATCAGCCATGTCACGGTAATCCTAGGCTAGCCGTCGAGCTCCATGGAGTCACTACCTAGGTACGAGCGACGACTTGAGCTTCACATTAAGACCAACCCAAGCCTCTATGCTACCTTCTTCCTCTTCGATCCTCCAGGTAATTTAGATATTGTTTTTCTTATGTTTTTTTATTTAATCATGCACACTCACACCACCCCACTTCAATCAGATCACAACCAAAGCTTCGCCTCACATCCCTGACCTTCACGCCACTCTTCGTTCACCTTCCCCTTCATCCAGATCTTGTTCCCCATTATTTCCTTCTTCTCGAATCACCTGAGAAGAACCCAACTAGGACCTCACGTTCTTTGCCCCATTGGTCCTCCACTCCATTCATCTCGCTCGTACACATGCTTCTAACATCTGCAGGTGCCTCATGTACTCAATGGTTGGAGTTTCGAAGGCCGCTCCGTTCTAGAGCACGATCTCAGGCAAATCTTCATAATCTCCAGGATCCAAGTGATGCATGAGCTTATCAAACCTTCTATGTGGCCCTCGTGTGAAGCCTTCCTGAGCTTTTAATGATGTAGAGGAGCAAGAAGGAGATAGGGTGTGTTCACCGGAGCACCACCATTGCTGCCACGCGAGGGCGGAGGAGGAATACCTCGTGAAGTGCAGGTATAGTTCGATCTCTTTGATGGGATAGTCTTGATTGAATGCCAGCCTCCACCTCGACCCTGCAGGCTTGGTGGATCCAAGCCATTGCACGAAGATTTTGAGTCAACCACGTGGCTCCCGACCTACCACCTACCGAGCCTCGATCCGACCCCCGGCATATTACTCACGTGTGTGCCCGGGATATTTGTGCGGGAACCCCTACTGGCTTTTGTTATTTACACATAGACCCCTGGAGACCACAATTGTAGGGAAAGGCTGTCGATTTTGAATATTACATTTATGCCCTTCCCAAGACCTCTTCGATATGTTTATGCATTTATTTCTTGTTTTTTTCTAGCAATTATGACCCTAGACTATTTTGTTCATATCTTGAGCATATGGACTCCATTTTAGTAGATTTTAGAATCATTTTGTTGCTAATTTTATTCTCTCTATAATGGTCTTTTATTTGATGATTTGACACTTAAATACACATGCTATATTTAGAGCTCTATTGTGTCGATTTCTCTCCATTCCTTGATGTTATTAATCCATTTTATTGCTCAATTTGTCTATAAAATTAACCATTATTTGATTGCTCATTGATTTGATTATTTTAGGGCATATTTCTACACTATTGTATGTATATTCATTTATTGCATATCTTACACCATGCAACATTTTTTTGCATTCTGTTTGCATTTTGTCACATTCATTCTATGTTGCTCATGTCATCTACATCATCATATCATGCCTCATTTTTTGTGTCTGTGCATCTGATCTAGATTCATAAATGGTCACTTAACATAGGTATTTTAACATGCTTAATCATTGATGAGGCTCATGTCCGTGTGTTCAACCTTGGTATCTTGCCAAGTAAAATAATTTCCACATATTCGAAGGTGTGGTTTTTGCTGAATCGTTTTCACCGCTTGTGCTACGACAATACGCGACAATTAAAGCGGTGAGAATATGGTTCATCAAATAGCATCGTTGTCGAGGACACGACTCATCCTTGTGATTATTTAGGTTCTAATATTTGATTAAGATGATTATTTTGGATACTCAGGTCACTTTGTTTGTTTGATTGTTGCTTGCATTTGTCTGTATTGATTAATCTTGATGGAGATCTAATGATGGTTTTTGTGGCAGGGCCCATGGAGACCGAGGACGTTTGAGCACCATGGAGGCGGGGAGTCGCTACAAGGAACCGCAAATGCCACATGAAGAAATGATTGAGATTAATCGGCACACATCATCAGTTCTGTGTTATATATAAGTTGTAAACATTTGCATTTTTAGCGATTCTCGTTTGAGAACTCACATGTGTATTCATGAACATGAACTCTGCATGTGGTGTGCGAAGTCATCTCACCCCTAACCAATGTGAGGCTTCACTTGCGTGTCGACCAAGGGTTAGGCACACGACTCTCTGAGTTCTTTTTATATTCAATATTCTTTGTGCCATTTCGTAGGTAGGACACACTTAATCTACAATACACACGTACAACGCTTCACTTATCCAAACTAATTGAATTCTTTCCCGCTAATAGGAGAATGTTTAGGGTGCAGTTTCTCTGACTTGCATGCATGTAGTTAAAATTTTAATACAGTATTGTATATGCATGGAGATTGCTGGGAGTACTGTAAGTTCTCTCTCAAGCATGCATCATGACTTTTCATGAATGCACTGGATTTTCTCGATCTTCCCCTGATTTATCACTTAGTAAATGAAAGGAAATTGGGAATGGTGGATTAGATGATGATTGCTTGATTTGTGCTCTCACATTAATACATAGACAACCTCAAATTAAAATCAAGATTGTAATGCAAGTTGATGAAATAAATTGGAATAAAATTCACTCTTGATTTATGGGAGAACAACACCCGGCATTGTACGTAGGATGTTTGATTATCGAGAGGTGTGGACGTATCCCTAGGATAGTGCCCAAAACCTAGCCTTAAACCTTGTGTAATGGACTTGAATTTTGAATGATCACTAATAAAATAAACAAGATAAATGACCAACAATTATTGGACTTCAGGTGTGAGTTGGTGAAATCAAGGGTCATTGCTTGCTTGGTTGAGCTTGATATGTGCATTACCCAACCCACCTGTAACACTAGATAATCCCCTCTCTACATCTAGTCATCTCTGTATATCCACCCCCTCCCTCTAACTCTAATCTCCAGTTCCCCAGCCTAAAATCCACATCCAAATACTTAGGCTACTCCACAGTCTAAGTATATGGGAACCTTTTATAGTCACTGAGCATTCACTGCGGGTACCTCCATCCTTATTGAAAATACAATACTTAGGATATTCTCGGCCTAAGTATAGAGGGACCCAGGTCATTCACCATTATTCCCTCTTCTTCTTATACTGAGGTCATTTTTTACCAAAGTATAGGGGGAACATACAAGTCAGTCCTGCTATATCACTTTGTATTTAACCTAAGCTATGACTTCACATCACTCTGTGTTATGTGGACATGGCAAAAGTTAATTATAGGGGGTATACCATATATATTGTATCTTTTGAACCGATTTTTGTAAATATGTTTGCAAAATGCTTTAAAAAAATTTCTAACAGTGTGACACTGTTTTGAAAAATATTTGACATTGGTTTGAAAAATGGGGGATTGACTCGTTTTGAAAATCTTTTGAAAAATGTTTTGAAAATCTCTATATATTACGTGACATGATTGGAAAATCTTTTAATTTTTTTCAAAAATGAGGGACTAACTTCTTGTTTTGTAAATACAATTAACCTTATTCAAAATTCCATAAATATCTGAAAATTAAAACCTTTTCTTGAGCAGTGATTCTGACCACTAAGCTTAGAAATGAGTAGCCATTTCTCTATGAGGGAACTACGGTCTCCCTTATCAATGCGAATGCCACCGTTTGGAAGTAATATGGGTAGCCATGTAACAGTCCATACTTACACCCATACTGGCTGGAAATGGATGCAGCTACTCATACGAGCTTGGTCCAGTCATTATTTCTCTTGAAAATAAAAAATCCCATAAAATTGCAAAACTCAAAGATCACAAAAATTCACTAACTCTGGAGTTAGTGTATTCAAGACACATTCACTATCACTCAAGGCTTGAGGAATTGAGGACACTTGGTTTTTGAGATCCTGAGAGTCTGAGTTAACTAGCCTTAGTCATAAGGGTTTTGAAACATAATAATCCACACTTTCCTAGTTTGTAGATTTAAGTGATATATTGCACTCTTCATCTCTACCTTCTAAAGAATATGATCAACACATCACTTTCACAACCGCATGATTGATGAGGTGAGTCGAGTTTATCTCTTGAGGAACCAGGGCTAGAGATTTGAGTTATACCTGATTTAATGATGCTCGTGGATGGGATAAAGTCAGTGAAGGCTTCAAGAAACCTAAGTGTCAGCAAAACCTTAGCCAGTATGTGAACAAGTTCTCATGCTATCTTTTGATATTTTTCTATGTGCTAGGGTGTGATGAAATTAACTAATTGTTGATCAGTGTGCGTCAACTCTTGGTAAAAGCAGTGGAGTTGGCCAACTAGGAATGAAATAAAATTCGAGAGAAGTTCTCTCATACAAGGAAAATCTCTCTCATTACAACTATGAATTCAAAAGAGCTTCTACCAAAAGTGAGCGCTCCCAACCAGTTCAAAGTGTCCACATGGACCAAAGCTTTTAGGACTAAAGAGTATGGAAAGCACCCAAAAGGGCTCTACATTGTATAGTGGTACAAGTCTGGTTGTCGAAGTTATATTTGATACTCAAAAGAGATACACTCGGGTGTACTCCTAGGAAAACAAGTGCGGACGACTCCGAGCACTCTTGACGGACACAATAATCAATAAACAGAAATATACATGTGTTGAGTAATAAGGCACTCAAGAGGGTCCTTGTTCCAATGCGAGGGAGAGAAGAATGTACACAAACCTAAACCCTCCATTTTTTGGCCTTCCATCTACACTTTCAAATCTGACAAACTAATGAGACAATAGATTTAATGCAAGAACTGACTTCTTCCCTGGTGTTGATGATTAGATCTAGAGAAGAGTCTCCTAGACTGGGACCTTGGGTGACATCTCGACTCGACTCTCATGAATGTAGTACACTAGATGTCATATCCTTATAGTATATGTACAAGCAAAGTGTTTAATAATTAGAGAAGTTGGATTCCTTTTGACTAGAGCATGATTGAGCCCAGAATTTTAGGACCACTTAAATTAAGGGTCTTTGATGAATTGAGCCATGAAAATTCACATGCACTGGTAGGAATTAATCCGACTCCTTCATTCTATAGTTGCTCAAGGACGAGCATAGTTTAAGTATAGGGGAGTTATGAATCCCTGACTAATCATCATTATATTGTCCTTTTATCCTCAAAGAATAAAAACTTCATTGCAAATCTTCATTAATTCTGCATCTTTAGCAATAATCCTCCTGCTTGTAATTAACCTTAAATTCTATCGTAAATTAACTCTTTTATTGTCTTTATTTTATTCCTTATTAAAAATACCAAAAAATAGATAAATATTTTAGATGTTTGTTTTTGTGTTGAAAAGAAATAAAAAAATTACAAAACCATGAAAAAGCAGTGTTTTATCTATTAAAAATACTACCAATATTTTTTGTATAAATGACCTCTTTTGACTTTTTTACATGAATCTTGTAGATCTCATCGAGATCTACAACTTTCATGTTTTGACTTTTTTCTAATTCATTTTATTTTTATTTTTTTACTTTTTATTTTCTATTTTGAAATTTTCTATTTGGGACACGTGGTGCTCTCTGGAGCCACCACGCGGCCCGCTCCTTCTCTCACCTTCCCCTCTAACCTCAACCGTCTGATTTGATCATAAGATCAGATCCTGTCCGTACTTCAGCACCTAAGCCTCAACCATTGGATCTCCAGACTGAACGGATGAGGCTTTGTCTTCCACCTCCTGCGCACCCCCATCCCAGGTGTTACGCCTCGTGACATCGCCGCCCCCTTCCTATTTTGGCACCCACATCCGACCATCTCTCCACTGCATAACCTCTCCCTCACGAAACCTGGTCATCCCTCATCCTTGCAAACCCTTCAGTCTCCACGATCCTTCTTTCTAGCACCAGTTAGGGCAGTTACGAACATCACCCTCCATCATTGTTACAGTGCCACCTGCACCTATGAAGACCTCCACTCCGTCGCCTTCATGACTCGTCCACCCTCCAATGCTTGAGTACTAGCCATGTACCTCCTCCAGTGACAGAGGAGGAGGGATTTGATGAGCGAAAATGGTCCCTCCAAGCTGGTGTCGACCCATGGCGTCAGCCATATCACGATTGTCCCAGGCGAGCCGTTGAGATCCCTGGAGTCGATGCCCAGGTACGAGCGACGACCCGAGCTTCACATGAAGCTCAGCCCAAGCCTCCACGTAACCTTCTTCCTCTTCGATACTTCAGGTAATTCAAATCTTGTTTTGCTTGTGTTTTCTTTGATTTTATCACATACACGGACACTACCCCACCTCAATAAGACCATAGCCGAAGCTCCGCATCGCATCTCCGACCTTCGCGCCACTCTTCGCTCAACTTCCCCTTCCTCCGGATCATGTTCCCCATCATTCCCTTCTTCTCAGATCACTTGAGAAGAACCCAACTGGACCTCATGTTCTTCGCCTATTAGTCCTCCACTCCATTCATCTCGCTCGCACACACGCTTCTAACACTTGTAGGTGCCTCAAGTTCTCAATGGTCGGAGTTTTGAAGGCCGCTCCATTCTAGAGAAAGGTCTCCGATGAACCATCACCATCTCTAGGATACAAGCGATGCCTGATCTCTACCAGACTTCCAGGAGCTTCACGGATGTCGTGTGAAGCCTTCCCGAGCTTCGAATGATGCAAAGGAGCATGGATGAGATAAGGTGGGTTCATCGGAGCACCACCATCGCTGCCGCATGAGGGCAGAGTAAGAATACCCCGTGAAGTACAAGTACCACCAGATATCTTTGATTGGATGGTCCTGATCGAATGCCAACCTCTGCCTCGACCCTGCAGACTTGGTGGATCTAAGCCACTCGCCTGAAGCTCCTGAGTCAACCATGTGGCTCCCGACCTGCCACCCACCGATCCTCGATCCAACCCCCGGCGTGTGCCTCACACGCGTGTCCGGGATATTTGCATAGGAACCCCCGTCGACTTTTGTTATTTACACAAAGACCACCCGCGCACATGGAAAATTGCAGGGAAGGGCCGTCGACTTTTGAATATTACATTTATGCCCTTCCCATGGCATTTTTGATCCGTTTATGCATTTTCTCATATTTTTATTGTAATTATGAACTTAGACTATTTTGTTTATATCTTGAGCATATGGACTCCATTTTAGTTGATTTAGTCCCATTTTGTTGCTAATTTTATTCTCTATCTAATGGCATCTTTTATTTAATGATTTGACACTTAGATACACATGTTATATTTTAAGCTCTATTGTGTCAATTACTCTCCATTCCTTGATGTTGTTAATCCATTTTATTTCTCAAATTGTCTCTGAAATTAACCTTTATTTGATTGCTTATTTATTTGATTATTTTAGGGCATATTTGTAGACTATTGTCTATGCATTCATCTATTGCATATCTTACAGCGTACGCCATTTCTTGGGCATTCTATTTGCATTTTGTCGCATTCATTCTATGTTGCTCATGTCTTCTACATCATCACATCCCGTTTCTTTTTTTGTATCTGTGCCGGTGTTTTTGAAATCGGACCGGACCGACCGGTCCGACCGATGAACCGGGCCTGGACCGGTCCGGTTAATCGGTTTATGCCAGTTCGGTTTGATTATTCAACTTTTAATTAACCCGTCCAGTTCAACCTATTTTTTGACCCAGTTTAACATTTAATTTTTAAATTATCTAAAATTTTGTTGGTAGTGGGGTTTAAATATAATTAAACTTTTTGCATGTTGAACCCATGACCTTTGGTTACCTATTTCACACTTCTAACCAACTACGTTAACACAGCTTTTTGCATGTATTGGGTTTTAAATATAATTAAATTGTTATCATGTTATAGAGCATCTAGTCCAAATAGTGTATATATATGATATGTATGATATTTGATGGTGTATAAGAAAAATACTTTATGTATAGTGTAAAATATATACATTATCTATGTATTTTATATATATTTTAAGTATATTAAGTGTATATTATATATATATTATTTTATCTCGATTTTATTAGATGGTTCAGCCACTTTTTTTATCAGTCCGATTTAATCCGATTTTAAATAATGATGATGTCATGATCCTGTTGAACCGGTTTGATTACATGGTTCGACCCGATCCGACCATTTCAGCAAGGTTTCTGGTTCAGTGTCTGGTTCGGTTTCAAAAACATTGGTCTGCGCATCTGCAAATATGCATAGTAATCTAGATTCATAAATGGTCACTTAGGTATTTTAACCTGCATAATCATTGAGGAGGCTCATGTCCTTGTGTTCAACCTTGGTATCTTGACAAGTAAAATAATTTCCACATATTCTAAGGTGTGGTTTTTGCTGTATCATTTTCACCGCCTGTGCTACGACAATACACGACAGATAAAGTGATGTGAATGTTGTTATCAATAACACACTAGCATTTTTGTTTCATTTCTTTTCTATTGGATAAACGATTTTTATTTGAAGACGGTATTGGGGTTACGATGACACCTTGTTCATATTTTCTCCATTAAATAAACATAAAACCCTAAATTGTCAATTTAACGGTGGTCAAGTTTATCCATAAGAATTTTCCCGCCTGCAACGAACATTAATTATTTATTACAAATTAGTGAAGGACATTCTCTGGTTTTTTCAGATGCCGACCCACCCCCCTACTTGGACATTCTAGGGTTACTATGAATTAGTGAAGTGTTAACTAATAGAGAGATATTTGTAGAAATAAAGATGATGAATATGATATTCATCACCATGTCAAGTTGAAAGATCGGGTTGGGAGACTCATGTTGTGGTTTTTACCCAGGATGGTTTCCACGTTAAATACCCAGGCATTAGTGGTTTGATTGTATGATCTATGTATGAAAATATTATGTAACGTTGTGCCCTCAAAACCTCAAGTTTAGGGGGCGAGTCGACTTTTTATTCTTGTCACTCAATTATGCTTGGTATGAGCTATGTGTACAATCTACGTTGTGCTATGGGGACATATCACATGCTAAGTATAAGGGGTGTGTATATATTCTATATACTTTACGCATAGCTTGTACTTTAACTATTTTCAAATCAAAAAAGTTGGGGTATGGATAAATTTTTTTGTATATATAATACTTGTTTTGAATATTCTTGTCAAAATTAGGGGGTATAATGGAATTTTTGAAAAATCTAAAACTTTTTCCAAGCGACAATTCTGACCATTGAATTTGAAAAATGACTAGCTGCTTTTTTAGTGAGAGAACTATGGTCTCCCTTAGCAGATTGTATGGTTAAAGGATAACGTATAAGGTACCATCCTTAAGTAATGGGTAGACGTTCTACAGTCCATACTTACACCTATAGCTGAGAGTATATGCAACTAGTTGTATAGGTTCCAACCAGTATCATACCAAAAAAACTTACTAACTTAAGGTTTATCCCTAACACCTTCACTCCACAAAATACTTAGACTACTTGGTTTAGGGTAATACTTGAATCTGAGTCACATCACTTTTGTCCATTAGAGTCCTAAGGCTTAATTACTCAGCATCCCCAATTAAAAGATATATGTGCTATATTGCATATAGAATATCAAGAGCTTAAAGGAAAATGACCAGCACAACACTTGCACGATGACATAATCTTTGTGACGAGTGAATATTTTTCCTGAGGAACTAGGATGAGAGGATTTAGTTCGGATTTGATTCTTTATGGTGGGACTTGATTGAGGGTCACTTCATGAAACCCGAGTGCCAGCACATAAGCTAGTATGGGGACAGGGTCCATGTACTAATCTTGACTTAATCTAAGTTCTAGTGTGCGTAAAAAACCTTAAAAATGTGGATCATCACACACCAATTTGGTAAAAGCAGTGGAGCTACCCAAAAATAAAAAAAGAGAGAAAAAAGGGAAAGAAAATTTCTCACGCTACAAAGTTACATTAAGAAGAGCTTCCATCAAAGGTAAGTGCTCCCAAACTTTTCAAAGTGTCTACTTTGACCAAAGCTATTATACCACAAGAGGAGAGCTAGCATCCAAAAAGGGCTCTGCAGTGTATAGTGATACACGTCTAGGTGTAAAAGGTATAATAGATACTCAAAAGAGACACACCCAGTGCACTCTCAAGAAAATAAGTGTAGATGACTCCAAAATCTCTCAACGGACAATATAATTCACAATCAAAAAATATATGCGTGTATAGGGCACTCGAGAGAACCTTGTTCCAGTGAGAGAAAAAAAGAAACAACACAATCCTACTGCTTCCATTCTTGGTTAGTTCACCATTACACTTTCAAATATGACAACTAAAAAGATGGTGACTTAATTAGAAACTCAGTCATTGGACCAGAGTCAAGGATTGGGACCTTATGAGAGCCCTTAGACTAGGGTTTCAGGAGAATCAAAGACTCTACGCAGGAGAATGAAATCTACACATTAAGGTCATACCTACTATACATATATGTATCCATGGAAAGTCTGATAATTAGAAATGTTGAGTTCATGTTGGATGAGACTAGATTAGACTTACATTTAAGGAGTCACTTAAAACTTGTGGACTGGTCTTCAAGTCATGTATCATCACTTGCACAATCAGGGATTCAACCTTCTAACTCATTGATGGATCCACATTTCATCATCTTTATTCTATCATTTTGGCCTCAAAAACCCTGGCAAATGCTCGAAAATACCATTAAATAGAGCATATTAGCATTCATGCATGAACATGTAATTAGTATATAAAATATTGTAATTAAAGCCAAAGAATAAATAAAAGAAAAGAAAAAGAAAAAAATATTGTAAATATTTTATGACCCAAAACCTCGAGACCTAGGCATCTTGATGAATAGGTCGACAAGGAATAAAGTAGGGGGAGATAAGGGTCAAATACCTGTACTTTTTAATTCATTCTTTATTTATTTTGGGACCTAATTTTGATTCCACTTTTTATACATCAAATAAAGAAACTTAAACATGAAAGTTGTAGATAATTTTATATAGAAAAATACAAAATTTATTTCATTGAAAAATAATGTACAGATAAAAAGTTATGGTCTGAACAAAAATCCAGATTCCCAACTTACCAGACCCGTATCTCACAAATGAAACCTCCAAATGCATAAAACTCACCTTTAATTGTATATAGAATAAAATAAGCTATTTAATGGTGATGTTTTCGCATTTGGCGGAGCTACGGTTTGAAAGTTGAGTTTTGGACCCACATTGTATACTTGTACAGATTAAAATATTCAATTTATTATTTATTCATTATTTTTGTAATTTTATATTTTTATAATTATGTAAATATTATTTATAATAATTATGTACATTAAAATCAGAATAAAAACCTAAATAGAATACAAAATGAAAATACATATGTATAAAATACATAGGTATTATACATATATACATACATGTATAAACTATACTTATATTTTATTTAATATACAAAACACATCCGAAAAATAAAAAAATATAAGTATATGTATAAAAGTATTTTATAATTTTATAAAATAATAAATCAAAATAAACAAATTAAAATCACAAAATAAAAATAAAATAATAAAATATATAGGTAATATACCTATATAGGGTATAAAAAGCAACTTGTAAAAATATACCTCATAAAAATAATTAAAAACTACCATAAAATACCCTGTAAAATAATAAATATTTTTCATTGAATAATCAAAATTTAATTAGTTCATTATCTATTTTAAACTGAATTTACAAAACAATTTCTAGAGGTTTTTCCTGGTTGGTCCACGATGACCAACCAGGTGCGTCTGACAGTTGACCTCGATCAACTGTCTGACCCTCTCTGCCCTTGCCACAGACCTTAGTTTTTTGTCATGTTCAACCTTTTTTTGAGGACAACCCTTTCATCAAAATGCCCAGTTGTCTTCTTGACTTTTGCTTGCACATGATCGAGGATACCCGCCCATGTGAAACCTCGGGCTGTGGATCGAAGATTTGCTTGATACGCCTTGGTCTTTGGAGCGTCTCAGTCACTTAGTCAACCACCTTATATGCCTCCCCCAATTTTCCTTTCGATTTTTGAACCCCATTTGTCTGGTCCTTCATCCCCATTCACCCCGCCTTGACTCCGTGGAGGTGACAGCTCCAGTTTGGATCCTTCGAGGCGGCGGAGCGACGAGGATTTTGGGCGTTCCACCCCACCTCCGGTGACCTTCCCGTCGAGGTATTTCAACCTCGGTCTCTGGCCCTCGAGGTGTTATTTTCTTCTTTTTCATTCTCGTTTCATTCTTTGTAGTCCTAGGATCACTTAGGTATCCTTTTCTCTTCCAATCCCCCATCGATTCGCTCAATCGATTCCCCTCGCCGGAGCAAGCTCCGGCGAGTATCCACATCGTTGTTCCCCCTTCTTTGAGAGCCAGCGGGAGGTCAAGGCATTTTGCCCTCGACCTCCTTAACGTTTTTAGTGCAGGTCCTTGCGCTTTGAAGCACACCTGGAGGCGTTTTTGGCTTCGCCAGAGATACCCGGGCCTCCTTTTCTCCTCCGACATCGCGGAGGAGCCCAGGAGGTCGCCAGCCCATTTTGCCGCCGCCAGCATCTAGAGGACCCATGCAGGAAGCATCGGGACCATTTTGAGGACCATAGGACCGCGGGAGAGGGGAGCCATCGCCGGAGGAAGGTCGCCACGGCGGACCTTCTTCCCTGTTCGTCCACCACTCGCCTCTGCCGTCGGATCATCAAGGATCCCCAGAAGTAGTAGGAGACGTCCGATCTGCGCACCCACGGCCGCCAGATTCGTCCAGATCCATCTAATCCAGGCCGTCCACACGCAAACCATCATCGCGCGCCCCTGCGCTGCCACGTGGATAAGTGGCTCGTGCCACGCCGTTGGATCGCGCCCACCAGCTGACCGTCGGATTGGTGCCACGCGTCATCAGCGTCCATCTGCCGTTCGATCTGCTTTGAAGGGGTATTTTGCAGAGCCACCCCTTCCTCTTTTTGTAATTAGTTTTAAGACTCAAACTTTCATCTGCATCGTTAATATTTTGTAGTATTTATGTGTAGACCCCTAGACTTTCCATTTTTGCACATAGGTCCTCAACCATGTCACCTCACGTGACCAGTTCACGTGAGGTGCGAGCCTTTTTTGCATTGAGGCCCTCAGCCATTTTTATATTTATTTTCAGTACTAGAAGTTTTAATTGCAATTGTAATATTTTGTCAATTTTACACATTGGCCCCTGTATTCCTGGAAATTACAAACAAGTCCCTCCCAGGCGTGTGCCAGTCATGCGCCCTGGTGGGTTATTTGCAGAGGGACCCCTCCGGGTCTGGATATTTGTAAAAGGTCCATTAAATTGCATATCTAGTAAGAATTTTTGTGTGAATGTGCAACTAGCCCCTGGATGTTTTGATATTTGCATATATACCCCTGCTAGGCTGATTATTTTTGTGTTCTTGTCTTATTTATTTCGCACGTCATTAAAATCCCAAAAATTCCACAAAAATCATTTTAGGCTCCTGGAAGCTTGCTGTTCCACGCCATATTTTTGCATTGCATTTTATTGCATTTTATTGCATTTTAATATTTATTAAAAATAAAAAACAATCATTTTAGCTACTGTCTAGAAAATACCAAAAATATTAAAACACTTTGAAAAATTCCAAAAAATCACATATTGTCTATTTTAGTCTATTTTAGTGTCAGTCCAAAAACCACTAAAAAATTCAAAATCAAAACCTTAAAATTAGAAAATACCCAAAAACTTTAAAAAATTCTAAAAAATTCTAGAAAAATCAAAAAAATGAAAACTCAGGTCCTGTAGGTTTCCTA
Organism: Ottelia alismoides; assembly: GCA_037367405.1. Lineage (NCBI taxonomy): Eukaryota > Viridiplantae > Streptophyta > Magnoliopsida > Alismatales > Hydrocharitaceae > Ottelia > Ottelia alismoides. Next base: position 414,213 of record JAZKJV010004801.1, on the reverse strand, counting down.
TTTTATTACCTTTATTTTAAAATTAGTTTGGAAAAATTTTGTGGTTGTTTGATATTTTTCATTCATATTTTACTTATAACTAGTAACTAAGTCACTGTTTTCCTTTATTTTGCCTTTTAAAAATACCAAAAACATTCTGAAAAATCCCTAAAAACCATAAAAACAGTAAAAAATCATAAAAAGACCAAAAATATTTTATTCCCCAATTTTTAACTAGTTTCCTTATTTTTATAAATATTCTAGCACCTCTTGTATTATATTATTTATATATTCCAATATTGAAAAAAGGAAATAAAAAATTATAAAATATAAAAAGAAAATATAAAATCAGAAAATTAAAAATCAAAATACAAAATTAAAAATAAAAATAAAAATTAATTAAAAAATAAAAACCCACAAAAATAGTTGCATTGCATAGTGTAGACAATCACATTCACATTCACACACACACACTTGTTGATCTATCCTGCCTTGCTCCCCGTGTTCGAACTCTCTACATACTTGCACCTATACATCTTTTATGTAGAGTTAAAAATAAATTTTAACTTCACATTTGTTTATCATTTCTTGATATTTAATTGTGGATTAATTATTGATTAATTAGGAATTTTTAGCGGTCACCGCAGCGACCTTTGTGTTCCCGCCTTGTGTGGAATACAAGACCGTTAGGAATTCTTGATTATCACTCATTCAAACTGCTCGGGGACAAGCAAAGATCTATGTATAGGGGGTGATGAATCCATGATTCATCTACTTTATATAAAGATATTAGAAAAATCTCCTAAATAAATCATCAAATGACCCTCTTAAATTTATTAATTAATATTCACTAATTGTGCAAGAAATCGGGGCTAAAATATGTGAATTAATATCCCTGATTTTCCATGACATTGAGCCTATTTTTTACGTACAGATACTGGATTTTTATCCTATTTTTTCTGTTATCTTCCTTAAGTCATCTACTAACTAGGTTAAAGAATAAAATTCATAAAAAATCACAAAATACATAGAAAACAAAAGAGTTTGAATTTGTATATATTGTAAATAATTTATATTTGACATTTGTTATTCAACTTTTTCTTAATCTAGAAAAATCCATAAAAAATAGATTAATCCTATAGATATTGTATATATATTAGCCTTTGAATAAAATCTAATTAAAAATAAAAAATAAAATGGGAAAAATGGAGGGTTAATTGACAAATTAATGCCTATGCGTTATACATTTTGTACAAAAGATTTATTTTAAGTTTGGATCCTTCGTGAAAGTTATAGGTCTCAATGAAATCAACAACTTTCACGTTGATCACTTTTTCCATTTGAAATTTTCTTTTATTCCTTTTTTTTGTTTTCTTTCATTTTTTATCTTGGTCAACGGTCAAGGGTCTTTGCGCCCTTTGATTGCTCCAACCACTCTGCCACCTCAGCACCTCACCCTCTCTCTCTCTCTTAGTGCTCAGCCAATCAGCGTATGTTGACCGTAGGTCAACTCTCCCCTCTGACCTTTACACTCGTGAATACCCTCGATCCATGCCACTTCTCCCTTGGATTCCACTGGATCTCTGACGTTACCCTCCCTCATTAAATGCTACGTATAACCCCCATTTGATGAAGACCTTCGACGGACCTTCACTTTACCTCCATCCATCTATTACACCCTTGATCTACTCAATATAAAACCTTCACCACCTCCTCTGCTGCAAAATATCCACCATTCCATAACTCCTCCCTCCATCCTTGATCTTCACTTCTGGTGATAGCAGACGACAGACCCTTCATTGGGCGGCGACAAGGAGAAGAGCTTGGTGAGATCCACAACTGACATTCTCGATTGTGTAGCTTGTGCTCTTCGCTAGATACTTTACAATGAAGACCACACGTGAGTGCAAGCTCCTCCTCCAGGCGACATTCGACTTCACCGCCATGACACTACCTTCCCTCTGTTCCTAGTACATCTTCATGTACCTCCTCCTCCTCCTCTTCCTCTTATTCTTATTCCTCCTCATCTTTTTATTCTTTTTTGATCGCCTCAACCATTCCACCTTCTTGGCATTTCTCATCCCCCAGGTACCATTGTATCTTCGCTCTTTTTCTTTCTCTCTTACATTTGACCAATCCATGACCCGATCACCTCCAACCACCTTCGAATCAATTCCCAACTGATCGCTTCATCTCTGACATCTCTTCACATGCTTCTCTATCCCCTCGCATCCTCCCAACTCCGACAGAGAGCACGATCGGTGACCTACTCCTCTCCTCCACGACCCGCCTACAGGAGCACCACCCACTCCCCTTTTTTGTGCCTTTCACGCCCAGGTAAGGCTTCTAGCTCGAGCCTCCTTATTCACTTGCAAGGTCATCTCAGAGCACATCAGGAGCACGGGGAACTTCGGCCCCGACGTACGGTTGTGTGTCAGCCGCAATCCCTCAATCTCCGCCGATTGAAGGAGCTACCCTCAGTTGCTATCAAAGGCCATCAACCGAGGAAAAAGAACAAAGAGGAGGAGCCCCAGATCACACAATTACCCTTGGATCAAAGGGGGGCTTTGACGTGGTTCTGATGAATCTCCATTTCATCACCTTTATTCTATCATTTTGACCTTGAAAACACCAGCAAATGCATGTAAATAGCATCAATTTGTTCATAATAGCATTCATTATTTATTGTATTTATTGTACATAAAATAAGGTTTTTAATGCCAAAATTATAGAATAAAGGGAAGAAAAGAAAAAGGAATAAAATATTGCAAATATTTTTTGACCCGAACCCCGAGACCAAGGCCAGCATGGAATTGGTCGACAAGGAATAAAGTAGAGGGAGATAAGGGCCAATTATACAATAAATACCTCATTTATTCATTTATTTATGCATTTTTACACCTATTTTGTACATAATTATTTATTCATCAAATAAAGAAATTTTGTTCATGAAAGTTGTAGGTAATAATGTAAATAAAATTACAAAATTGAGTTTGTATAAAAAGGATACACAGTGTACATTTTATACTCAGAATAAAAAGCCAAAATCTCAACTTCTCAGACCCATATCTTGCAAATAAAAACTTCAAATCACCCAAATTCACCTTTAATTGCAAATAGCCTTCCATGAACTATTTAATAAAATTGGTTTCATAATTTTTGGAGTTCATCTGTAGAAGTTAGGTTTTTGGCCCACCTTGTACATAGTACTGATTAAAATTTTCATTTTATTCAATATTTATTATTTCTATAAATTTATATTCTTAGAATCTCGTAAATAATGTATATAATACATGTACATATTAAAATTAAAATAAAACCAAAAATAACTTGTAAAATAAAATAAGTCTACAAGCCACACGGATAAAGTACCTATGTTACCTATATGTATATAAATAAAAAGGGATTTTATTCTTTTATTCTTTATTCATCTATATTTTTATAATAATGTATATGTTATATATAACTTATTAAAAATACAAATCCAAAATAAAAACAAATAAAATTCATTAAATAAATAAAATGTATATAATGTATAGGTAAAATACCTATAAGTATACCTACATATACATATACTTATTTATTTAAAAATGTAAATAAACTCATACAATTTAAATAAAAATATATTTATACTCATAAAAATAAGTTATAAATTTATAAAATAAGAAAATAAAATAATAAAAAAATAAACAAATAAAAATATATAAATATACTTATAAATACATTATTTTAGTAAAACCGTAATAAAATACTTCAAAAAAATAAATAAAAACCATAAATAAATACTACATTAATTTATAAACACTTTTTATTTTATACGAAAAATCTAATTAATTCATTTATTATATCAAATAAAAGGGTCAAGATATGGTCGATGTGGACCAATCAGGGGCCAGGGAGCGTTGACCTCCGGTCAACTCCCCCTGCGCCTCTGACTCCCGTCAGACATGTCGCTTCCCCCGATTTCTTGCATTTTTCCTGCTCGACTCAGTGCTCCGTCACCGTCGATCTCTTCACGGATTTTTCTCCCAGATGCATCATGATCCTCGCCGCATATTCGATTCGTTTGTACATAGCCCCGATTCCTAGATTTTAGCCGGTCAATAAGGGCGACCCATCTTATTTATAAATAAACCCATCTTCTTCTTCCGAGCTTTTTGGCCATTTTCTAAGCCCTAGAACCCTCGCCTTCGGCCAAGTGTGTATCCTGGTGACAGCAGGAGGTCCCCTGAAGGGTCGAGGAGGTTCGCGGAGGAGGGAGATGCGCCCATGGCGGCGCCCCGGCAGTCGTCCTGCTCCTTGGCCCTCCGGCCAAGACGAGACTGCGCATTTATGATTTTAAGGTAGCTTTTCGTTCCTGCATTTCATTTCCGTTGTTTATTTTGCATTTAGATAGTTAGATTAGTGTAATTTAGTTAAGTCGAAGTTCGTCAGAGCTCAGCTCCGGCGACTTCGCCACCGTGTTTCCGACCGTTTCCCGACTCCCTTTCACCTTCATTTCGATCCCCTACGCATTCTCCACCTCCAGACCACTCCAACCCAACCAGGTCTGCTCCAGATCTGCGAACCAAAGCTTCAGCTCCGCCGCTCGTCGGACGCTTCGCCACCTCACCCCATTTTCGTGCTAACAGCTACAATATTAGGTCGAGGGTGAAGCCCTCGAGCCGTGCTTTCTTCCTGTGCAGGACTAGTGCGCCAAGAAGTGCCAGGAGACGATTCACATGCTGGCGGAGGTACCTGGAGCTCCGTTTCTTCTCCGAGCTCGTGGCGGCGCTCCAGGGTACCTCGGCCCGATCCAACACCTCCAGCAGATCAAGCAACCTTCCAGGAAGCTTTTGGGACCTTCAGGTGCGACGAAGACCGGCGGAGGAGCGAGATCTGGCCCGGAACAAGCTCGCCCTGGCGAGCTTGCTTCCCTATTCTTGCACGTGAGCTCCCCGCCATTGGATGAAGACGAAGGCCCAGGTCAAAGAGCAGTCGTCCGATCCCCCTGTGCTCAGACCGTCAGATCACACGAGTGATCTAATCCTAGCCGTGGATCGCGAACCATCATCGGCCCACGTGGAGGTGCCACGTGGATTAGTGGACGAAGATCAGCCGTCGGATGAAGCGCCTTTGGGGGTAAATTGCAAAACCAGCCCCCGTTCTTTTTGTATTTAATTTTTAACATTGTAAATAAATTGTAAATTTTGCTGAAAGGACTCTGAAGTTTATGTAATTACAAATAGGTCCTTCCACGCCTCACGTGCAGTCCCACGTGAGGTGCGTGAAATTTGCACTTCAACCCTGGCGGTTTTTGTTAATTGTAAATTAGCCCCAAAACTTTAAATAAATGTTTATTTCTGTAGGTATTTTTGCACCGATGCCCCTGGTACTTATTTTATTTTGCAAAAATGCCCCTGCCAGGCTGTTTTATTTTTATGTCTTTTATCTATTTATTAAAAATACCTATGAGGCTTCTAAAATTCCACAAAAATTAGGACAGGTGCTTCATACAGTGTTCTTCCACGCCCATCTTTTATTTCACATTTTTTTGCATTTTTCCTAATTATTAAAAATGAAAAAGAAGCCCTTTTTGTACTGTTTAAATTAGAAAATACAAAAAAATTATAAAATGTTTTTGAAAAATTACAAAAAATTATATATGGTATATTTATATACATATTGAGTCCAGAAATTAAAAAAATCTAAAAATATGAAAAAGAAAAATAAAAAAATCAGAAAGCTCCCAAATCCAACAAAAAAATAGAAAAATCCTTAAAAACCCCAAAAATATATTTTTCTCTTTTATAATTATCTATATATTATTATTAATATATTAAAATTAATTTGGGTAATTTTGGAGTTTATTTTATAATTTTAAAACCCAAATTATATTCGGCTATTTAATTAGTCCTATATTAAGGACATTTTTGAAATTGAAAATACATAAAAATTAGAAATATTCCACAAAAATAAAAAAAATTAGAAAAAAAAAATAAAAAATAATATATTATATCTATATATTTTAAGCATTTATATCTATATATATCTGTATATTATATTACTCCTCTCTCTCTTCTTATATATACATCTCTTTATAAATATATGTATACACATCTATATTAGATAATTAAAAATTTAAAAAAAATAAAAAATAATAAAAAATATAAAAACAAAATAAAAATAATAAAAATAATAATAATAAAATTTATAAAATCCAAAACCCACAAAAACAATAAATGGACATGAACAATGGATTGAATAATTTATACAACACATACATCCCTTCGCCTCCCAGTGTTTGACCTCTACACATACTTGCACTATACACATCTTTGTTGTAGAGTTATAATAAATTTTAACTCCACATTTTTGATATTCATTGCATATATTTTATTGTGGGTTAATTGTTGATTGATTCGAGGTCTTTTGTCGGTCGCCTCAGCGACTGCGCTCCCGCCCTGTGTGGAACGCATGACCGATAGAAGATCTCATTCATCAAATGGCGCCGTTGCCGGGGAGGCAACGGATTTTGTATGATTTTGTGAGCTTATTTGTTCATTTATTTAATTCTTTGCTTATGTCCATGATTCATTTCTTTATTTGTTTTTTTTATTGAGATTATTGATTGACTGTTCTGACCCATCTCTTTTCTTTGTCTTTGATGCGAGGGACCGCCAAGCGAAGGAGGATCTCCTAGGAGGACCTATGCACCCAAGCAAGGCGAATTTGGCTCCTCTATGCCAGCCAACAGGAGAGATCATCAAGGACAGAAGAAGGAGAATTTTTGAAGACAGTCTTTATTTTTATGCATTTTAATTTATTTTAATATGTATATTTATGTGAGAGAGTGACACTTGAATTTTGTAATAATACAGGACTCTCACAGGTACACTTCGACTCCCGAGGTCCAGTGCCCGAGGGATTGTTCCCTCGGGGGCCTCGATGATTTTGACGCTTTTCCTTTTCTTTATTTTATTTTATTATTTTGTGTGAATGAGCCTTAGCTTAGGAGTTGCTTGCTCGTAGAGTTAGGTCCAAACACCCTAATTTATGTGCATGTACCTATAGTTCGTTTTGGACCTAGATCAAACTCTAAACAACCGTTCATTTATCTCTTAGCCTTTGTGCCACAGCGAGCCCCGCAAAGCGCTTTCTCCTAAACTCAAGTGTGTTGAGCAGAGGAGGGGCGAGCCAAGATCGGACTTTTTGAGGCTAAAGATGAATGAGCGACTTGAGGTGCTTCACGATAATAGCAATTTCTGAACCTAGGGCGATTTCCTCGGCTTGCATTTGCATATAGCATAGGTTTCAAATTCTGTTTTGCATCCCGCATGGAGAGAGCTGGGAGGCATTGTAAGTCTTCTTACTTAGCATGCATCATCGTTTTCCGACTTGCATGGCTTTTCCGATCTTCTCCCTCTGTTTTTGCCAACCTAGGATGCTAATGGAAATTGGAACCTCGATAGGCACGTGCATTGAAAATACCCAAAAAAGTGATAACTTAAATATAATCAGGATTGTTAACTTTATTGGACTTAAAAATAAAACATAATGGACTTCCTTGTCTTGGGGAGAGGAACCCCCTCATTGTATGTGTTTTAAATTGCTCACGTACACACTAAGGAGTAGAGCCCAAATCCCATCCCATCAAGCCTCCTAAGTGTGTGTATAACTTTGTGATTCTCACCTCACTCTAAAATCGAAAAGATAAATGACCGTCACCTGATGGTCTTCACTGTGTTGAGTAGGTGAATTGGGGGTTTGCCTTGTGTCTTGATTGTGACTTGGAGTCCATTGTGTTTTTCTTTCATTACTAGAGTAGTCGATCCCACCGTGTGAGTCATGCATTCTTATCTTTGAGTCTCTCTACCTCTCTTATACATATAGCTCTTCATTTTGCATCGAGTCGTGATATTGGCGCTTGAGCTCAATCATTCTTCGCCAAGTCTTTTGTTTCCCTCTTCTTATACATCCTCCTCGTATTCTCCATACCATCTTCTCTGGTTCGGGGAGAACACTCTCTTTGGACCACCATTTTGACGGTGTTCCCGCCCTGTGTGGAACACCCAATTTTGTCTATGCCCCGATCTTCTAGCCCGCCCTCCTCGTTCCCTCTGTATCACCTTTCTACCCCCCATGATATTGGCACGCACGCTCAATCAGCTTCTCCACCCCATTGTGTACCCTTCTTATCCATCTTCCTCGTGTACACCGTTTCACCTCTCCCTTTACCCGGGAATGTTGTGCATATTGATGAGGCCCGCATCAAGGATTATTCATACAGATTGTTTGTGTAAGTCGGACCAATGATGTTGAGGATGCTGAGATTGATTTGGTGGATCTGACTGTGGATACATGTATATGGGCTTCTTGAGGATTTTTGCTGATGCATAGAGCATAGGTGTGATGCTTTATTGAGGATTTAGTTCTCGCACACCGGATCGAGGATGTGATATGATGCGACGACTCGATGAAGATTTCATGAGTATTGATTGATCTATCTATCTTGAGGTTCCACCCATCTTGATTTTGAGGATTGACTGACTATTCTAATTTGGACTTCCTGATAAGGTGTGCGGATCCTACATGATCTCTCATCTTCCTGATTGACCCATCCTTGATCTCCTGACTCTCTAATACACCCTGGCACTTAGAGGATTCCTGACTGTTTTTCGTGCCATCTCAGCTGACTGTATTTACCCAAGGGATGTTTGGTGAATGACATGATTATTTGCTCCCTTGCATGATCTTATGCCCTCAAAATGATTGAATGAAGATGACTTGCCAGCATTCCCTTGACCTACATTGATATAGCTCGCATTCCTCCCCGAGGACTATCTGCGGGAGAATGCGACAATTTCGAGGATTGCGGTTTTATACACTGTGTTGGTCGCCATCTTGATGGGACCCGAAACCGAGTCAGATGATATGCTTGATTGGCCTCCCCCGGTTACACGGGGCCAATGTACTAAACTCATCTGAGTCTGCTCTCCTTGACGGTCCTCACAAGGCAGAGCTCCACTTTTCTGATGATCCCATGCCTAGCTCGTAGCTCCCCGAGGGTTATCTGCGGGAGACTATGACATATTTCCGATCAGATTGGTCTCTTCTGTTGGTAGCCGATTTGTCGACTACTGAGACCACTATGTGGGCCCGTCTGATGGACCCGGCTCTTTTGAGCCATTCTCTCTCCTTGACGACCCTCGCAAGGCAGAGACACATTCTGAATATTCACTGCTTAGTTTGCATTGCTCCCCGAGGACCATCTGCGGGAGCATGCAACACTCTCTCTACGCTCGGTTCCCACTGCTGACTGTGTCTCCGATCTGCGGAGCACGGAATCGAGTCGTCTGGTATACTTGATTTTTGGTCCCTTCTTGAGTTGCCTATCCGATCTGTGGATTAGGGGACCCATCTGATTACACTCCTTTGAGTCTACTCGCCTTGACGGTCCTCGCAAGGTTGAGCTCCTGATATCTGCTATCTCCATGCCTAGCTGGCAGCACGTTCCCCGAGGGTTGTCTGCGGGACGCTGCCACACTTTCTTGATTTGACGGTCTCTTCTGCTGGTAGCCGATCTGTCGCCTACCGAGACCGTTTCTATGATCCGTCTGATGGATCAGGCTCTGTTGAGCCCGCTCTCCTTGACGACCCTCGCAAGGGTGAGCTTCTGTTCTGATTATTCATTGACTAGCATGTACTACTCCCCGAGGGTTATCTGCGGGAGAGTACATCATTTTCTAGGTACTTGGCTTCATTTCTGGTGTCTCCCATTTGGTGGAGCACGAAGCTGGGTCTTCTGACTTGTATACTCGGTCTCCTCCCTGGTTGTGTCTCCGATCTGCGGAACACGGAGCCAAGTCTTCTAACTATTCTCGGATTCTGCTCACCTTGACAACCCTCGCAGGGTTGAGCCATGTCCTGCGGTATTCGGTGTGTACTAGTGATTTTCCTACCTCACGATCATCGGATACCATGGTGTCTCCTATTCTCTATCTTCCATATCTATCTGAGACCATGACTGACTAGGAGGAGTCTGTACTGCTCTTTCTTCCTCCCGGTCTTACGATATCGGCTCTGTTTCCTCATGCTGACCCTTCGAGCCTATTGACTGATTCATGCTACCGGACCCGATATCTGAACTTTCGATCTATTGTCCCCGGTAGCCGACACCCACATGACTACTTATCCGGGTGCCCTTCACTGTCTGAGTGCGTCACTGTTCTCACAGGGAGAAAATGGCGCAAGCACGGTAGTCGCTTACCAGATATCGTCTTGTACTTCATCAGTTTTTCACCGCTTGTATATATGGGTGCCTTATTCATTCTTTCTCCCGCATGTTATATGTGCCCCAGATCTATCACCATATCTGTGTGTCTACACTTAGGACGTGCCTTGTCCTAAGTATAGGGGGTACACATTGCATTGTTCTTTTCTTGTTCAGTTTCGTCACTCCTGTTGTTGCTTATACTTAGGGATATCTCACCCTAAGTATAGGGGGAGTGATGCGTATATTCTACACGATCTTTTCATCAATATGTATAAATCTATCTTTTCTTCTTTTCTTCTTTTCTTCTTTTCCTTTTCATATTTATTAATCTAAATAAAAAGGTGTCTCCCCTTTTTTGTCAGTTTCCTGTACTTAGGACGTACTTTGTCCTAAGTATGGGGGGGTGCACCCCTGATTTGTTCATCTGTTTATTCCCACCCTTGACCCTCCTTGATTTGTGTACAGTCTGCTATACTTAGGATTACTTGATCCTAAGTATAAGGGGGGCGGTCAACTTCTCATTCGTTCATTTCTTATTCCTATATTCTTTAGACTTGTCTATACTCAGTACGAGTTATGTCTTCTCTTTTCTTTTCGATCTATGAGGACATAGCTCAATCTAAGTATAGGGGGGTCGTATATTTTATGTATATACCTTAGCCATAACTCGTACGCTCGTATTTTACCAATAAATATGGCTAATAATTCTTTAAAATTCATTAAAAATCCTTAATAAAAAGACGTGGTTGTTCCTCAAATTCTTTTTGTATATATTGATTAATAAATCAGGTGAAAATGTTTTTTGCAAAATGTTTGAAAAATAGTTTGAAAATCTTTGTAAACATTTATTGAAAACTATTTTGAAAATATTTTGTTACATGTTTTCAACCTGTGTAAAAATGTGTGGTCTGTAAAATTTATTTTCTTGTGTGAAATAAAATGTTTGAAAAATGATTTACAAATGGTTTGAAAAATGGTTGCAAAAATATTTTGAAAAATCTATATATACTGTTTTGAAAAACCTTTGCAAAATGATTTTCAAATGTGTGTACATGTTTGTAAAAATCTTTGTAGAAATTATTTTGGACTATAGTTTTCAAAAATTGTTTGAAAAATTTGTGTCAAATAAGTTTGAGGAATAGTTACATCTAATAAATAAAATAATAATAAATAAATAAATAAATAATATAATAATAAAATTATTATAAATAAAAATAAAGATAAAAAAAATTCTTTAATTGTACATATATACCTATAAATAAAAACTAAATTTTAAATTCTTAATTCTTGTAAAATAAAGCGGCACGCCCGTGTAAATAGTTTTACATATTTTATACTTTGAGTGACAAAGTTATTTGCAAAAATTCTTTGTGTAAAATTCTTCTCTTTGTTTTCAAATTCTTGGAAAAATTGCATTATTCTTTGCATATTTAGCATTTGCATAGCATTCATATTCTTTGATTGAGCCTGATGATTGAACTAGTCCAATAAAGTCGAAGATTGGAGCTTGGTTGGACCTTACCGCACCTAACTGCACTGGAACCTTATGGGAACTAGGTTTAAGGTACTTCAGGTCTATTCAGACTTAATTCTTTGAGAAATCAGGGCTAGGTTCAAGTCACCTCAGTGGATTAACTAGAACTTTTCGAAACACACGTATGACTCTTGTCGGTCGTGACCTAACTTGGACACTTGCACCTTTCACTTGGCTCAACTCAGTTGGAGTGGTGAGGGGGTTGGATTTTCCAGTCTGAGATGCACACGGGTGGAAACATTCGTCCTCGTCTAGGGAGGGAAGTGCACCCCAACCTGGTCCAGTTTCAATGAAGTCAAATGACAGGAGAGTGTGGGTTGCGATAAAGCTTCAAAAGAGGGATAGTCTTCTGGCTCAAGAGGAAAAAGTCCTTATGTAAATGCTGCTGTAAATAGTATGTTGAAAAAAACTCCAAAAAAGTGGACAGGCTTGTAAAATAAAAAATAAAGTGCCTGCCGGAGTATGTATATATGTTGTGTAGAAAATAAGCAAGCTTGAGCATCAAAGTTATACCATGTGAGCCTGCAGCTGGATGACTTGACTACACTGGTCTTGCATCCCAGGATACGTGGCTACACTGGATACCGTCCATTCTTTTCCTCCCCCTCCTCTTGAGTTAGATGTCACTTGAACTTAGAAGGGAATACCCCGCTCCTCGACGGTAGAGGGCTGGATTGGGGAATCATTGGGTTGTCATTCTGGAGAAGCTAGTCTCTTTGTCATTTCAGTTGGGGAGAGCCACTCACTTACACTGTACAAGTCAGCTTCATAGTCATAAGGGTTTGCGTATGATGTAGGCTAGTTCTGACCTGGCTATTGAGGTGATTTGAATCAAGTTTTGTGACTCTTGAAGGCTGTTGTGTTTTAAATTTGGTTCCCGACCAGGTTCCACACACATTTTCACACCAAGGTCTAACCTGAGCTCCAAACTTTGATTTTGTACACATGAGTTTAATAATCATGATCAATTCAATTTATTCTTTACATTCCTTATTTTTGCTTTTTCTTTTCTTCTTATTCTTTGTTCTTTTTGTACTTATTGCATAAGTATTTGCTAGGGACTAGCAAAGGCAAGTATAGGGGGGTGATGAATCTCCATTTCATCACCTTTATTCTATCATTTTGGCCTTGAAAACCCCAGCAAATGCATGTAATTAGCATCAATTTGTTCATAATAGCATTCATTATTTATTGTATTTATTGTACATAAAATAAGGTTTTTAATGCCAAAATTATAGAATAAAGGGAAGAAAAGAAAAAAGAATAAAATATTGCAAATATTTTTTGACCCGAACCCCGAGACCAAGGCCAACATGGAATTGGTAGACAAGGAATAAAGTAGGGGGAGATAAGGGCCAATTATACAATAAATACCTCATTTATTCATTTATTTATGCATTTTTGACACCTATTTTGTACATAATTATTTATTCATCAAATAAAGAAATTTTGTTCATGAAAGTTGTAGATAATAATGTAAATAAAATTACAAAATTGAGTTTGTGTAAAAAGGATACACAGTGTACATTTTATACTCAGAATAAAAAGCCAAAATCTCAACTTCTCAGACCCATATCTTGCAAATAAAAACTCCAAATCACCCAAACTCACCTTTAATTGTATATAGCCTTCCAAGAGCTATTTAATAAAATTAGTTTCATAATTTTTGGAGTTCATCTGTAGAAGTTAGGTTTTTGGCCCACCTTGTACATAGTACTGATTAAAATATTCATTTTATTCAATATTTATTATTTCTATATATTTATATTCTTAGAATCTCGTAAATAATGTATATAATACATGTACATATTAAAATTAAAATAAAACCAAAAATAACTTGTAAAATAAAATAAGTCTACAAGCCACATAGACAAAGTACCTATGTTACCTATATGTATATAAATAAAAAAGGATTTTATTCTTTTATTCTTTATTCATCTATATTTTTATAATAATGTATATGTTATATATAACTTATTAAAAATACAAATCCAAAATAAAAACAAATAAAATTCATTAAATAAATAAAATGTATATAATGTGTAGGTAAAATACCTATAAGTATACCTACATATACATATACTTATTTATTTAAAAATGTAAATAAACTCATAAAATTTAAATAAAAATATATTTATACTTATAAAAATAAGTCATAAATTTATAAAATAAGAAAATAAAATAATAAAATAAAATAAACAAAATAAAAATAAAAATATATAAATATACTTATCAATACATTATTTTAGTAAAACCGTAATAAAATACTTCAAAAAAATAAATAAAAAACATAAATAAATACTACATTAATTTATAAACATTTTTCATTTTATACGAAAAATCTAATTAATTCATTTATTATATCAAATAAAAGGGTCAAGATCTGGTCGATGTGGACCACTCAGGGGCCAGGGAGTGTTGACCTCTGGTCAACTCCCCCCTGCGCCTCTGACTCCCGTCAGACATGTCGCCTCCCCCGATTTCTTGCATTTTTCCCGCTCGACTCAGTGCTCCGTCACCGTCGATCTCTTCACGGATTTTTCTCCCAGATGCATCATGATCCTCGCCGCATATTCGATTCGATTGTACATAGCCCCGATTCCTAGATTTTAGCCGGTCAATAAGGGTGACCCATCTTGTTTATAAATAAACCCATCTTCTTCTTCCGAGCTTTTTGGCCATTTCCTAAGCCCTAGAACCCTCGCCTTCGGCCAAGCGCGCATCCTGGTGACAGCAGGAGGTCCCCTGAAGGGTCGAGGAGGTTCGCGGAGGAGGGAGATGCGCCCATGGCGGCGCTCCGGCAGTCGTCCTGCTCCTTGGCCCTCCGGCCAAGTCGAGATTGCGCATTTATGATTTTTAGGTAGCTTTTCATTCCTGCATTTCATTTCCGTTGTTTATTTTGCATTTAGATAGTTAGATTAGTGTAATTTAGTTAAGTCGAAGTTCGCCGGAGCTCAGCTCCGGCGACTTCGCCACCGTGTTTCCGACCGTTTCCCGACTCCCTTTCTCCTTCATTTCGATCCCCTACGCATTCTCTACCTCCAGACCACTCCAACCCATCCAGGTCTGCTCCAGATCTGCGAACTGAAGCTTCAGCTCCGCCGCTCGTCGGAAGCTTCGCCACCTTACCTCATTTTCGTGCTAATAGCTTCAATATTAGGTCGAGGGTGAAGCCCTCGAGCCGTGATTTCTTCTTGTGCAGGTCTAGTGCGCCAAGAAGTGCCAAGAGACGATTCACATGCTGGCGGAGGTACCTGGAGCTCCGTTTCTTCTCCGAGCTCGTGGCGGCGCAACAGGGTACCTCGGCCCGATCCAACATCTTTAGCAGATCAAGCAACCTTCCAGGAAGCTTTTGGGACCTTCAGGTGCGGCAAAGACCGGTGGAGGAGCGAGATCTGGCAGGAACAAGCTCGCCCCGGCGAGCTTGCTTCCCTGTTCTTGCACGTGAGCTTCCCGTCGTTGGATGAAGACGAAGGCCCAGGTCGAAGAGCAGGCGTCCGATCTCCCTGTGCTCAGACCGTCAGATCACGCGAGTGATCTAATCCTAGCCGTGGATCGCGAACCGTCATCGGCCCACGTGGAGGCGCCACGTGGATTAGTGGACGAAGATCAGCCATCGGATGAAGCGCCTTTGGGGGTAAATTGCAAAACCAGCCCCCGTTCTTTTTGTATTTAATTTTTAATTCTGTAAATAATTTTTAACGATGTAAATAAATTGTAAATTTTGCTGAAAGGACCCTGAAGTTTAAATAATTACAAATAGGTCCTTCCGCGCCTCACGCGCAGTCCCACGTGAGGTGTGTGAAATTTGCACTTCAACCCTGGCGGTTTTTGTTAATTGTAAATTAGCCCCAAAACTTTAAATAAATGTTTATTTCTGTAGGTATTTTTGCACCGATGCCCCTGGTACTTATTTTATTTGCAAAAATGCCCTTGACAGGCTGTTTTATTTTTATGTCTTTTATATATTTATTAAAAATACCTATGAGGCTTCTAAAATTCCACAAAAATTAGGACAGGTGCTTCATGCAGTGTTCTTCCACGCCCATCTTTTATTTCACATTTTTTTGCATTTTTCCTAATTATTAAAAATGAAAAAGAAGCCCTTTTGTACTGTTTAAATTAGAAAATACAAAAAAATTATAAAATGTTTTTGAAAAATTTAAAAAAAAATTATATATGGTATATTTATATACATATTGAGTCCAGAAATTAAAAAAACCTAAAAATATGAAAAAGAAAAAAAAATCAGAAAGCTCCAAAATCCAACAAAAAATAGAAAAATCCTTAAAACCCCCCAAAAATATATTTTCTCTTTTATAATTATTTATATATTATTATTAATGTATTAAAATTAATTGGGTAATTTTGGAGTTTATTTTATAATTTTAAAACCCAAATTATATTCGGCTATTTAATTAGTCCTATATTAAGGACATTTTGAAATTGAAAATACATAAAAATTAGAAATATTCCACAAAAATAAAAAAAATAGGAAAAAAATAAAAAATAACATATTATATCTATATATTTTAAGCATTTATATCTATATATATCAGTATATTATATTACTCCTCTCTCTCTTTTTATCTATACATCTCTTTATAAATATATGTATACACATCTATATTAGATAATTAAAGATTTAAAAATAATAATAATAAATAATAAAAAAATATAAAAATAAAATAAAAATTATAAAATAATAATAATAATAAATTATAAAATCCAAAACCCACAAAAACAATAAATGGACATGAACAATGGATTGAATAATTTATACAACATATACATCCCTTCGCCTCCCAGTGTTCGACCTCTACACATACTTGCACTATACACATCTTTGTTGTAGAGTTATAATAAATTTTAACTCCACATTTTTTATATTCATTGCATATATTTTATTGTGGGTTAATTGTTGATTGATTCGAGGTCTTTTGTCGGTCGCCTCAGCGACTGCGCTCCCGCCCTGTGTGGAACGCATGACCGATAGAAAATCTCATTCATCAGGTTCTCAAGACAGACTTCATTGATCACATTATTTGAGGATATAATTTTAATCGCATATTTATTTCTCTATTTATTTGTCATTGCATTATGTACAACTTAGCCTTATTTCCTGGCATAGAATTTAGCATTGCTGATAGTTAATAAATCGATTGATTTAAATCAAGTAACTAAAGACCACTGTCCCATGATTTCGACCTGGTATGCTTACCAAGTAAAATCTACCGCATATTCAAAAGTGTAGTTTTTGTTAAATAAATTTCCACCTCATGTGCTACAATCCAATATTGTTAAAAGAGGCAGAAAGCGGCTCATCGATCTCCAAGTCTTAGGATACTCATATTCAGATTTCCAATCTGACATTGATGATCGAAAGTCAACTTAGCATTTCATATTCTTGTCAAACAGTGGTGTTGTGAGCTAGATAAGCAAGAAGCAAGACACCGCGGCTGATTCAACGACATAAGCTGAGTACATATCCACATCAGATGTTGTGAAAGAAGCAGTGTGGTTTTGAAAGTTTATCTTAGATCTAGGTGTAGTTTCCTCTTATACTCCCATCTCATTGCTCTACGATAACGTGGTAGTCATAACTCAAGCGAAGGAATTCTGGCAGCATCAAAAGAGAAAGCATGTGGAAAGGAAATACCGCATCATTCGAGAGATACATAAATGTAGTGACATCATCATCACCAAGGTGGCCTTAGTCGACAATGTTGTTGATCCTCTTACCAATACTTTATCTCAAAAGACTTTTGACCAACATGTAATGAGTATGGATTTAAATCTTGTACATGAATGGTTCGGAGGGATAGTGGGAGATTGCTAGACATATGAGCTTATGGCGAACCATTTGTACTTTAAATGTTATTATAATTATTCATGTATCAATAAAAATGATTGATTTTCATTCCCTATCTGAGATTAATGAATGCATGTACTTGTTGGGTCTTTTAGTATAATTAGGTTTACATACCTTGGCCATCTTGATAATCATATGTTGGGCATTCAAGCCCACGGTGAACCATTATGCAATAAATGTTATTGCAAATGTCATTCCCTGATCTAAAATGAAGAAGAAACAATTTGCATAATA
Organism: Ottelia alismoides; assembly: GCA_037367405.1. Lineage (NCBI taxonomy): Eukaryota > Viridiplantae > Streptophyta > Magnoliopsida > Alismatales > Hydrocharitaceae > Ottelia > Ottelia alismoides. The sequence goes on along the minus strand of JAZKJV010004801.1, from coordinate 396,339 downwards.
GGTCCCTTAGTACAATTAGGGTTATTTACCTTGGTAATCTTTATGATCATGCACTTGTTGATTCAATTTTTGAATCATAGAGGCCGATGCTTGGATGAATATCTGAAGAGTTAGATTGAGGACTCGTCAAGAACCGTCAAGTGATTGTTAAGAGAGGATCTCCAACCTGAGAATGAGATGGCAATCCTTTCTCTAAAGGTTGATATCTAACCGACCTCTTGATGCAGGTCCTCTACATAGGAATAGAGATTCAGAGGTGTTAGATAAGTTAGGTCAAAGAGTTGACTTAACAAGATCGAGATAACCAAAGACTTATGTCGTATGCTGTCACGATATAGGCACACATCCTCTGACCGGAGACAGATGTGTTACTATATGTCTGAGAATGTACATTTAAGAAACCAATAGGTTGATGGCCTAATCAAGGTCTATACACCAATGCGATGGTGTGCATACAAGGGCATATTAGTAATACAATCTCTCAAAGGGATCAGATAGGTTCATTTACTGAATCGGAAGATATGAGCTCACTCATGAGATATTGGGAAGAATCAAATTCTGTGCATGGTCGTCTCGCTTTGGAAGCTTGATTGAATTTGTAGGTTTGATATATACTTTTGGAAAGTACATGATCAACATCTAGGTATGATATATGCTTTTGGAAAGTATATGATCGATACCAACTCCCAATTGTCAAATGAGAAACTTTATGATAAAACCCTGAAAGTGTAAATTTGATCTAAAACTTCATGTTGATTCTTGGTCTTCCAGTATGCAAGATGTACATGTATTAGGAATACCTGAGGGTGATGTGATCATAAACAATTATATAACCATGACGCTTCCATTCTGAGGGAGTGATGAAACATGTCTGGATTTTAGTGACCCCTCTCAATAGAGAAGAGATTTGATCTTGGTCCAAATGTTGGACATTGATCTGAATGTGATTCAGATGCAATGAGAAGATTAGATTTACGGTCTTGATTTAATCAAGCATCTACGGGAGGACCCCAAGATCTGGATTTGAGGTGTTATCTCAATATCCAAGTCATTATACGCGGAATGTACAATCGCACTATCCTTATCTTCAAGTATCTGCGGAGGAAGTGCATTATCCTTGATGGAGTTCAAGGATAATTTCACATTTGGTATATGTATCTGAGCATTGAGAAATAGATAATTAAATGTGATTTAATTATCATAATATGAATTTAATTCATATTATAAGGAGAGTTACCTAAGATAATTAAATGTGATTTGATTATCAAAGATGTGAATAATGTGAATGTGATTCAAATTATTTAGGCACATGAGAATGGAGATCCAACATAATTAAATGTGATTTAATTATCATGGATATGAATAATGTGGATGGCACTATCCATATTAATCATATATATTGTAATATATTAGAGAGAACCTGTTGTAATTTATATTTATTGAGTGATTATTGATGTGAATTGGATTCACATTGGATAATTAATCGAAAATATAAATTACATTTTATTTTGGATTGTGAATATTAGTCACAAATTATGTAATGGCATGATTGAAATATTCACAAAATTAATTTGGAATCGTTTTTGTTAATTAATTTGCAACAAAAGTTATTGTAAATAAGTATGAAAGCATTGGAGAAGCCACCACTATCCATTCAATGGATGATGGACGACCACCCTTGAGTTGGTCTCAAGGGTGGCCTTAGGGAGGTGGGTGGCCTCCCTCCTAATCCTTTTATGAATATTAATTTAGTTCAAATTGAATTATAATGATCATTTAATATGTATTTAATTTAATTTAAATTATTTGTTGTTGTGTTTTCACAACAAGATCATGGCCATTGGAAGAAACACAAATTAATCTCATCCATTGGATTTGTATGCACATGGATTGGGATCCATGGACTCCCAAAATACTATATAAGAAGAGGCACTCCTTGCTCTTCAAGTTACAGAAATAAGAGATCAACAACATATGCTTTCTCTCTCTCTCTCTCTCATTCTCTCTACATGCCAACTCTCTCTCTCTCTCTTTCATTGTGGTCATCCACCATTGAGCCCTAGAGAGAGTCACCATCGCCGCAGCATCGCCGTTATGCTGTTTGATTGTTTGCTTGTGGATCTTCATCTCCTTCGGTGCGCCTCGCTCGTGAATAAGACTTCGGATCTCATATGCCAAGATCAGGATATTCGATGCTTGGATCATCGACATGGATTGCGAGGAGTATGCATCCCATTAACTTGCTCGCAAGCGTTCCCTCTGTCGGATCGGACTTGAGACAAGAGGTTTCTTTGTTTAGAGACTCGATCACAACCACATTTCAAGCGGTGAATCTAATAATTATTAGTAGTTTAGATGAACCTATCCAAGAAGTGTTCTTGGATGAGGTGGTTTCATCGTTGAAAAAAATTTAAATTCTGCTACCTTGAGCCATTAGTAAGACTAGCCACTCTCGATCGTATACGATGCGATCCTCACACTTCCATGATACGCTTAAGGATCTTACCATATCATTCAAGTGGTATCAGAGCCATAGGTCGGAAGTTTTGGATATGATCTATAAACCTAAGATGACTTGGATATTTTTTGGTTGTGTGATGTTTCATCGCATTTCATTCGCGCAATCCACTTTAGTGCATTTTCTGCCCTGTTTAAAAGTGTTTAAACATGTGGTTATCACTTGGATAATGTTCCTTATTAAATAAGAAAATCGTGGAATTTGGGTTTCGTGATTTGGATTCTGATTGCTCAAGTTATGATCATTTTAATGAACATATATCCATTGTTTCTGTGACAACAAATCTTGACGTAATTAAAGAGTTAATTACGATTTTTAAAATACCTAGAATGTGTGAATATCAATTGAATTCTGTTTTAAATCAGATTAGCAAACTATAGAAATTTATTTTGCTTGATTTGGATTTAAATTGATTAAGATATGCTAATTTTATTAAGTAAGGGTCACTGTTGGGAATTACATACTTGATCAAGAACCTTGTGATTGTCATTCATTTAGATTAATGGAAATTAATGATTAATTTTATGAAATATTATTGATGAATATTTGTGAAATATTTAAAGATGATGACTATTTCTTTGAATGACATCGACCATAACCAAATTTGATTAAATATGATCTAGATCACAATCACTTACATGAACCTTCCAACAAACAATGATGCTTGAATAGGATTGGGAATCTGTTTAGCAAATTTTCTTATAATGCTAATAAAAAATGCTTTGATTCTTATTATATAGTATAACTTCGGTTAAAAAATCGATTGCCATCTCAAGTACTAAGTGATCAATTGGCATTATCCTGACCTAAAGCGGATATGGTGTCTAGTTGGGAAGCATTGGGGTAGCTGGTTGATCCATGAGTGGTCTATCCCACTCACGCTGGTACTGGCCATGACGACGGGTAAGAAAGGGACAATGTTTGAATGGACCATGATGTATTTTTATAATTTTTAAAATTCGAATAATATAAAGTTGAGATAATATCATATTTCAAGTAATGATAAAGAATATTTATTGGACATTAATTGGATCACTGATTTATTGTGATTAGATTAATTGGAATCCAATCAAAATTAAAACACTATAATATGAATAGTGTTGTTATTACCTTGGAAGAATTAATTATGTGAATGTGATTCGTAATAATTAATTAAAATTTGAACATGATATGGAGGATCACATAAGTGACATCCATGGTCTTCTGTCAAGGTGAGGGTTCCATCGTCAAGGATTGTATGCAGGAGATGCTTGTCCGAAGTGACAACTCCTGCATACAAGCGCATCTAGATCGGGCTCTTTGTTTCTCTAAAGAGTAAGACCGCATGCATAGTGTCCCCAATATCATGTCCTCATATTATTGGGGTGATATTGGATTGTGCATAGTGAGTTCTGATCCTCTTGACGGTTGGTTCAATTAACGATGGATCATCGTCACTTTAGGGATGGTGGGCCCAGGTGTTAAAGATCGAATTGGGAATGCAAGTTGGACTTGCAAAGCAGAATGTGGTCCTGCTTCTTTTTATTCGAGTTACATGTTCTCATATTATTTGGATGTAACAAAGATAAGAAAGTAGATCCCATGTCTTGCTTGAGATATAATGGTAAGTATATCTCTTACATTGAAAAGTGATTAAGGGAATGAACTTCAGTGTTGATAAGGCACGGCAACTTTTATGTAAAAATTCTTAAATCAAAGTAAAGTATATATATATATATATATGCAAATTTTCTTATTTCAAATAATCCTCATTAAACCCACCCAATTCTATACTCAATAACAACTAGTAAAATATCATTGTATTTGCAGTTAGACACATAATGTACGTGGTTGGAATGTGCAGGTTCCCTCATAATAATGAGGAATGACAAATAAATGGATAATAAGATAACACCTTAGGGTTTGTATGTCTCTATAGTCTTCATCTCTCATCGAATGTACTTTGGAAGTGACATGTTGATGATGATTGTAATTGCCATAATTCTTATAAAAATCTAGGAAGATGTTCTGGCATACATGTGCGCTCTCGACATTTAATCATGAATGACATGGTTCACTGCATCATGCAGAATGGTGGCTCTATAAGAGATAATGTATTCAAAATGTTTGAGTACGTACTTGAACCAAAGTCTTTTAAAGAGTTAAGATGTGTGTAGATACGATGAGTATCATCATTGTACTATCTATACTCAAGTCATTCATGAAGCTGCATAATATTCATATTGTATGAATTGAATGAAACATATATAAATGCTGAAGTACTCTTATATTAAATCTTTTGAATTCAACATAAGAGATCCTTTGCATTAAGCAATGGTTATTTATAGATGAAGGGAGCATAGTGGAAGCATGGGTTTGACCCGAGCAAAAAGGAAAATCAAGGAGTTGACTGTACTTCTATAATTTTCATATGACATCTAAAGAGTTACATGAATGCCAATACTGCAACTAGTTGGTGTGTTGATCGTATGACTATCAAGTCTATCTAGAATCCTTAGAGAAGGACTCAGATAGCACATCGGAATAATATGCATTTAATCATTGAAATTGAATTTCTTATTTGATAAGATCGAAGTCTAGTAATTGTATCTCATTCTTCTAATGACATTTGCAATTGGTTGCATATGTTTTAGAAGGCTAGAAAATTTGATCTTAATGCGTAATAGCCATCCACATGGATATTGATGCAATTGTTGCAACAATTTCTATTGGATAGACAGACTTCATAGTTTTATTGGGAGAGCCCTTAGTCTTAGAGAATGTCTCTATGACCTAGATATTAGAATATACTCAATGTTTATTTATGTTGCGAAATAAATATGAATTCTGGAATAGACCTATCATAAGTGTTATGATGGATATATTTCAAATAGTAATATAACATCTAGACGACTCTACCAAATCAGAAAATTAATGAATGGTTCGCTAAATTCTGATATTAAAAATTAAACTTTTTAAGATCAATAGGAGGATTGAGATCTTTTGACAATGATCTGGCATCAAGCCTTGGACAGATGTCTGTTGATGGGATCAATGGACTGGTAAGAGACGAAACTTTAGAATGTCTGAAATTTCAAATCCCACATACTTGTGAATATTGTATTCAAAGAAAAATATCAAATGCACCCTTCTCTGAGAATGGTGTAAGATGCCAAGGTATTCAAGATCTCATACATATTGATGTATTTGGATCATCTGTATCATAATAAACATTGATGATGTGTGATATCATTTGATGATTATTTGTGATATGAGATTTCTTCCCTTCACCTTAGAAAGCTTTGAAATGTTCAAAGATTTTGCAATTTTGGTTTAGAATCAAAGTTTGAAGGAAGATGAAATGAATTTGATCTAACCTAGGTAGTAAGTACCTATTAGACTAATTCAAGGAATAGCTTATGGAGACAGGAATATCATTCCTATCTCACTCCTCCTAATACACCTAAACTCAATAGAGTTGTAGGGAGATACAATTGGATTATGTGTGACAAGATTTGATCAATGATGAATATTAGCATAATTACCTCTTAGTTTCCTGGTATATATGTAGTAGAGACTACAATATATATCCTTATAAGATTCCATGCAAATTTAAACCTGAACATCCTCATAAGCTATGGTTTGGAACCTAGACTAGTGTTGGACACTCGAGGATTTAGGGTTGCTTGGTTCAAAACTTTGTCATGGATGCAACTAAGCTGGAATCTAGCACCAAAGAGTGTTACTCCATTAGGAATATAAAGGATGGTATTGGATACTTACTTTATGACCTTGAGATTCTTAAAATAATTTCATCTCTAAGGATATGATTCTTAGATGATGACTCTCTTGAGAATCAAGATGAAAATGAAGTGACTGGACTCACAGTGGGAGTAGTAAACTACTAATCCTACTATGGAGATAAAACACTCAGTTGCAGTAATAAAAATATCTTCAAAGATGACAAGACTTTAGAGATAGTGATCTCTTAGTTTTATCTTCAAGAACTTAAGACTTTATAGATAGTGATCTAAAAGGTCTTGACTGCAAATACCTTAGGAGATAGAGATCTCCGGGAATAATGGCATTCTGATAAGGACAATAGAAATTACATAGTGGTTATAACGATTATTGAATTGTAGTGCTAAAGACACTGTAATTAACAAGATTGAGTACTGGTTGCATAAGATGCAACATTCGTATCGGATGCGAGCACTATTATTGGGGGATATGCAAGTGCCGTAAAAGGGCTTGGCATAGTTTCTCCGGAATAGAGTGATTTATCAGCTTACCTAGCTATTTTTCTAAATAGTCTATGATTGTCATGAGTGTGGGTTTAAATATTAGCCCATTAATGGCTTTTTGGGCTAGTGGGAGATTGTTGGACATGCGAGCCCACGACGAGCCATTATGCAATAAATATTATTGCAAATATCATTCCCTGATCTGAAATGAAGAACTGATTTTCATAATAGATCCCTCGGTATAATTAGTGTTATGTACCTTGACCATCTTAATGATCATACAACTGTTGATTCAATTGTTGAATCATAGAGTCTGGTGCTTGGATGAATATCTAAAGAGTTAGATAGAGGACTCATCAAGCACCATAAAATGATTGTTAAGAGAGGATCTCTAGCCTAAGAAGGAGATGTCAATACTTTCTCTAAAGGTTGACATCTAACCGACCTTTTGATGCAGATCCTCTGCATAGGAATAGAGATTATGAGGTGTTAAATAAGTTATGTTAAAGAGTTGACTTAACGAGATCGAGATAACCAAAGACTTATGTCGTATGCTATCATGATATAGGCACACATCCTCTGACCGGAGACAGATCTATTACTATATGTCTGAGTATGTACATTTGGCAGACCAATAGGTTGATGACCTAATCAAGGTCTATAAATCGACGTGCTGGTGTGCATACAAGGGCATATGAGTAATACGATCAATCAAAGGGATCATACATGTTCATTTACTGAACCGGAAGACATGAGCTCACTCATGAGATATTGGGAAGAAACAAATTCCATGCACGGTCGTCTCGCTTTGGAAGCTTGACTGGATTTGTAGGTTTGATATATACTTTTGGAAAGTATATGATCAACACCTAGGTATGATATATGCTTTTGGAAAGTATACGATCGATACCAACTCCAAATAGTAAAATGAGAAACTTTATGATAAAACCTTGAAGTAGATAGTGTAAAACTGATCTAAAACTTCGGGTTTGTTCTTGGTCTTCTAGTATGTAGGATGTACATGTATTAGGAATACATGAGGGTGATGTGATCATAAATGATTGTATAACCATGACGCTTCCATTCCGAGAGAGTGATGAAATAGGTCTGGATTTTAGTGACTCCTCTCATAGAGAAGCGATCTGATCTTGGTCCAAAATTTGGGCATTGATCTGAATGTGATTTAGATACAATGACAATAATAGATTTGCAGTCTTGATTTAATCAAGCATCTATTGGAGGTCCTTGAGATCTGGATCTTAGATGTGATCTCAATATCCAAGTCACTATATGTGGAACGTACAATCGCCCTATCCTTATCTCCAAGAATTCACGGAGAAAGCACATTATCCTTGAAGGAGTTCAAGGATATTTTCATTGTAGATACATGTATCCGAACATTGAGAAATGGATAATTAAATATGATTTAATTATCATAATATGAAATTAATTCATATTATAAGGAGAGTTATCCACGATAATTAAATGGATTTAATTATCAATGGTGTGAATAATGTGAATGTGATTCATATTATTTGGGCACATGAAAATGGAGACCCAAGATGATTAAATGTGATTTAATTATCATGGATATGAGTAATGGGGATATCACTATCCACATTAATATATATTATAAATGTTATTTATAATATATTAGATAGAGCCTATTGTAATTCGTACTTGTTGATTGATTATTGATGTGAATAGAATTCACATTAGATAATCAATTAAAAAAATATAATTTACATTTTATTTTGAGTTGTGAATATTATTCACAAATTATGTAATGGCATGATTGGAATATTCATAAAATTAAGTTGGAATTGTTTTTTTGAATTGGTTTACAATAAAAGTAGTTGTAAATAAATATGGAAGGATCGGAGAAGCCACCACCACCCATTCAATGGATTGTGGACGGCCACCCTTGACTTGGTCTCAAGGGTGGCCATCCCCCCCTTTTAGGGAGGTGGGTGACCTCCCTCCTAATCCTTTTATGAATATTAATTTAGTTCAAATTAAATCACGTTGATTATTCATTATATATTTAATTTAATCTAAATTAATTATTGTTGTGTTTTCACAATAAGATCATGGTCATTGGAATAAACACAAATCAATCTCATCCATTTGATTTGTGTGCACATGAATTGGGATCCATGGACTCCCAAAATACTATATAAGAAGAGACGCCCCTTGCTCTTCAAGTTACAACAATAAGAGATCAACAATACATGCTTTCTCTCTCTCTCTCTCTCTCATTCTCTCTACACTCCATCTCTCTCTCTCTCTCTTCCATTGTGGTCGCACACCATGGAGCCATAGAGAGAGTCGTCATCACCACAGCATCGTCGTTATGCTGTCGGATTGATTGCTCGTGGATCTCCATCTCCTTCGATGTGCCTCGCTCGTGAAGAAGACTTCAGATCTCGTGTGACGAGATTAGGAGATTCATCACTTGGTTCATCAACATGGATTGCGAGGAGCATGCGTCTCATCAACGCACTCGTAAGCGTCTCCTCCGTCTGATCGGACTTGAGACAAGAGGTCTCTTCGTTTATAGAGTCGATCACAACTACGCTTCAATAGGTAAATCTAACACTTGTTTGTGTTTTAGATGAAATGATATGAGAAGTGTTCTTGGATCATGTGGTTTCATCGTTGAAAAAAATTTTAAATTTAACTGCCTCGAGCGACTAGTACGACTAGTCGCTCCCTTTCGCATAAGATGCGATCCTCATGCTTCTGTGATGCGCTTAAGGATATTCCCACATCCTTCATCACATAGTTGTTGATACAATGATTGGATCATAGAGGATGGTGCTAAGAAGATATCTAAAGAGTTAAATTGAGGACTGAACTAGCACCGCCAAATGATTGTCGAGAAAGAACCTCCAGTATGAGAAGGAGATGCCAATACTTACTCCAAAAGTTGATATCTGACCGACCTCTTGATGTACGTCCTCTTCATACGATTAGAGATTTGGAGGTATCGGACGAGTTAAGTTAAAGAGTTGACTAAGTGAGATCAAAATGGCTAAGACCTATGTCGCATGTTGTCATGATATAGGCATACATCCTTTGACCAGAGATAATTGTGTTACTATATGTCTAAGTATGTATATTAGATATACCATTAGGTTGATGACCTAATCAAGGTCTATACACTGACAAGATAGTCTGCATATATGAGAAATACAATCTCTCAAAGAGATTATACATGTTCACTACTGAAACAAAAGACATGGTCTCTCTCATATGATATTGGGACCAACCAAACTCTATTGATAATGATCTTGCTTTGGAAACATAATAGGAATTTTAGGTATGATATATACTTGGAAAGCATATGATCGATTCCGACTCCCAATGATCGAATGAGAAGCTTAATGATAAAACTATGAAGACGATATTTCAAGAAAGATCAGAACTCGAGTTTAATCAAGCTCTTCCAGTATGCATGATGTATGTGTATTGGGAATACTCAAGGATGACGTGATCTTAAACGATTGTATACCACGACACTTTCATTATGAGGGAGTGATGAAATATGTTTGGATTTTAATAATTCACTCAAAGGACTAGTTATCCGATCTTGGTCCAAATGTTGGACACTAATATGAATGTGATTCGAATGCAATGAGAAGATTTGATATTCTTTCTGACATGATCATACATCTCTGAGAGGTCTCATGTTTCGAGATATGATATTATATCTCATTATCCAAGTCACCATACATGGCATATACAATCTCCATGTCATTATCTCCAAGTATCTGTGGAGAAGGCACACTATTCTTAAAGAGTTCAAGAATCTTTCCATTAAAGACAATATCTAAGCATCGAAAAAATGAGAAATAATGATGATTAAGTTGGATTTAATTGTTATGAATAACGTGGATGTGATTCACATTATTTAAACATGTGCAGAGATATCTTAGATAATCAAATTAGATTTAATTATCATAGATGAAATTAATGTGGATGATACTTTCTACAATAATTATTGACAATGTGTATATGATCTACAATATCATAGAGAGAGAGAGAGAGAGCTAATTGTGAATAGAATACGTAATTTAAATATTAATGTGAATTGGATTCACACTATACAATTAACTGTTATTGATAACGTGGATACGATCCACACTATTTTTTCGATTTTATCACATGATTTGATATAAATGGAAGTTATTGTGGAATAAGAGTGATTAGAGCCTATATTTATTTTGTCATTTTTTAAAATTATTTCTAAAGGTCATGAAGATATTTTTATTAGATTTTCGTTCAAACACATCGATGTCTCACTATATGCATACCATGCCTATCATTTCTACAAACTTGAATTTCACGTTAGAATTAAGGTTCATCAAGTGCATCTATAAGCATTGATTGCGTTTTTACATGTTTACATTCTTCCTTTATTCTTCCTTGAAGTTGGGCTTCCATCCCATTAGGTGTTATATTGTTTTATATTATCTATATACTTTGTGCTTTCAAATATTTTTTACATGTATATATGTATTTAGATCTGTTGAAGTTAATTTATTTTTAAACGTTGTTAATGATGTAGTCCTCTTATTAGCATAATTTATCCATTTCCCTTCTAAACAATTCCACTGTATTATTTTGATGTAACATCTAATTAACACACTTAATCCATATATTTCAATTATTCATTCTTTTCCCGTATATATATTTGTATCATTCTCTTCCGTTTTTCTTGATATTATCTATCACAATATATAACAGGTTCCAAAGATGTTTTATTCATTTTCTATTTAAAATATAATTAAAATAAAATTTGATATACTGCTTAATATTCATAATAATACGTACAAGTGGATGTATTTCCTCCAGCGGATCTATATACCTACTTTAAAGCTGGGATTTTCATCCCCTTCTTGACACGTGGTTGCTTGGTATGTTCTTTCGTCATATGCATCCTCGGTGCGGTTTCTTTCCTTCCTTCCCTCGCCTCTCCCCGCGGAATCCCAGCTTTAAAGTAGGTATATAGATTAGAATTTTCCTTTTCACGTGCTTCGATACTTCCTCCATCATATGTCGGTTGCTTCTCCTCCCCCTTCTCTGATCTCGCTCGATCGGGTACTCACCTGCCCTTTTCTTCGCCGACGATCTCCTCTCCACGTCGTTCTTCTGCATCATCTTGCGGCAGTCGGTTTCTTCCCGTCGAAGGTACAAGGATCAGCTTACTTTTCTTTTTTGAGTGTATGAGAGTTGCATAACTTCTTTATTCTAAACTTTTTTCCTAGGGTTTTGTTAAGGTTCCTGTTTGACTGAGGGACTTTCTTGATTTGGTGTTGGCTGGATGTTTGATTTTACTTAGGTCACTGTTGTATGTGTGATATCTTCTTCATTCTCCTTTCCCCCTTTCACGATGGAAAAAAATCCTTTATACCAAAGCAGAAATGAAATTTCTTGATTTCGGGAATAAGGTTTTGTTGAGGTTCCTTTACGACTGAGGAACTATCTTGATTTAGGGTTATCTGGATTTTTTTTATTTTACTTTGCTCATGGTTGTATGTATGATATTTTCTTCATTCTCCTTTCCCTCTTTCACGTTGGGGAAAAATGTTCTTCGCCCCAACGCAGAATGAAATTCCGTTCAAAGCGGAATGAAATTTCGTGAATTCCTGTAATCTGTACGGTGTGGTTGCATTTAATTATTTGACTTTTTTTTATATTTCTTGATCTTTTTTCCTTTGTTGCATGCTGCTCTGTTTGTATTATGTCCTCTTATCCATACGTGTATAAATGATATTTAATTTCTTTAATGTTTCTTGATTTTGACTTTTTGACTATAATGCATAAATGATATATACTCTCATCCATAGATGCATAAACGATATTCTCACTGATTGGGTTTTCCCCCTTGACACATGAAATTCCTTCTTTATCTGAATGGAAAAATACATAATATATATTTTTTGCTATTTTTAACTCTTCCTGTTGAAATTTCAGATATTCCTGATTATATTTAAGCATTCACTTCTTTTTCTGAGGCCTTATCCTTTGTGAATCTGAGAGTGATTTCAATATGGTGTCAACTGCTTTGGTTGTTTTATCTGGATATGTGCTTATTCGCATAGATATTGATTATATCTAACCATTAACTTCATGTTTTGAGGCTTATCCTTTGTGAATTTGAGAAGTAATTTCAATATGATGTCAATTGTTTTAATTGTTTTGTTTGGGTATGTACTTATTCGCACAAATGAAATAATTAGTGCATGTTGATTGTTTGTGTTGCGGACTTTGTTTTTTTTTTGTGGAGATAAAACTTAATTTTCTTTGTTTTTTGTTTGATTACTGTTCTCTCATCCATAGTATGTTTTGTTACTATTTTGTATGAAAGAATTTAAAATCTAAATTCATTTCCAAAAATTTACTGTCAAATTAATAAGTTTTTTCTCTCGAACAGTATGTTTGGGAAGTGAAACTGTATTTCCGAGTAATCTGTTAGATGTTATTGAACTTAGTTATGTGACATTTTTTTGATATCTTGTGATTATTTTTTTCTGTGGTGCATGATTCTTTCTTTGTTTTTTCTAAGCCTTGCAGTTGAAATTTCTAAACCCCATATATTAACTTACATCTTATTGCAAAATTGTCCTTCCGCCGCATAGTGCGGGTATCCTCCTAGTAGAATGAATAAACACCGCTACTCCTGGAATGGCCGCATCGTCCGGAATCCTGATCCTCCTGCAACTGCAACGTGGCTCCCTGCGATGTCTGTTCGATTTCTACCGACTCCCTCTGACCTTCCCCCGAGCAGCTTCCCTTTCTCAGAGGGCCTACCAGGTCTTCTACGCTTCCGAGCGTAGCAAATTTCCCACAGAGAGGTCTTTCAGCCCTGTGAGATGCCTCATCTTAGAAACGGATGCCCGTGAAGGTCATGCCTATCCTTAGCAACCCGCCCGGGGTTGAAATCGGCCATCTCCGTGCCTTTCCCAACTTGAGTCTCCCCTGACTGCAACACATCTTCTTGGAGGGGCGTCGACCGATTTCGTGGGTCATCATCCAAGCTCCGTGCCTATCTTTCTGTTCATGCAGGTAAAATTTAGAAAGTCCCCTACAGATGTCTTAAGAATAACTGAAACCGAATAGGAATCCTATTCTTGTATGGCGTTGAAGCGGTGCTCCCGCTGTGGTTCTGTGGACCTTCTTTCCTATGCTTGTATGGCAACCGAGCAGCTCTGCTTCCTTTGTGGACGCTCGGGTCATCGAGGAAAGGAGCGCGTGGCTGGGGGAACTTGGTCGAAGAAGGTGGCTTCACCTGAACGCGGCTTTGGTTAGAGGGTGGTGCTGGTCCAGGAGCTTCTATCTGATGCGGGGATGGCCTCCTTCCTGCTGCAATTTTCGAAATGGGTGAAGTCGGAAGAATCACTGGCTGGGTTTGTGGTGGGGGAAGGCAACGTCGAGGTGCAGTTCGGTAGTGGAGACTGTGCTCCATGGACGGTGGTTCCTGTTTGGAAGATTTCGGTTGCGGGTGTTCCCTTATGTTGTAATAAGGTTGAGGTTCTGCGGGAAGCAAGGTTGTAAAAGTCGGTAGTCGGTTGGGTCACTGATTAAGGATTAATCGACAGTCGGACGAATTATCGGATTTAGTCAGCTTTTAATCGGCTTTGAATTTTATAATTTTTTAAATATATAACTCTTATACATATATTTATATACATTTTGTACATTTTTATACTATCATAATAAAATTAAAGAAGTAATTGAATTTAAATAAAACATTAAGCATATTATAATAAGTTTGCTTATAAAAAAAGCAAAACATAGAAAAGTATAGTATCTCCAAGCAAAAATTGATCGACTAGTATGCCTAATCGGAATTAGTCGGTACTCGGTCGACCATCCCACTGACTAGACTAGTCGGACCTACTAGTCGGGCCAGTCGGGCGACTTTTACAACATGGGCGGGAAGCATTGGAACATGTCTGAGACCTACCTCAACAACGCGCACTTCGCTTCGGATGCAGGGGACAAAAGCTACCTCCCCTACACGCACTTCGCTGCGGATTGGTAGGAGGGTGGTGGCATTGTGGCTCGCTATGCTGGAGATTGATGGTGCGCTGAAAACATCTCCGGCAGTTGTCAGGGATGGTCGGGGGCGAAGTAGGTGGCGGGAAGTCCGGGAGTCGCCATAGTTGGAGGATATAAAGCGAAAGCTCTGCATTAGGGAAACCCTAGTCCTTTCGGTCTCGAATGTAACTGACGATTCCCTGATGGCTTTGGACTCGGGATCCCACAAAAGCCCGGCTATGAATGCGGATTTGGGTTCGATTATTAGCTCTTTGCGCTCGAATCCGGCTGCAAGGCTTTCGGGTTCTCCAATCCTAAACATTGCGGTCCGCTTCCCGGGTTCAGTTTTCAACCCGAAATTAGTAGCTGGATTGGGTAGGTCTGCTTCAGACCTTCTCTTTGACGGTAGCCCGAGCAGGAGCGTGTTGGGGGTGTAGCTCGGGGCCACTACTTGGGGTTTACACGACGGCAATGGTCGAGCTCACGGGTGATGTGTCCACCCCAGAACCTATGATGGAGGCACTGGTTGCCCCTAGTCAGCTGGTTGGCTGAGGAGGGACCTCGAAGGTAACTCGCGGTTGCGATGTTGGCGGGCACAAGTATTCTGCCCAGGTCTGGGGTTGGCCTTCCAGAGGCGGATGTCAGCTTCTTCACGTTGTGCAGAGGTGCAGGGCATCCTCGAGGGCAGAGGCTTGTTGCAACGGCCCATGATGGGTCAATCCTTAAAGGGCAAGGCCATGATATGATGGGAAACTTGTTGCTCTTCTCTCAGAAATGACGTCGGGAAAATGCTCTGGATTGGGAGACAAGGTTGGTCGAGCATGGGCACGAAGAGGAGGGTTGCAAAGTTGTTGTTGTTAGAGGTGGATGTTTGGAGGAGGGGCATCTCGTGACTCAGGAAGTTGTTGAAAGAGTCAGTGTATCGGAGAACAATGAGGAGCAGGGGAAGTGATTCTACCAGATTTTGCGGCTTTGGAGAGTGAAGAGAACAACACTGATGTGTCATTTAATTGGCGGTTTTTAAGAGAGTGAGGGTTAAGGTGGCGGAGGTTCCCTCGATTTCCTAATAAAGCTTTTATCGTGGAAAATGAGGGGCTTGGGTCAACTAGAGAAACGTTTGGCGGTCAGTTCCATGATGGCTACGTGGAAGATTGACATGGCTTGCCTGCGTGAGTTTAAGATTGATTCGTGTGAATTCGTAAGATGGAGATCCACTTCTGGTCCCCATCTCACTGCTTTCAGAGCGGTATTGACAGTTGGAAGTTCATAAGGGATTGCTGTTGCTTAGAACAAGGGCCTTTTTGAACTGGTTGATGGTCTTGAGGAGCAAGGCGGATCATTCCCGCTTCGTGGTTACCTCGGTATATGGTGTTGCTGGCGCTTCCACGAATGTAGTGTTATGGGAGGAGCTGTGGGAAATTAGGCGTAGATTCGAAGATAGCCTGGCTTATGGGCAGTGACTTCAATGTCACGCTTTATATAGAAGACATACCGGGTGGGAGATGTGCGCAGGACTTGGGTCTGGCCTTTTCGCGGAGGTGGTGGAAGAACTTGCCTTGGAGGCTTTGGATGCAACAAATTGTTGTTATACTCACTTTCTACTCTCCGTAGAAGCTTTGGAGATGTTTAGCATGGCTACTGTTAATTCGCTACATAAGTCTAGATTAGATCACACATCACTGTGTCTTGATTCTTGCAGTGGCAGAGGTTTATCATCTTACTTTAGATTCGAGCGATGCTGGATGCTGTAGGAGGGTTTCCTTGATATGGTGAGTGTGTTCTGGTTGATCTTGGAGGTGGAGGCGTTGGTTATTGTGAATTCACATTGAAGCTGGTCATGCTACGACGTAGGTTGTCGGTTTTTAGGATGGACTCTTACAATGAGCGAGAGCTGAGGAGAAATCACGAGCAGGATGAGTTGGTGAGATTGGATTTGCTGAAGGACGACATTTAGCTGGACGATGATGAGATCCTGAGCCACGGTGTTGTGCGTAAGATCTTGGAGGAGGACATGAAGCGAGAGTATGAGTAGAGGCAGAGGTCGTGACATAAGTGGTTGAAGGATGGTGATGCCAGCACCGGATACTTCCACAACGTTTGGAAAAAAAGTGAGTCGTAGTTTATTCCTTGAACACTAGGCTCTCTTATATAGAGGAGAGGCCTATGGGTAAATTACATAGGATAGATAAGAGAGTATAAAAATAGGAAAGCGGTACAAAGACATAAATATAACTCTACACTCCCCCTCAAGATGGAGCATGGATGTCAATCATGCTCAGCTTAGATGAGTATTTCTGGAACGACCCTCTAAGCAAAGCCTTAATGAAGATATTTGCAGTTTGACCCCCAGAGCTGACATGAGATATAGAGATAAATTTTTTTGAATCATATCCCTTGTGTAGTGGCAGTCCGCTTCAATATGCTTGGTTCTCTCATGAAATGCAGGATTGTTTGCAATGAACAGGGTTGCTTGGTAATTACATTGTAGCTGCATAAGAATAGGTACATCTATATGTAAATAT
The DNA here is from genome assembly GCA_037367405.1 of Ottelia alismoides. NCBI lineage: Eukaryota > Viridiplantae > Streptophyta > Magnoliopsida > Alismatales > Hydrocharitaceae > Ottelia > Ottelia alismoides. Next base: position 379,030 of record JAZKJV010004801.1, on the reverse strand, counting down.
GCTAGTACAACTCTAACCCACATCATTTCTGTATTAACTTGTGCCATAGTAAGCTTTCAAAAAAAAAACTTGTGCCATAGTACTATATTCAGACTCGACACTGGACCTGCCAACCACTGTTAGTTTCTTACTCTTCCAAGAGACGAGAGAGCTACCAACAAAAATTGCAAAGCCCGAAGTGGACTTTCTATCCTTTGAGCTTCGTTTGGTTGTTGGGTTGGGGTAACCTGATTGGAATAGTAGCTGTTTGGGATGGTTATGAGGGTTGAAGAGGGTTGGAATAAAGAATGTGATGTGATGTCACTATGATTTGTGATAGAATTCAATTCCATGAAAAGAGGGGAGTAAACCGGGTTACCCCAAGCCAACCCGAGGTAACCCGGTTACCAAACGAACCCTTGGGCATCCTGCATAATCAGCATCAACACATGTAGAAACGTTAAGTACTGCCCCTTTTTTGAATAATAGTCCTGCATCTGGAGAAGACTTTAGATATCCCAAAATCATATATATATATATATATATATATATATATATATAGCATCCATGTGTACCTGTTAGGGTTGTTCCATGAATTGACTTACCCGACCGATTGCAAATGAGTTGTCTGGCCTGATTATAGTAACATAAAGAAACTTCCCCACTATTTCTTTGTATCGTCTCCTGTCTACCTCCTCTATATTATCATCATATAACTTCATACTAGGGTCCATAGGAGTGGTATCGGGCCGACATCCAATCATTCCTGTCTCAACTAGCATATCTGTCACGTACTTCCGTTGGGTCATCACAAGACCCTGTTGATTTCTAACGAATTTCAACTCCAAAAAATATCATAAGGTGCAAAGATCCTTGGTAACAAACCGTTGGCCCAGAAATTCTTTAGCCCTTTTTATCCCATGCACATCATCACTTGTAACTAATATGTCATCAACATATATCGTAATAACCACCGTGCTTCTAGGAATTCTCTGTACAAGCAACGAATGATCCACATTCGACCTCTGAAACCCATGCTTCTCAATTAAATCCGAGAGCTTCTGAGACCATGCCCTAGGACTCTGTTTAAGGCCATATATTGCCTTATGAAGTCTGCAAACCTGTAGATAATTCCCTTCAGTAGTAAACCCAGGAGGCTGCTGCATGTAGACTTCTTCCTGTAGGTCCCCATACAAAAAGGCATTTTATCAAGCTGGAAGAGCGACCAGTCACATACCACAATGACAGAAAGAAGAATACGTAAAGTAGAATGACTAGCCACTAGGGAGAATGTGTCAAGGTAATCCACTCCATATGTTTGAGTAAAGCCACGAGCAACCAGTCCGGCTTTATACCGATCCCGACTCCCATCTTCACGGTGTTTAACAGTAAACACCTACTTGCAACTGACGACAGAAGCTCCATCAGGAGCATGAATTAATCTCCATGTACCACGTGACTGTAAGGTAGCCATCTCTTCTTCCATAGCTAATCGCCGTCGACTATCCTTCAACGTCGCTTGATAATTTCGTTGAATATCCACAACAGACAATGCAACTACAAAATTTCTGAATTCCCTAGTCCAGTGATCAAAGGAGACCATGGATGCTAAAAGATATGATGCACAACTACGCTTCTGCTTCTGAAGTGCAATAGGTAAGTCCAGGTCATCAACCTTCATGTCCATTCCCTGTAAAAAAACCCTGTTCAGGAATATCGTTAGACCCGTCGTTAGGAACAATGTATTTAGAACTTACCTCATGCGTGTAGATGATGAGCGGTGACCATGAGCAGAAGCAAGTCGACGAGTATATTGATGCGGCAACGGTGGGACATGGACAATGGCCCAATGGGAGCTGAGGATATAGGAGGAGGTGAAGGTGGTGGTGATGGTGGCGATGGTGGTGAAGGAGGTGGTGAAGGTGGTGATGATGGTGGTGGTAGCATGCAGATTTCTTCATCGGACTCTAAGGAAGTCAACCGATCACTTGTAGGAGAAAAGTACATCACTGACTCGAAAAAGTTGACATCAGTACTAACATAATACTTCCTGCTCATTGGATCATATCTATACCCTTTTTGTGTCCGAGAATACTCGACAAAGACACACTTGACTGCTTTAGGAGAGAGCTTGTCAATACCTGGAGAGAACTGGTGGACAAAGGCGATCGAGCCAAATACGCGTGGGGTAAGTGAGAACAATTCTTTCTCAGGAAATGCAATAGAAAAAGGAATTTTCTCACAGAGGACCGATGAGGGCATGCGATTAATAAGATAACATGTCCTAAGAACAACATCACCTCAAAAAGAATACGTGGCACGACTCTGAATGAGAAGAGTTCTGGTAACATCAAGCAAATGACGATGCTTCCTCTCTGCAACACCATTTTGTTGGGAAGTATAGGCACACGATGTTTGATGAATAATGCCTCAAGTTGAAAAATAATTGGAGAGAGTTTGAGTACAGAATTCCAAAGCATTATCAGTCCGCACAAATTTCACAGAAGAAAAAAATACATTCTGCACTTCATTGATAAAGTTTTTAATAACATCTCCTGCTTCAGATTTATTCTTTAATAAAAAGACCCAAGACAGACGAGAGAAATCATCAACAGCAACAAGATAAAACCAGTGTCCGTGATGATCGGGGAACATGACTGAGACCCCAAATATCAATATGAAATAACTCAAAAATGGAGCTACTGCCCCGACTCTGATGTCTAGGTAAGGCAGACCGATGATGCTTTCTCAACTGACATGCCTCACACTGAAAGGATGAGTGAGGAGAAATCTGAGGCAGAACACGACACATTTTCTAAAGCGGGAGATGACCAAAGCGCAGGTGCCACGTAAAGGGTGAGATATGTCCAGCAGAATGAGAGGAAATGCTGGCAGAAATATCGACGTAAGGGGTTCGAACCAAGCGATAGAGACCGTCCTGCTCATGACTACGCCCAATCACCTTGCCCATAAGGATGTCCTGAAATATAAGAGAAGTTAGGTCAAAAATAGCCCGACAATGTAGATGCTTCGTAATCTGACTAATATATTGCAAATTCATAGAAAAGTCATGCGCATGCAACACATTCTGTAGATGCATAGAGGGTGTCAAGCTAATCTCCCCCTGTCCAGTGATCGGGGAATGAGTCCCATTTGCAATAACCACAGTCCGTCTTGGAGGAACCTGTCTGTATGCTGTAAGTTGACCTTTGTCTCCACACAAGTGATGTGTGGCACCGGAGTCCATAATCCATTCTACAACATCAGATCCACTACAGCTAGTAAGTGAATAAGTACTACATGAGGTACCTCTTCCTCGGTAAGAATATGTTTCTTACCGTAGACTTTATATGGCTCATGCACTGCATAGCTCAGAGCTCGTAGTTCGTCCCGTCCATCTTGACAATCAACTGGACCTCTGAAAGCGCATGTGGTGGGAACGTCGACTTTGTTTTCTAACATATTGCCGGATGAAAATCAGGGTTTTGTAGACAAAGAAAAATTAGTGTCTACTCAGACATATGATGAATTGAATGCATATGTAGACTTATGCAATTAAATCCATCTATCCGCAATGGAAGTTGATGCACCGATAAAAGGGCTCGAAGCTTGCGATTTGTTGTCGACGACGGCTAGTCGGTTGGTGGAGAGCCATCACCGTCGACTGCCTGGCGGACCAAAGGGCCGACGGTGGGCGCCCGAGCTCGAGAGAGAGAGAGAGGGAGGGCGGTGGCGGCACCCGAGGTAAAGAGAGGGCAGCACGATGCCCGAGATAGAGAGAAAGAGGGCGGTTGCGGCGACGCCCGAGGAGAAAGGGGGGTGGTGGTAGGGTTAGGGTACGAGAGCTCCGGACTAGGATCACTACTCTGATACCATGTTGGGAAAAAGAGTGAATCGTATTTTATTTCTTGAACCCTAGGCTCGCATATATAGAGGAGAGACCTATGGGTAAATTACACATGATAGACAAGAGAATAGAAAAATAGGAAAGCAGTACAGAGACATAAATAAACTCTACACACACAGTGACAGACAACAAGAGGAGAAACGTGGTTCATTTGCTAGAGATTGGGGGAGAGAGTTTCACGGGGAGGGTGAGGTAGCAAGGGTAGTAGCGGATTACTTCAGGGGCATGAGCATGCACCTACCATATCGTGGATTGCGTTGGTTGCAGATAGAGGTGAGCCCCATCTCTGACTCTGACGCAGTGACATTGATGAGGCCATTCAGGTTGTTGGAGGTTCGTGAGGCCTTGTTTGGGCTGAATCCAGATGGTTGCCTTGTGTCAGATGGTTTCCCTATCTTCTTTTTTAGGGATTTTTGGGACGTGGTTGCTGAGGAAGTGATGGAGGTGGTGGTTGAGTTCATTGAGGGGAGCTATGATTTTGATCGGATCAATCGTTACTTTATTTTCTTGTTTCCCAAAAAGGATGTTGCAATAAGAATTGAGGACTACATACCGATTACGCTATCCAATATGGTTTATTTGATTTTGGTAAAATTATTGGCAGCCCGTCTTTAGGGAGTGCTGAACAAGATCATATCGCTAGCTCAGAGTGCCTTCTTTCCTGATAGATAACTCATGGATAGAGTAGTTTTGGTTTCTGAGATTGTGGAAAGTTAAGGGTGTTCTATGGAAGATGGATTTCTTGAAAGCCTATGATTGTGTAGAAAGGTACTTCGTTTGGGATTCTCTACATAGACACGGTTTCTTTGACAGATGGATTTCATGGATGAAGAGGTACGTCACGACTGCTTCATGTGCAATTCTTGGCAGGCAAAGGGGGGATATTTCCAACCACAACGTGGGGTGTGTCAGGGTTGTCCTTTGGCACATCTTCTTTTCATCCTTGTGAATGGTGCCTTGATAGTCATGGTTGATCGTACTGCTTCTGGAGGTTTTGCAGTAACTACTCAAAGGAGGAGAATTCTGTTCCCATCCTTCAGTATGTGGATGATATGACACTTTTTGCGGAGGGTGGTGTAGATAGTTGCAGGGGGTTGTAGTGGTTCTAGATATCTTCGGAGCTGTGTCTGGGTTGAGACTTAATATAGATAAGTCGGAGTGCGGAAGAGGCTTGAGACCATCATGAGGAGTTTCCTTTGATCGTCATCTGGCCGATTAAACATGTTTCCTTTAGTGGATTGGAAGATGGTGTCGTGCTCAAAGGAGAACGTGTGCCTTGGTGTTCGTAGCTTGGAGGAGATAAATAAGGCATTGCTCAGCAAGTGGGTCTCTCGCATCTGGGGTGATTGTGACAATTTGATTTGCAACCTAATCCGGAGTATATACGGGTCTGGTCTCTCTTTTCTTGGTTTCGATGATCTTGGTCTCGTACTCGTACCTTCGTACTTCGGGAGAGGCATTTATAACATGACACAGGAGATCCACATGTTTTTGAGACCTGTTGTGGGGGATGACACATGTTTTCGGTTCTGGACAGATGATTGGAGTGAAGGCGAGACTCTGCAGGTGAGGTTTCCGTGGCTAAAAGCTTTGGCGGTAATTCAGTGGAGGTTCTTTTTTCTTTCAAAAAATTCTGCTTGACTAGGGTCCAATTTGGGTCCTCTGTTGCTATGCGAGAATTATTGGGGACTCAGAATAAAATAGACGTAGTTGGGCTAATGGGGTTCGAGCCCTCCAAAGTGAAGTTGGTTACTTAGTCTTTCAAGAATCGGAAGAGTTCCTTTAAAGCATGCAACAATCTCGCACTTGTCTCAGAAATCCTCTAGATCTCCTTCGTCGATCATTCAACACTGGTCGCAGGAAGCCTCGATGGCTCTTTGGTCTTTCTTCTTAAAACAAATCGACAGCAACATGGGGAACACAAGATTAAGTACCTCTGGTAGATTTCCAAAATTCTTATCACCGTATATGTAGTAATTTATTTTAATATTACTCTTGTATTTTAAAATGCTCCCAAACTTCGTAAAGCCACGCAAAACCTAAAAATATTTATTTCCCATTTTCATCATGATTTTATCATAACAAAAAAAATTAAATGCCCCATTCTGGCATTATACTTATTATACAAGTATCACCTGAGCTTTTCTTTTCTTTTAAACATTTTAAAAAGTCAACTAAAAATTTACAAAATTAAATGTATGAAAAAATAAATATCAATAAAAAATAATGCACAAGCATCTTATATGCATTAGAATCATTGCCTTTGACTTCATGACATTGTGTTGGAGGAAAATGAATTACTTGATATTCATGAGGCACCAGGGCTCTCTTATATAGGAGAAAAGCCCTTGGGTAAAAAGCATGAGAGGTACATAAAGAAAAAGAAATAGAAAATAACACCATAGATGTACAATAATCTCAACACTCCCCCTCAAGCTGGAGCATATATGTCTATCATGCTTAGCTTGGAACAATATCTTTGGAAAGTGCCTCTAGTAAGAGCTTTGATGAATATATCAGCAGTTTGATCTCTAGTAGAAACATAAGAGGTGGATATGAGACCCTTCTGGATCATGTCTATGGTATAGTGGCAATCCACTTCTATATGCTTCGTACATTCATGGAATGCATGATTATTTGCAATAAAAAGCGATGCCTGATTGTCACATAGAAGTTGCATAGGAAGAGGTACATCAACTGCAAGATCAGTCAAAACTGACCTAACCTACATCATCTCTGTGGTTCCCTGAGACATGGCCCTGTACTCAGACTCTGCACTAGATCTAGCAACCATTGTCTGCTTCTTACTTTTCCATGACACGAGTGAGCTACCAACAAAAATAGCAAAATCAGAAGTAGATTTCCTGTCCCTAGGGCATCCTGCATAATCTGCGTCTGCACACGCTGTGACATCAAGAGAAGTGCCTCTGTCGAATATAAGACCAATACACGGTGAAGACTTCAGATATCTCAAGATCATATAGACAACATCCATATGAATCTTCCTGGGCTGCTCCATGAACTGGCTCATCTTGCTCACATCAAAGGATATATCTGGCCTGGTGCAGGTAGCATATAGGAGCTTCCCAACCAGCTCACTGTATCTCCTTTTATCTATCTCCTCAGTGTCATCATCATATAATCTCTTACTTGGATCCATAGGAGTAGTAGCAGGCTTGCACCCTGTCATACCTGTCTCTAGTAGAAGATCGTCAACAAACTTCCCCTGGTCATCACAAGACCATGCTGGTTCCTCGCAAACTCTAAACCAAGGAAGTATCGGAGATTGCCAAGGTCCTTGGTCACAAACTGCTGACCTAGGAACTCCTTGGCTGCCTGAATGCCCTGCTCATCATCACCCGTGACAATAATATTGTCAACATAGACAAGAATAGCAACAATACCTCTCTGTGTCCTCTGAACACAAAGTGAGCGATCCGCATTGGACCGAGCAAACCCCCGATGCTCTATCAACTCTGAAAGCTTCTGGTACCAAGTTCTCAGACTTTGCTTCAGGTCGTAAATTGGCTTGTGGAGCCTACACACATTCTGAGACTCCCCCTCAGCAGCAAACCCCGGTGGTTGCTGCATATAAACCTCCTCCTGTAGATCTCCATATGGAAACACATTCGTCACATCAAGATGGTAAAGAGGCTAGTCTCGTGAAACAAAAACTGATAGGAGAATGCGCAATGTCGAGTGTTTGGCCACTGGAGAGAAGGTATCCTGATAGTCTACCCCATAAGTCTGGGTGAATCCACATGCTACAAGCCTTGTCTTGTAGTGATCCACACTGTCATCAACTCGCTGCTTCATCGTAAAGATCCATTTGCACCCTACAACAGATGCACTTGGAGGAGCAGAAACAACACTCCAGGTATCGCGAGACTGCAAAGCGGCCATCTCCTCCATGGCAAGTCGTCAACTGCTATCATGTATGGCCTCCTGATATGTTCCTGGAATAGTAACAGCTGAGAGACCCATAACAAACCTCCTGTACTCTTCTAAGAGATGATCCAAGGAAACATGCACAGCTAGAGGATATGTGGCACGCTTGCGACACGGCTTCCTCAAGGCAATAGATACATTGAGGTCATCAGCCTCACTGTTCTCTGGTACGAGCACCTCCTGTGTAGTATCCTGTGGATCAAGCATAGAACCAGTGCCATCAGTAGAAACAATGTGTTCATCACATACCTGGGGTGTGTTGGATGATGGGGAAGGCGCAGGAACAGAGGGCCGAGTAGAAGACCTGCGGATGTAAAACCGAGGTAGGAACTGTGTCAGGGTAGACAGAGGTGGAGGTGGTAGAAGCGGTGGAGGTGGAGGTGACCGAGACTCAACATGTGGACATAGTGGTGAAGATAACATAGGTGGAAGAACAAAGATATCCTTGCCAGAGTCAGCGTTAGAAAACCTGTCACATGTAGGAGAAAAAATACATAATAGACTCATAACACGTGACATCAACACTATAATAATATTTTCGCCCAACATGATCAAAACATCTACACCCTTTTTGGGTACGAGAATAACCAACAAATACACATTTGGCAGCTCTAGGAGAGAGCTTGTCACGACCCGGAGTAAAATTGTGGACAAAAGCCACAGATCCAAAGACCCTGAGAGTAAGGGAGAATAAGACCCTGAGAGTAAGGGACAAAAGCCACGGATGGCTTCCCGGTGGCTATCTATAAAGACTTTTGGGATTTGGTTGGCTCTGAGGTTTTGCAGGTCATTTCGGAATTCTGTATGGGCAAAGCGGGCTTCGAAAGGATTAACCGATCTTTGATCATTCTGCTTCCCAAATCTTCGGCGGTAGAAAGTATTGAGGACTTTCGTCCCATTGCGGTTTCTAACGCACTTTATCTGATTGTCGCGAAGGTGTTCGCCATTCGGCTGAGACGTGTTCTTGAGAGCATTATTTCACCGTTGCAATATGCATTTATTCCGGGTAGTCAGATCTCGGATTGCCTCACACTCGCCTCGGAGATCATTGCGTACTGGAGGAGAAGGGATAAACACGGTGTGTTGTGGAAAGTGGACTTTGCAAAGGCCTACGATAGCCTAGACTGGAGGTTCCTGTGGTCGGTGTTGCGGAGGAGGGGGTTTCCGGAGAGTTGGATCTCTAGGATGAGACGTTGTGTGACAACGTCTTCTCTTTCGGTCATGGTGAATGGCCGCCCGGAGGGTGGCTTCTTCCAGCCTCGTCGGGGCGTGCGTCAGGGGTGCCCCCTTGCTCCTCTGTTATTTGTCCTTGTCGCGGACGTATTGACGCACATTGTTCTTCGCGTGGTTAATTGTGGACTCTCAACTGGGTACTCGAGAGACGGGTCGCTGATCCCGCTTTTACAGTACGCCGACAATACTATCTTCTTCATCGAGGGGGGAGCAGCGGGGGCCAATGGCATGGCCTTGGCATTGGATATCTTCAGTGAACTGTCTGGTTTGTTCAAGAATACTGATAAGTCGAAGGTCATCCCTCTCGACCTTTCTGTGGATGAGGCTGGCGCTTGTGCGCGAGCTTTAGGGTCGGACTGCAGCTCCTTGCCGATGGACTATCTGGGGATGCCCTTGACGGTTGGAAGAACGAGGATGCGGGATTGGCTCAGAGTCGTGGAGAAGATGAAGGCGAGATTGGCGGGTTGGAAATCGGCCATCCTATCGAGGGAGGGGGGCGGCGTTTGGTCCTCCTAAAGGCGGTCCTGTCCTCCGTCCCTGTTTATTTCCTGTCCAACCGCCGTTTGCCGAAGGGAATTCGTGATCGGCTTGAGAAGCTTATACATAGGTTCTTATGGGGCAAGCATGGGGAGGAAACGAGGGGCATTCACCTTGTTGGATGGGAAGAAATTGCGCTCCGCAAGAATGAGGGGGGGCTGGGGGTCAAGCGTCTGGATCAAATGAACGAGGCCTTGCTTCTTAAGTGGGCAAGCAGAATTTGGGGCTTGTTGTACTGTGCTGCGCAAGATCTACGGTACTGGGGGGGCACCGCCGAGGCCGGGTGCTCGCATAGACTCTCCCACTCCGTTCTGGAAGGGGGTGGTCGATGTTTTCTCAAAACATATCTCTTTGTTTAGACCGATCCTTGGCAATGACGACTCCTTCGCTTTTTGGCGTGATGACTGGACGGGGGGGGGGACCCCTATGCGCGCGTTTCCTGCGCTTGTTTGCTCTTGCGGATGATAAAAATGTGATGGCTGCGTCTTGCTGGTCGGATGTAAATTTTTTCATCTAGTTTCTCGGACCAGAGACTCAAGGACTTCCTCACGTTGTTGGATTCTATCAAGGATGTAGGGCGTCCAACGAAGGGAAGGGACCATTGGGGATGGCGTGCGGGTCCATTCACGGTTAAGAAGGCATTTGGGGCGATTTGCAGGCCTCCACCGTCTCGCTCGGAGGCTGTGATTCGCGATTGTGCGTTTTTCTGGGATTTCAAGCTCCCCGAGCGAATTGGTTTCTTCTTGTGGCTGCTACGTAGACAAAGGCTGATGACAAGGGACCGGTGTACTCGTCTTCTGGGTTCCACCTCTGATAGGTGCCTTCTTTGCGAGGAGGCGATTGAGACCGTTGAGCATCTTTTCTTTAAATGCCCCAAGGTGATCCAATTATGGGGGGGGGGCAGATTGACTTGGTTATGCGCTGTGGATCTGGCGTCTTTCTGCGGCTCGATGGTTGCTAATAAGAGCAGAGCTCGGAGGGAGCTAGTCTATCCAGTCGCCATTCTGTGGGCCGTTTGGCTGGGAAGGAATGCTTTACTCTTCTCGGGGCAATGCTTCTACAAAGAAAACGTGGGGATTCATGCTGCGAGATTAGTGGAGGAGTGGGAACTGTAATTGGTTTTTCTTGTTCCTTTCACTTGTGTCTCTACCTCTTTTGTTTTCGTTTTATAAATAATATTTGGGGCGAACACCGTTGAGTGTCTCCCCCTGTTTCTGGCTTTCAAAAAAAGGAGAATAAGTCCTCGGGAAACGCAACCAAGAAAGGAACTTTTCTGCAAGGATAGTAGACAACATGCAGTTCACCAGATAGCAAGCAATGAGAACCGCATCACCCCAAAAGGAATGATGGGCTCGACTTTGAATCAAAAGAGTCCTCGTGACATCCAAAAAATGATGGTGTTTGCGTTCAGCAACACCATTCTGCTGTGAAGTGTAAGCACACGGAGTCTGATGAACAACACCAATACATCTGAGAAGGTCAGGCAACTGTAAAGTAGAAAACTCCAAGGCATTGTTAGTACCAATAAATTTCACATTAGCAGAAAAATGTTCTTGATCTCAATAAGAAAAGATTTAATAACAGGACCAGCTTCAAGCTTATTCTTTATCAGGAAAATCCAAGATAATCTAGAGAAATCATCCACAACAACCATATAGAACCGATGTCCCTGATGATCGGAACACGACTAGGACCCTAGATATCAAAATGACGCAACTCAAACAACTAACTACTGTGACGACTTTGACGACTTGGAAAGGATGAACGATGGTGCTTCCCAAGCTAATACGCCTCACACTCCAAAATAGTATGAGTAGAGATCTGTGGGAGAACATGACACAACTTTTGCAGAGGAAAGTGTCCAAAGTGAAGATACTATATGAAAGGAGAAATAGATCCAGAAGGGATAGTAGCAACACCAACACACGGAGGCTGAATAAGACTGTAAAACGCTCTCTGCTCACGACTACATCCAATCACCCTGCCCGTGAGTATGTCCTGAAACACAAGAGAAGATGGATCAAATATGACATGATAATGTAAATCTTTTGTAATATGGCTAATAGACAAAAGATTCGTCTGAAATGCTGGAGCATGTAAAACATTCTGCAGACGCATTGAGGGAGCTAAAACAATCTCCCCATGACCAACAATGGTAGATGATCCCCATTCGCAATCACAACTGATCTACCAGGAGGAATAGACATGTAAGAAGTAAATTGTGCTCGATCGCCACACATATGATGAGATGCTCCCGAGTCCATGATCCATTCTGACAAATCTGAACTGCTACTACTGGTAAGTGCATAAGCAATACCTGACGAACTTGAAGAGGCTCTGGCAGCGTGTATGACATCTGAAGATGATGCAGTCGAAGTGCTAGGAGTAGTCATCATCTCTCAGTTCGGTAACAATATCATCAAATCATGCATCATGAGCAGAGCAAGAATAGGAGTAGGCTCGGTTGCTCAGCAACACGGGCAGGCGCTGAATATCCATGCTTCAGATAGCATGTCTCCTCAGAATGACTGGGACTGTGGCAATGTGAACATGGGCCACATTGATGTCCGCCTCCTCGACCACGCTGTCCTCATCCGCGAAACTGTGAAGTACCTACTCTACCACGAGAAGCTGCCATAGTAGAGGGAGTCTGAGCCTTGGTAGTAGATGAAGTAGTGATCCTGCTCAACCTCTTGTAGACTTCCTCCGTTGGAGGTATCGTCTCTCCAGTAAGTAGTTGAGTACGTGCTGCATCGTACTCAGAGCCCAGGGATGACAGAAAAACGCCTATCATAGTGGCATTCCGATATGTATGCTGCTGCTCAGTACTGATAGTAATAGGCATGAAGCTATGCAGATGCTTAAACATGCCTCTAAGATGAGAGAAGTGTACATGAAGAGGTCGACCATTCTGCTTGATCGAAAAAATATCAAAATGCAATTGTAGAATTATGCTCTCACTCTTCTCCTGCCCATATGTGTCTACTAAGATGTCCCACATAGCCTTTGTTGTGGGTTGATTGACAATATCATTGGCAATCTACGTAGTGAGCATCCCGGAGAGCCAAATGCGAGCATAGACATCATTGTGCTTCCAAGAAGTATTAGCCCCAGTTTTATCCTCTGGCCCTGAATCCGTCAGAATGTGCTCTTTGTTATGACACTGCATCAAGGTACGAAATTGCATGGACCACAACTCGTAGTTGGTCCCATCCATCTTTACGATGGGAGCCGGGTCCTTGAAGGCACCAGAAGATGAAAAAACATCACCCTTGTTTTCTGAAATGGTAACAAGAGTGCCAATATCCTGAACAAAACTGAGGAGTAGACTGATATGAATAAGTCTACATAATCATATAGAGGATTGGTTGTATCTGTAGACTCATACAACCATCCTCATTTTTTGTTGTTATTGGCTAGAGTTGGAAGGCATGATTTATATGTTGAAAATCATGAAAAAACTGATCAAGTTGTGACCGTGTCTCCCTCTATGCATGGCCAAACTGCAGGCTGCAGGTGCCCGATAGCGCAGATTCGCGTGTACCTAGGTGAGCTGTGGTGTAGTTGCGCGGGGGTGCTGTGGTGTAGATTTGCAGGTGCACAGATGCGTGTGGGCACAGATGCGTGTGAGGTGCAGACGCGCAGGGGCGCTCAGGTGCGTGTGGGCGCTCAGGTGCGTGTGGGCGCTCAGGTGCAGATGCGCGTGGGAGCGCAGGTGCACGTGGGCGTGCCACACGGATGGTTGCCGTCGAAGGAGGGAGTTGCCGGCAGCGTGGCACGGGGAAGGAGGGGGGCATGTATTGTTAGGGTGGGATACAGGAACCCCGGTCTAGGACCGTTGCTCCGATACCATGTTGGAGGAAAATGAATTACTTTATATTTATGAGACCCCATGGCTCTCTTATATAGGCAAAAAGCATCTGGATAAATAGCATGAGAGGTACATAAAGAAAAAGAAATAGAAAATAACACCAAAAATGTACAATAATCTCAACACATTACATTGAGTTTCATCTGTATTCGCATTTGCATATTGCATAAATTTCGTTGCATCTTGACTACACTTGGCTGTATTTCACATAGGATTAAATACACTGAATTTAGTCGAGTCAACCACTAAAGTCTTCAAGGCCTCCTTGGTTTCGACCTTAGACTTTACCAAATAAACCACACTCTCTTTTTTGAGATTAGTTATACTATTATCGGCGTGGTTTTGACTAATCGATTTTGTTTAAACATGCTACCAAATGATCCAATTAAATCACGGCGAAGGCGGTTGTGTGCCTCATTTATATAATAGAAGAGCTTTGGGTTTGCCCAACAGTGGGACTACACCTGTTTGTCTATTTAAAAAAAACTGCAGCCTGAGGTTGGGTGTTTAGAATACTTATTTAGATGGTTAATTGAATCTCCCGAAGATCCAGTTGCACTGTTTTTGTTTATAATTCTGCATTGCTTATTGGTGGGTCTCGGATGTATTGATGAGGGCTATATACATAGCTCACACCCTATGTATTTCTCGAGAAGCTTAATATGAAGATTTGACCTTGACGGTTAGTTGGCTGGTCATCATGATCATCATGAACCACATAAATCGTAATTGTTCTTCTTCTTTGATGCTTTGTGCTTCCCTTCTATGTTTACATACAAAGTCTTTGTCATGGCCAATGTCTTTTCTTATAATGCCTAAAGTATTTTGGATGTGCATTTTGTTCATCTTTTGTAGGAAATCAAGTTTGTTCTGTATTGTGAATGTAAGTTTCTTAACTGTTGGAGTATTTGAGATATGCGCTACTTGAGTTGTAGGAGGGTAAATGGATCCCTCCCATCCAAGAGTTTAGTCCCACAACTACCAGTGGTGGGACTTGGAGGCTCTGTGGAGGCTATAAAAGGAGCCCCAGGCCTCCTGTATCAGATGAGAAAGAGCAATGCTACATATGCTCCTTTGAGGGCTTCTCCCGTGGTTTCATCCCGCTCCTCATGGAGTAGGGTTCTACGTAAAATCATGGTGTTCCATGTCTATATTTCTTTATCATTTTGCTCTGTTTATCATTCCGCTTCCGTTTCCTATTTTCTAACATGGTATTAGAGCGGGTTCGATTCTCGAGGATTTCATGATTTGTTATTTTTATTCGAGATTCGATTGTATAACTTGAAGATCGGAGTTTGAAAATTATTACTCTTATGTTCAAAGTATTTGAAGATCGTCATAAAGTCAATTAATCATCAAGTTGCAGTGATTGGAGGGTTCTTTTTTCAAACTCTAACTCTATGCCGCAACAATATCTAGGGTTTAGTCATGAAACCCTAGATCCAGTTCTATGCGACGGTGCCTTCTCCGGGAGCAGCTCCGATCATGGAGGTATCCAAGAGGGTACCGGCCGATCTCCATGTCCTTGGCAATATCAGACGATGCCGCGCATGGTCGCGCAGATCCCTTCAAGCCACTGCACGCCTCCTGAAGTTCGTGCATCCACTGCACCTCGCGCCACCCATCCGATACATGCGACAACTTGCGAGCCCAGAATCGCCACCGATCCCCTGGCGGCGCTGCTGTGCGCCCACATCCAACGAAGCCCGCTTCACGCTGACTAGCCTCAGTCTACATCATAGGCAGCACTCGCCCTTGCGCACCGCGGCAGCACGTGGGAAGACCCCCCCCCCTCGCGCGGCATCCAGGCGCGCCTCACGCACATGGCCTCATCGCTGGCGGCGCAACTCTGCCGCATCTCCAGCCCGAAGCCACTGCAGCTAGCCCTCCCAAGAGCACAGGCCCCTTCCGTGGTGACACAAGATCCAGTCCAACAGGCTCCATCGAGCCCCATCAAGTTCCGCCCAGTAGATGAAGCTCCACCTTCTCCAAGAGCACAGGCCCCTTCCGCACCCTTCAGTGGTCTCGATGTCACCAGAATCCTCGCTAGACTCTATCGCCCAAGATGAGCCGCAGGTGGAGTATCCCTACTCCTGGCGGCGACGGAAAGGGAAATCCATCGGGGAGGGGGGTGCGATTTAGAAAGGGAACCCAAAATAAGAAGCGCCTAAAATGGGCCGTGTGTTGAGGAAAATAAGGGGCTGTGGTTTTTTTAAAAGGGGGAAAGAAGAGTTGGGCCAGTTGGGCCGAGATCTTTTGTAAAAAAAAGTGAAATGGCAATCGTAAAAAAGGGAAGGCTGTAAAAAAAAATGAGAAAGCCGTTTAAAAAAAATAGTTGCACGACTTAAAAAAATCTGATTTGAAAAAAAATGATTGATGATTTGCCGATAAAAAAATCGGCTTCTTGGTATTTTGTACCCCTATTTATCGTGTCTTCTCCCAACTTTGTTGATGTCATTTTTCGACAAGTTTGGGAGAAAGGGGGAGTATTATGTAAAGTTCTCCGGCATCATCACTCTGACGATTCAGATTCCAGTTCCGATTCAGAGACAGATTTCATATTCCAGTCCAGATGCCCGTTCAAATTCCAGACTCTACAGTTTTTGAGATGAAGATTCATACTCGACGTTCAGATTCTGAATCCACAAGTGTGATGCGCAGTTGTTCAGACTCGGCAGATTGGTCAGAGTCCAAGTTCGAGGCACTCCATGATGAGAGGCCCATTTTTCGAGTTCTCCAGAGAGAGACTCAGTTTCAGACACGCACGAGTATGCGGTCTTCTTTCAGATGAGCACATGTTTGCCATCATTGTCAGTGGGCCCCGTCCATTCTTGTTGTTTCGGCCAGAGTTTTCATGTGAGCCATAGGTACACTAGAGTAGTGCACCATTCTCTGAGTCAGATGGGAGAGACCCAGTTCTCCGACAAGGAGACTTCTTTCAGACTCCATTCTCCAACGACCATGGACTCCGATGAGGATTGCACAACCACGACCCTTATTCAGTTTGGCCCTTTTCAGAGATTGAGCAGTTGTCCACATGTTGTGGCGGGCCAGAGTACTCCGATGGGGAGACTCATTTTCAGTTGCAGTGACTCTGACAGGCGCAGTTCAGAGCACATGCTCTCTGACGAGGAGATTCAACAGACTCACACTCCAGCCCGTTCGTCCTCCTCACCTGCACGACATGAGAAGCAACGTCCTCGACTGCAGCAGTTGTGCGTGTTGGGTTTATATTGTCCGTAGTGTCCTGTAGCGTGAGTTGAGTTTCTTTATGTTTGTCCAAGCTGAGCATTGCATGCTCCAACTTGAGGGGGAGTGTTGGAGTATTTGAGATATGCGCTACTTGAGTTGTAGGAGGGTAAATGGATCCCTCCATCCAAGAGTTTAGTCCCACATCTACCAGTGGTGGGACTTGGAGGCTCTGTGGAGGCTATATAAGGAGCCCCATGCCTCCTGTATCAGATGAGAAAGAGAAATGCTACATATGTTCCTTTGAGGGCTTCTCCCGTGGTTTCATCCCGCTCCTCATGGAGTAGGGTTCTACGTAAAATCATGGTGTTCCATGTCTATATTTCTTTATCATTTTGCTCTGTTTATCATTCCGCTTCCGCTTCCTATTTTCTAAAATTAACTATTCTAAAACCCAACAAATCAAACACTATTGTAATTGTTGATGTCACATTCTTTGAACATTTCCTGCATTTTTCCTCCGCCGAAATGTGCGTCAAGTCCACCACTATTTGAACATTTCCTGCATTTTTCCTCCGCCGAAATGTGCGTCAAGTCCACCACTAAACTTTCCAATTCTTTATCTATACCATTTGTCTGCTGTTTTTGTTAACCATCACTGAGAATACTCTTATTCTCTATCTTATTACTAGTATATGTCTGTTCATATTTTATAGTTTATTCATTATCTCAGGAGTATTGTTTTATTGTCTATGAGAATCAATTTATAAACATGTATCCCCACCTAACTATCAACTTCCATTTCATATATGTATTTCATTACTTCTCTTTTTCAGTTAAGCTTAGTGGCAAGGTAGTGTTAAAAATGAGATGTCATTTTTTTCAGGGCACAATTTTTTCAGGAGGTGCAGACACATTTTAATGGATTAAGACAGAATTCTGTACATGTGCATGGGTTATGCAATGAGCAAGTACGAAATAAATACTGGTATGTGTGAAGATGGCCCGAGCAATGATAAAGCTCGCATTAGCCAAAGGCAAAACGAGGGATTAACTAAAATTGATGGTGAATTTTGTCATTCTACTAAGCTGAGATCAGAAACCAGCGAAGCAATGCGCAAGATCTTGAATTGCAGAGAGAAAACTCCTATAATTTCAACTGCTAAAATTGTATCGGCAAGAGAGGCTAATTACTCTGGAAACGGAAAGTTTTCACAATCTGATCGTTGTAATGTTCTTCGCCATTTCTTACCCACCAATGGTCCTTGGCTCGTGGATCAGATGAACAGCAGAGCATATGTCTCTCAGTTTTCTGCAGATGGTTCACTTTTTGTTGCTGGATTTCAGGTATTGAAAAATATATCCCTATAGGTGCAATAAATCCTCTAGCTAAGGTTATTTATCCAAACTGAAATATGCTCTTATTTTCTGATAATAACTCCTTTTGACAGGGGAGTCATATCCGAATATATAACGTGGAAAATGGATGGAAGGTTCAAAAGGACATTCTTGCTAGGAGTTTAAGATGGACGGTCACAGATACTTCGCTTTCTCCGGATCAAAAGTATCTTGTAAGATGGATCGTCAGGAATTTTTTTCTAAGCTTTATATATTTTGTAACGTAACTTGTCATGGAATTGTTGCCGTCCAACTATTTGTCTACATGATGCAATTAGAATCACTTTTTTGTTTGAGTTTTATTTGGATTACGTTGACTTGAATGGATTTCTGGACTAATAATCCATATGAATTTTCAGGTTTCTTTTGTTTTGGCATGTTTGCCTGTTCGACAGTGCAAACTTTCCTGGGATTGTTTTCAAGCTTAATTAACCTTCAGAATTTCTTTCAGAGTTGCCACAGTAGATGCGGGTGTAGACTGTTCATACCATGTTAGCAGCTGAAGTCATCAAATGGATTTCCATTTCCTTAAAACAAATCTTAAAAGTTAATAATTTCAGCTTTTATATACATTGAAAATATTGCATTAGCTTAAGAGGATCTTAGTGTGGATCCATTTAATTGTGCTTAAATATACATTGTACATACCCTCCTTTGTTCTATAACAGAGAGGAAACCACCCATTTGGGAGTGGCCACTAGGTCGTTGTCCCGGTGAATGTTTTCTCCCTATCTTAGAATTGGGTTTCCAAGTAAATCCCATGTCTCTATTGTTTGGTTGCTTTGTTCTATGTTTTCTACATGGTATCAGAGCCAATATGATCTCAGATTGGTGTCTTTGTGCAAGCTCTATGTCTACCCGATACATGTTGAGGATATCTGTGAACCCCCGAGGATCCGGGTACCCGTTTACACACATTTCACACTATTATATTCACATGAGATCGCATAAATTATTGAAATTTCAGGGAAATTTTTTCGTGCTGCTAGATTTGCACATAACATTCCAGCCACATACATCCGATTTCAACAAGACAAATGCCACCAAAATTTTATTTTATTCATTTTCATAAAATATACAAATGTACTTCAGAGTCGACAGTTAGAAATCCCAAAATCTTGTATAGAAGAGAAAGGGAAGCATTTACATCATAAAATGAACCAAAAATTGAGACAAAAAGCAACATACCATCTGGTATATACCCTATCGCATGGAATCATCAAGAGCTACTGAATAAGAAGCTTTTTGCTTGCCAAAACATGGTGGAAAGAAGAGGCATCAGCAGGCACTGGTACCTCCTAAAAATTTATAAAAATAAACAAGCATTTAATATGTTCAAAAGCAAGCAAGTAGAAAGGTGGAATATGTAAAGTTTACATCTACTTGCGTAAGTAAAAAGGTTTTCAGACTTGTAAGCATTTCCCATAAGCATCCATTATTCCAACATTTTTCATATATAACATCTTTATTTTGTAATCAAATGTTCATAATTATATGAGTGTATGTATATATATATATCTATATTATCATATTGATCAGATATCGTAGCTGTGGATTTTGACGATGTGAAAGATGGGATTGGAAATGTTTATGGATTTACTTGATTCTTAAGTCTAATGGATAGTCATTTCCTATCAATACAACTTTTGATTGTAACTTCTTCAAATCTCAACTTCAATTGTCTCAGATGCGACTTTAGATGACTTAGATGTAGATATGGATAATTAGATGTAGAAATGCCAAGGTCTGCTGGCGAAAGTAAAAACTCAAGCGGTTAAGTAGCCTACAAAAGGGGCTCTTCCGTCTCTCCCTCTAATTGGAAGTGCGGTCCAATAGAGGGATATGTCTTGCCACGAACATCGAAGCTGGCGCCACGATATGTTGGACCATTCGAGATACTTGCTAGAGTGGGGAAGGTGGCATATAGAGTAGCCCTTCTTCCACAGGTCTACTAGAAAACTACGCCACTGAGACGGGTGAGAGAGACTCTCTGGAAAAGTCACTCTAGAAAATGACCCGACTAGTACAGACGAACGAGCTCGTACTTAAAACTGAAAACCAAGGATCCTCCGCTTGGGTATCCTAAAACAAAGGGTCAGCGGAGGTGATCTAAAGTCGGGATCCCAACGAGGCGTAAAAACACTGCAAGCTCGCGTAAAAACCGTGAAAAGGATTGGGATCCTAGACCCGCGCACTTGGCGGCCGCTGCCTGAACTAGGCTTCCTTTTCTCCGCCCAGTTGAGGGTCACCCTCGCACAGTCAAGTGTAAGAGTCACAGTGACCGACACTCTAAATTATAGGTCAACATTGATTCACTATCATCTTCACTTGTTTATTCATCCCTTTCTCAATTCATCATGTGATCAATCATGCAGATCTAGATCTCTAGGTCAATGATTTTATTGATATCACTTTATGATAGACTGAACCAATCTATAGTTAGTAGATTGTACCTTACAAGATTATTTATGAGTCCAAATAGTCATAATGAAGTTGATCTGGTAGATTTAGAAAATACTATGCTCTAATTATCTTAGCTAATTGTTGATATATACTGCAGTTTTGGTTTTTTGAATAAATTACCCCTAGGTCTTCTACTAATAAAATGTTTGTACTTGAAACATTATTATATATTTTGAAACCTTGATCCAACCATTTTCTTAAGGATACATACACTCTACTGCATATTCATTTAAACCCCATAACCTTATTTCCAGATGGAAAGAAATGCTATATACATTTGCTATCATTCCTCCTTCACAGTATTTGCTGACTAATTATTATATTGTTGTCCATTTTTTTTACTTAACTTTACAGATCTGGTTGACAATCTCATCCTTATTACTGAAAAAGGTTATAATCATATTTGAAAAACAGTTTGAAGATATTTGCCTCTTATAGTCATATGCACATCTTTGAAAAGGAAATTCTTGGGTACTGATGTAGAAGCTGCTAACATATATATTAGTTTCCCTTGTATCTCTCTGTTATCTTTATTTTCAGCCATATGCTTTATGTAATTTACCCATAGGCTACTCTCCTATATAAGAGGGCCTATGGCTGATGGAATAAATATCTCGTTCATTTTTCCCAACATGGTATCGGAGCGACGGTCCTAGACCGGAGTTCTCGAAACCCTAACCCTACCCTACCCCACCCGCGTGCCTCTCTCTCTCTCATCGTCGGCGCATACTCGCGCCCCGCCTGCACCTCAACCGCGCCTCCGCCAGCGCCTCCGCCTGTGCGCATACTCGCGTGAGCGCCTGTGCGCCTCCGCCTGTGCGCGTGCGCTTGTGCGCCTGCGCCTAGCGCTCACCTTCGCGCGCGACTGCGCACTCATCCTCGCGCGCGACTGCGCGACTGAGCGCTCTGCCTTGCGTGCCTCAGCGGGCACCGTAGAGCCCTAAGCGTGTGCTAAGCCCTAAAGCGCACACCGTCAACTACATGGGATTAGTTGCTTGAGGTCTACACATGCAACTAAACCCGTCTATGTCATTGTAGACGAATCTTATCTTCAGTCAATTGCTCCAGTCTTCAGTTTTCAGTATGTCAGAAAGCAAGGCGGATATCCCATCCATTGGCGCCTTTCGTGGTCCTGTGCCTATTGTAAAGATGGATGGTACGAACTTTGAACTGTGGGCGATGCAGTTCATGAGTATGATGAAGTCAACATGTAAGAAGCACATTCTTACCGAAGCAGTGCCTGCTGAGAAGACTTGAGCCAATGCCTCTTGGGAGGCCGATGACGCATACGCCAAAGTTTGGTTATCTGGAACGTTGGCGATTGAGATTGCCAATGACATTCTACATCAGCCCACGACTAAAGACATGTGGGACATTCTGATGGCCACATACTCTCAGTTGAAGAATGAGACGAAGATTCTGCAACTCCAGCATGATATATTCACTATAAAGTAGAATGACCGCCTTCTACATTCACTCTACACATCCCTGCGAGGGATGTTCGAGAAGCTATACAGCTTCATGCCCCTGACAGCCACGCCAGAACAACAGAAGACGTATCGGAATGCGACTATGGTGGGCGTGTTCTTTGCTGCACTTGATCCAGAGTATGAGGCGACACGATCCCAGATCTTGGCCGATTCTACTATTCCTCCCAAGGAGGAAGCCTTTCATAGACTGAGCCGTATCACCGTCCCTTCCACGGCCACGAATCAGAATGCTTCAACCATGGCCGCCAACAGGGGTCGTGGATTTCATCATCAAACTCGTGGACGTGGACCTCGTGGCAGAGGAGGCCGCACTCGGCCAACATGTACCTACTGTCGTTGCGTCGGACACAATGAAGACACATGCTACTTTAAGCATGGATTTCCTGCATCTGCACGAGTCACTGAGCAGATAGAGCCTCCATCTGCTGCCACTTTGGATCATCGGTTCGATGACCTAGTTGCCCGTCTAAGGGGCATCATTCCCCCATCTGGCCCAACACCTACTACTGAGAGTCAATCTGATGCTGCTGCATCTGCCTCTGTGTCTACCAGTGCATCAGGTAGCATACTTGCATTTACCAGTAGTAGATCGGATACATTACCTTGGATTATGGACTCGGGCGCTACACATCATCTATGTGGCGATCAGAGTTTACTTACAGGATATTTTCAGATTCCTCCAGGCCGAACAATGGTCATTGCCAATGGTACACATTCCCCAATTACTGGTCAGGGGGAGATTAGACTGACATCTTCTATGCATCTCAAGAATGTGTTACATGCACCTAATTTTTCAATGAATTTATTATCAATCAGTCAGATTACGAAGGATTTACAATGTCGGGCTATTTTTGATCCATCTTCTCTTATTTTTCAGGACATCCTTACGGGCAACGTGATTGGTCGTGGCTATGAGCAAGGAGGCCTCTATCGCCTCAATCAGACTCCGTTTGCTGGAACCTCATCCCTACCTACTGGACCAGTATCTCCTTTGCTGTGGCATCTGCGCTTTGGACATCTACCGCTTCAGAAGTTGCGTCGTGTGTTACCCCAGGGTCTGCCTCACACATCTATCCAATGTGAGGCTTGTCAGTTGGGAAAACATCACCGGTCTACCTTTCCCAGTCGTCCGGGTCGGAGTAGTACCTCCAAGTTTGAGTTACTTCATATTGATATCTGGGGTCCGAGTCGTGTACCTGATCATCAGGGACACAAATTTTATATAGTTATTGTGGACGACTTCTCTCGTGTGTCATGGGTATTTTTGTTGAAAAATAAATATGAAGCAGGGAATATTATTATCCATTTTCTTAATGAAATCCATAATGTTTTCTCCACATCTGTGAAATTTGTGAGAAGTGATAATGCCATATAACTGTGTACTCATGTCCTAGCCAATTACTACAAATCCAAAGGGATTATCCATCAAACATCCTGTGCTTATACCTCTCAACAAAATGGGATCGCTGAAAGGAAACATCGCCACCTTCTAGATGTCACAAGATCACTTCTTATACAGAGTCATGCTCCTTGTTCTTACTGGGGTGACGCGGTTCTCACAGCATGTTACCTAATTAATCGTATGCCATCCTCTGTCCTAGAAGAACAGATTCCTTTCTCCCTTATCTACCATGTTAAGGATCTGTTTTCCCTTACTCCTCGTGTGTTTGGCTCAGTTGCCTTTGTCCACCAGTTGTCTCCCGGTACTGACAAGCTCTCTCCTAGGGCTGTCAAGTGTGTGTTTGTTGGGTACTCCAGAACTCAAAAGGGGTACAAGTGCTTTGATCCTTTGCGTAGGCGGTATATGGTCAGTGCAGATGTTACATTTTTTGAATCCGTAATGTATTTTTCATCCTCAGGTGATCAGCAACTACCTCTAGTGACTACCGATGCCATCTATATGACACCACCACCAACAGTACCATCACCACCACCACCACCACTACCAGCAGCTCCACGCACTATCCCTGTTTCACCACTACCATTTCATTATACCCGCAGGCCTACTCCAGCTCATGGTCATGACTCATCTCCTAGCTCGCCTAAGGTATGTACTGAAGATATTATTCTTGATGGATCTAATGATATTTCTGAGCTGGATATGTTGCAGAGGCCAGATGATGACACAACTGATTTAGATGTTCCTATTGCTATACGCAAATCGAAGAGGAGCTGCGCCACATATCCTTTAGCAGCTTCTGTGTCATTTGAGCGACTATCTGGGGATTTCAGGAACTTTGTGGTTTCCTTGTCAGCTGTAGATATTCCACGGATTTATCAGAATGCTCTTAAGGATAGTAGATGGCGTCTAGCAATGGAGGAAGAAATGGCAGCACTTCAATCTAGGGGAACTTGGAGTCTAGTTCCTATACCTACAGATGTGACCCCAGTGAGCTGCAAGTGGGTATTTACAGTCAAGCAAAATGCACATGGCAGTATTGACAGATACATGGCCCGCCTTGTTGCACGCGGCTTTACACAGACATACGGGGTGGATTATCTTGATACGTTCTCGCCAGTAGCCCGCCATTCTACCCTACGGATCTTGCTGTCAGTCGCGGTTACTCGAGAGTGGCCGCTATATCAGTTGGATGTGAAGAATGCGTTCTTGTATGGAGACCTACAGGAGGAAGTCTACATGCAACAACCATTCGGTTTTGCTGTTGAGGGGGAGTGTTCTAAGGTGTGCAGACTTCATAAGGCTATCTATGGCCTTAAGCAGAGCCTCAGAGCATGGTTTCAGAAGCTCTCATACCTCTTTGAAAAACATGGATACAAACGCTCTAATGCTGATCATTCCTTGTTTGTACAGAAGACTTCAAGAGGTATTATTGCAATCATGGTTTACGTAGATGACATCTTGATTACAGGAGATGATGAGCAAGGCATAAAGCAGGCGAAAGAGAAGCTGGGTAGTGAATTTGTCACTAAGGACCTTGGAGTCCTTAGATATTTTCTGGGGCTGGAATTTGCTAGAAATCCGTATGGGCTAGTAATGTCGCAGAGAAAATATGTTACGGACCTGTTGAGTGAAATATGTATGCTTGGGTGCCGGCCTGCTACAACACCAATGGACCCTAGCATGAAGCTATATGATGATGACACAGAGGAGGTGGACAGGAGAAGATACAGAAAACTGGTAGGCAAACTGTTGTATGTCACGATCACTAGGCCCGATATATCCTTTGCAGTGAGTCGTGTGAGCCAGTTCATGGAGCAACCACATCAGGTTCATATGGATGCTATACATATGATACTCAGGTACCTCAAATCATCTCCAGGTGCAGGTTTGCTATTCAAGAAAGGCAAGGGGATTTCTATCTCAGCATGTGCGGATGCAGACTATGCAGGTTGTCCCAAGTCCACCTCTGGGTTTGCAGTCTACGTTGGAGATTCTCTAATCTCATGGAGGAGCAAGAAACAGACGGTGGTAGCCAGGTCTAGTGCTGAATCTGAATATAGGGCTATGGCCCAGGCTAGCACATAAATGATGTGGGTAAAGGCTGTGCTTACAGATCTATGTATAGATGTACCACTTCCTATGAACTTAGAATGTGACAATCATGCAGCCTTGTTCATTGCAAACAATCCAGCATTCCATGAACGGACCAAGCACATTGAGGTTGACTGTCACTTCATAGGTGACATGATTCAGAAGGGATTCATTGCTACATCTCATGTTACTTCAGAAAATCAAACTGCAGATATATTCACCAAGGCATTACTACGAGGTCCATTCAAGAATTGTGCGTCCAAGCTGAGCATGATTGATATCTATGCTCCATCTTGAGGGGGAGTGTTAACATATATATTAGTTTCCCTTGTATCTCTCTGTTATCTTTATTTTCAGCCGTATGCTTTATGTAATTTACCCATAGGCTACTCTCCTATATAAGAGAGCCTAGGGCTGATGGAATAAATATCTCGTTCATTTTTCCCAACAGAAGCTAATACACCGGTGTTAGTTATGAGCTTAGATTTCTAAAGGCAAGAGCATACCACAATTCTTTTTAAGACAGATTTAGAGTCATTTTGAATTATAATTAAAATTGGTATGACTTCAGAGACAAAGACTACTTGTCTTGATACCCCACCGTCATTACTACGGAGAACTAATATTTACAATTATTGGGGTGTAAAGACAACAATACCTTCTTAATTAAGAGTCAGAACAGAAACAATAAGCCAAATTAGTTTATACATACTTCAAGCCATCTTTTGCAATTGCTTTTATTCTTGATATTTAGATCACGATTTAATTATAAACAATTTGGTAATCAAACCAAGATGCAAGAATCTTCCATAATTAGCACCTCCAAACAAATTTATCTTACTAACGCAAATCAAGAAGCCTTACTGCGTGTATGCTACTAGTTTTTAGAAATCAATGATAGAATTTTCATTAAAAGAAAGAACTAATAATATACTTCAAAACATCTTATTTCAAGTACATAGACAGAAAGTCAAAAGATTTCATTTTTTAATCCAAAGGATACCACTAGAAAATAACAGTCATTCAGAAGTTATATTTATTTTTTTTCTCGTTTTATACAATGGATGTTATTCCTTCTAATGGTACATTTCTTTCAGATCATTACTTGTCTTCATTCTACATTTCCCCCAGTTCGAAATTTGTAGTTTTGAAGATTTTAATTGATAAGAGAAACTGCCTCCTGGATGATGCCATTCTGTGAAATATGAGTCACGTAGTCATATAGGAATATCCACATAATCGTAACTCATGGTTAATTTTGGGAATCCAATTCACAGTAAATGATCAATTTATGTGAATTTATTCATATATTTATTCACCAATTTCAATTCAAAAGAATTAACCTTCACTTTATGACTTTGATTTATAAACAGATGCAGATAAGTTGGGTTCAATGGTTTATAAACCAGATCATTGTAGTAGAATACATAATATAGTCCACACTTACAAAATTTATGGATATGTGCTACCTAATGAGACAAATCCTAAGATACTTCTAGTTCATTTATTCAAGCAAGCATCTCCTTTTGAAGCAAATTGACTAAACCCATCTTGATCATAAGTTGATGATGAACAAAAGGTGTATATATATACATGCATGGCAGCAAGGAGGAGGGGATAGGGACTCTATCTTGAAAATCTTTCGACCTTGGTGGTTAATTTGGCATGCAAAACTGGAATTGGAACAAGGAACTCCAGCAGTTCCTAATTTCTGCTGGAATAGGAGTAGCTCCAGCAACTCCTGGAATTGAGAAGTAACTCCAGCACACTGCTGGACAACAGCAAGGGAAGAAGGTTTTGGTTCCTTTGGCTGAAACTTTTGGAAGAAACGGGAAGGGTATTGGAAGAGAGGGCTGTGGCTCTCGGCTGAGATTTAAGGGAGAAGAGAGAAATGTTTTGGGGCTTTTCCCTTTGGAGAAGATTAGAGGAGAAAGGGGCTTATATACACAAGGAAGAGTTCTAGTTTCTTGACACTTGGAATAATTTTTAGTCCAAGTGGAAAGGTAATAGAAAAAAGCCAATTTTCCAAGTGGAAAGATGACAACATTTCTAACGTTGATTCTGTACAGAAATCACGTTGATTCTGTACAGATATCTGTACAGATTTTTTTAATATTATATATATATATACTTTTGTCAAAAACTTAAAAGTCGACCATTCTCACGCATCGAGCGTCAGATTTCGACGCGCAATATCTCGATTTGATCGTCTCTGAACATGATCAATATGAGTATAATATTGATATACTTCCGATCGTGTTTTGAACCTCCTAAATTTTCGAGGTACGATTTTGATTTGGAGTTAAATTTTGTGAATTTAAAATATCAAATGACCTCCGATTGACGAACGGTCGATTCCGTTGGTTTTGTTTCGTCAAATCGGATCTAATGACGGTCTCGGTTTGTTTTGCGGTTTCCGAATTTGCATTGCGGCCTTTTCAGACACGTATTACGATGCGACCGATTTTTGGTCGATTTCGTGTGGACGACTTTTGATTCACGACCAATTGATCGTTTTAAGTTATCCAATGTTGTCAGATAACTTTATTGGGTTAAATGGACCCTAATCGAGTCGGGTTCGGATTTGTGTGGACTCGGATGTTACAATATCGTGTCCAATCTAGGCATGTGATTAGAGGTCTTTCCGCTTTCATGGAGATCTCCCATATTGGCCCAAGGATTCATGGATTTCATCTTGTGGAATCAGAGGAGAAACAAACCATCGTAAAAATGCCCCCCAAATTAAGAGATCATTGCATTTGATTTATTAATTTGGGAAGCATGATTGATCGATTATGCAGCGGGGTGTTTTTTCACGATGCTACAATGAATTACCTTTTCAAGTGTGGTCAATCACAAGAGCATTGTGTTTCTTTCCAGTTAGAGATTGTATTATCACTCAATCCAGAGTGATTGATCACAAAATACTACTCTATGTTCAGGAATGGCCCCACATGAACCACATATATGTCTACATATGCCTATGCGACAGGTGGGCCGAATCACATTCTTTATGTAATGCATTATGCAGTTTACACCGTATATTTGGTCAACCATACCCACATTCCGACATCATAGATCGTATTGTCCACATTCTAGAGTTAATATATAACCTGGACTTTAATATTCATTCTTATTAATAATGTTAATAACGTATGTTGAGGGGAATGATACCCACACACATACATATGCCACATTTGCGTGGATTTATTATAAAAACGTTTATGTTAAATGCACGAGCTTACCTTTGCTTTTATTTTTCAGTCGTGGAAAATTCGTGTTATTCAAAGAATGAAACATCAACAATGAATTGTCATTTATTTTCCGTGCAAAATCACATATTCCATGCATATTCCCCTGCATACTGCATAGTTGCATTGGTGAGCTATCCAAATGATTCCGCACAGTGAGGGAGCCAGAGCCTTTTAGTATAGGGGGTAAAATTAAAGGAATCAAATGCATTCCATTGTAATTAAAAAAATTTTCATTTTTGAAAGTAAATTGCATGAATTGGTTCCTCACAACATAAAGTATAATAGTTTTAAATTTCAATGAAACTGAAGAATAAAACAGATATAAAAAATCGTAATATTATACATTAAATACATTAAATTCCTTAAATATTAGGGAAATCATAGATGGTATTAAGATTCCGAAACTTACTTAGTAGAAAAAGGAATTGATAATTAAAAGGATTAATGAGAACGTAACATAAGCAGTCCAAAATCATGTAGTAGATATAATAGTGACTATTATGCCACTTTTTTTTACGAAATTGATATTACAAATTACTGTATAGATTGAATTTATGTATGCTTTTTCACGTCCCAATTAAATTTAATCTAAATTCAAAATTGATAGGTATTATTGTTGAATAAATAATATTTATGGGTCTAAAAAACCATTTTAAAAGTAATTATATTTTGCTATTCTAAGATAAATTAGCTATTGGTATCAAATTTAGATGAAATTGTGATAGAGCTATCTGTTTCAAATTTAGATGAAATTATGATACGTTGTAGAACAATATATATATATATTTAATCTATATCATTATATTTTTTATATTGATTTAAAAAGAGAGGGAAAATATAATGAAACATGTTTGAAAGTACATGATAAAAATAGAGACAATAAAAAAATCACAAGATAAAATATATATACCCGTAGGAGGAGAGAGGGGA
This sequence comes from Ottelia alismoides, assembly GCA_037367405.1. Lineage (NCBI taxonomy): Eukaryota > Viridiplantae > Streptophyta > Magnoliopsida > Alismatales > Hydrocharitaceae > Ottelia > Ottelia alismoides. The sequence goes on along the minus strand of JAZKJV010004801.1, from coordinate 349,338 downwards.
GAGACATGCTTAGATAGATCCCAAAATTGGAGAGGCGGTTTTCAATTTGGTTTTTTTAAATGTAGAAGAAAGGCTTAATATAAGAAAGTATTGCAACCATATATGTATTAGGTGATTTATTAAATTCGGGGGGGGGGGGGGGGCGTGGGTGTTGGGGCATTTTCCCCTCCATACCCCCTTAGACCCGCCCATGATTCTGCATACTGCATTTATGAACCTTGATGCTACTGTTCCGTGGTGATTGATCAATAGACATACATTAATGGTGAATGTTAGTCTTGTTTTGGGGATGGTTGATCACCAGTAATCGACTAGTTTCTCTTCTTCCAATTTCTTGATCGATCAATTAGACTTTATGATTGATCAAGATGTTTGAGAAGGTTGATGCTAAAGATGAAGAGGGCATTGCAATTCCTTATATACACCAATTTGACAATATTAATGTCCAAATCATGTCCAAAAAGCTTACGAAAAACAATTATCTTCTTTATATAACTATAGTAGATATCAAAATAGTCGGATGTGGTTGCATCAAACATCTCAAAGATGAAGAATTCCGTGGATGGTGATCCCTTATGCAAACCATGGTAACTTGAGGTCAAGATCAATCAGATGAAAGTAATCTATCAAGATGTCTGATAAAACTACCAATTAACAAATTGCATATATGGTGCTTTAACATTTGCGGTGATACTGAGATTAATAGGTTGCAATAATCGACCGAATATTCGATCATATTTGGGCCGAATATCCAGAAAATATTTGGACTGGACCGAATATTGACCAAATAGCAATCTCGAATAGAATATTTGGTCCATTCGACCGAATATTGCGATAATGGTAAATATAGAGGAAAATATGTATAAAAATGATTTATATATCTAAAATAATTTAAAAAATACAAATATGACTAAAGTCCGACCGAATTCATTTAGTCATCTGATTGTCAACGAATCCTTAGTCAATGACCCCATTGATAGAGTATCGATGCTGTCTTTTGCAATCTTGGGAAACATTAATTAGTGCATGTAATCTTGCAGTAATAAAAGATACAGTTAAGGCCAGATCATGGAAGGTCGTGTCGGCGATATATCGTTGATATATCGGTTTCGACATGGTAGGGGTTTCGATATTACCCAATATATCTTTTTACAGGGATATCGATGATATATCACCGATATATTGGCGATATATATCGGTAAAAAATGACTGGATTCAGTTCAAAAAATCTCAGATATCGATCGATATCGTCGATATTTCGCCGATATCTCTTTATATCCATGCTATTATTCATGCAAGATTGATTCAACTATTTATCTAGCTACACTCAGTATTAAAACACATATCTAGCTACACCTATTATTAAAACACACAATGGTTTATATATATTTTGTTTCGGGTCGGGGGCGCTGCCCCTGCACCCCCGCAAGGGGGGGGGACAACCTGGGCCCCCTAGCCCCCCCAGGCTCGCTGACCGGGCAGCGAGACCCCAGTACTGGTAGGGTATGGTGCGACAAGAGGGTGCATACAACGGTTCTTCAACTTGGTGTATGTTTACAAGTTATTTCATGTTGTAAGAACTTGAATGAAATCCATTTCCAATATCTATAAGTCAATTCTTCAAAATAAAAATATCTATAAGTCAAGAATCAAAACATTAATATTGATATGTTCAAAATTATCGATATATGCGATATAAGCTTCAAAGATTGATTGATATGTGTGATCTAAGAGTATATTTGTAAGTTATTTAGTGATCTAAGAACTTGGATGAACTCCATTTTCAATATATATAGGTTAACAACTAACCGTACCGCCGATATGTTCGATATGACCGATATGTGCAATATAAGGATCACAGTCTTCACAAATGATTTATATGTGTCATCTAAGTGTATATTTGTAAGTTATTTAATGTTATAAGAACTTGGATGGAATCCATTTCTAATATCTAAAGGCATGGAATAAACATTAACAACGATATGTTCGATATGATGAGCGATATGTGCGATATATGGGCTATAAATGACCGATATGTGTGGCATAAGTGTGTATTTGTAGGTTATTTGTTGTTTTAATATCTTGGATGATCTTAATTTCTGAAAAAATGACAAAAATGGCTTTTTTGGGCCATTTCCGACATTTCCACCGATATCGTCGATATATCGGCGATATATCCCGATGTATCCATTTCCGGACGGATCGAAATGATATCGATATCGATACGACCTTCCTTGGGCCAGATTAAGAGATTCCATGATTTGTAAAACTCTACAAGAGGTTAAGAAACCTCAACCATGCTTCATGCAATGGTTCCTAGGGATCATGTGTGAACCCTACCACATTATATTCACTCTACTTATGGGGTAGAGTTTCTATAAAACAATGACGTAGCTCATCTCATGTAAATATCTCCTTTTTTAACTGTTTGAGCCATCTCGTAGCTCTATCCTTAAGAGTGCGAGGAGAGGTCTTCAATTTCAATTCCTCAGGTGTGATATCAATGAATGATCATGTCTCACAAATCTTCTCAGACTCAAAGATGTGGCAGCAAGATTCTTTGTGCGATGTCCCATCGAACCTCAACGACATATGATGAGTGATGACCCTAACTCAAATGTACCCTAGGTCTGCGGCTACAATCCAAGAGTCTCTGGTATGCAAACTTGGGGTATATGAGACACTCAAAGTAGAAGCTAGCATCGCTCCCAAGTCTCGTAACTGCTGCTCGGATTTTCTCTATTATGCGATCGCACTCTCATTTCAACTTGTTCTTGGCCTGGTTCTTTCGTCTGTTCTCTAGTCTTCACGGGCTTTGACTCTTGGATCAACTTGCACAACAAAAAGGTAAGATGGACTGGAAGGGAATGTGAAGGGAGGGGAAAGAAGAGATGGGGGAAATAAAGAGACAAAAGGGGAAAAGAAACCAGTTGAAGTTCTGACCTCAAAGATATAACTTGATACTTTCGGCTCAGAAAGAGGGAGATACTGAGTCAGTGAAGATGGGCAGGATGGGGGAAATCCGATACACCCAACAAGGTCTAGGTGCAATGAACTACATCTATCATGTCCCATCTTCGACTCACAGGAAGAAAAACAAAGACATGAAGTGAATGGAAAATATGAAAGTGTGTGAAGTAGCACGAAAGAAAAGTTGCTACAACCACAAACAAATACAAGACAAACTCAACGTGGAGTCCCGCAACCTTGTGATGTCATAAAGGTTTGGCTTTTAACTTAGCAATTTTATCTTATTTCAATCAATATTGCAAGTACAACTACTCTCGTCAATCCCTAATGATGACAGGCGTATATGTGAATTTGACTCGGCTCGAGGTCAACCTCTTCCTGGGTCTATTGGGTTTCAAAAGTGTTCGAATGGGAGTTCTACTGAAATGGAAGCTACGATGGAGATGGGGGATTCAATAGAGGGTGGTGCATCGACCATTTCCTTCATTGAGGGGCTTGATTCAATCGTATCTATGCCACATGTCCTTGATTCGAAGGTTGGGAAATCAGGTTTGGAGGAAGCAGAGTAAGTATGATGCTCCTTAGGCTATGATAGTCCAACGAGAATTCGACTAGCTGAAAGATGACCTCCCCTTGGACTCTTGACTTTTCGGGCTACTAGAGTCCTAGATAATACCCAGTTACGCCACTGGGTCTCCGATCAGTACATATGGTCTCCATTTTGACATGCTCCGCTGGATGATTAATTGTAGTTACAACAGTGATTTGAACTCAGTTGTTCATCCTGCATTGGTTTCTACGGAGTCTAGTTCCGAGAAGTAGTAGATTGAGGCTGTAGCAGTGAGAGCTGTGAAATCCACCTCCGTTGAGACAGGTTTGTTTCCGCAGGATTGTAGCACTAGGTAAGAAGCCACACATCAATGAAAGCAGACATCTGTCCATCCATGAAAAAGTCCCCTCACATCCCCGAACCCCACCTGCAGACTGGTAGTAGCTTTTCACTCTCCTTGCTTACTGTTATGGTAGTTTCCATCGCGGGCCTTTGACCCGGCAAATATAGAAGATCCTGTGGGATAAGATGTCTTTTCGAGGGTATGGAAGAACTCTAAGTTGCTTTTGCTAGGAAGTGCACTTTGTGGAGTAGGGGTTAGTTGACATGGAACCGGGAACTCATGCATGTCAGAAATCTCATCCGACGATTCGGTTGGGAGTTCGGATGTTGAAGCCGACGTTTGAGGGAAGTCCAAAGGGTACCAACTTTTTTTTTGATGTCAAAAACGGGTGAGTCCCCACTACGGGGTCACCGCCTATTGGATTTCATTAATGAAGTTACCGAATACATTAACGGGAGAGCCAGAAGTTAAACAAAGCATTACATTGAGACACCGCGTTCTCACTGTGGAATCTCTGGTTTTTGAAAATAAGCTCATTACAACCCAACCATATTGCCCAGAGAGCGGCCATCGGCTTAAAACAATCCTCACTAGAGTTACTGCCAACCCTCCTGATGGACTGCCAGAACCCATCCATCCCGTCGCACTGCACCCAAGGGATAACGAGCTCCGACCAAACCCACTCAGACGTTACACAATTGAAAAATAAGTGATCGGAGTCCTCGGTCGCATCGCCACACCTGTCACACCGGATGTCTGAAAGGCGAAATATACGCCCTCCTTACTTTGTCCAGCAGCTTTCCCTGCCTAAGGCACCAGAGAAACACCTTGACCCTTACCGGAATCTTAGCCGCCCAGACAATGCACATATCCAGGCAAAGATCAGCGTCCCGATCCTCAGTTCTCCTCGTCAATTTCAAGGTAAGCCTTTTTTATCGTGAATGCAGTATTTTTATCGTGAATGCAGTACCCCCCCAACGGAAGTGGTCGCGGTCCCGTGAAAAGGACTCTCGCCGCGAAAGGGTAGCCAACAAAGCCAAGTATTCCTCCACACGTTGTTTTGAGAGATCGATGAGGAAAGTCAGTGCCCATCCGTCCACTGCCCCCTGCGAGAGCGTCGCTTCTTTCATTGCCGACAAGGCGAAGAGGCAGGGGAATCGAGCCTCCAAGTAGTCGTCGCCTGTCCAGTTGTCACGCCAAAATCTAAAAGTCCCACCGTCGCCAACAACTGAAGCTGAGAGGCCAGCTGAGGCATAACCGCCCGAATACCCGCCCACAAGGGGGATTCAAACCTCACATGCCACGGTTCAAGGTCGCCTTTGACCCCGTAAATTTCCCTCAACAATGTCACCGCCAGAGAGTTAGATGAGCCCCAAATTCGGATGGACCACTTAGATAGCAAGGCCCTGTTTATGCCTTCCAATTCCCTGACACCAAGGTCGCCATCTTCCACCTCTTGGTGACTTCTTCCCAACTGACCAAGTGCATTCCTGACTCCTGTTTCTTACCTTTGGACCAGAAGAATCTTTTCATTAGGGCCTCTAATCTTTTTCTCACCCCTACCAGCATTAACCTCGTAGAGAAGAAAAAGATGGGAATGGCGGACAACACGTACTTCAGGAGGATCAACTTCCCCCCGCGAGATAGCGACACCGCCATCCAACCAGCCGGTCGCTGTTCCATTCGCATCACCAGGCTATCCCAATCTGACCCTCTGAGCTTGGCCGCAACAAGAGGTAAACCCAAGTACCGTATCGACAAGCTCCCCATCATACACTCCATTATAGCCGCCAAGCAAGCACGTTCCGAGTCTTCCATTCCGAATGTAACCACGATCGATTTTTCCTTGTTAATTTCCAAGCCGGAGAGTTCGCCGAAGATTTCAGCCAGCTGTACTACGTTTTCATTCTGCTTGTTGGTCCACCCAGGAAGAGGCCTCATCTCTCCTGGGTACCAACTTTGGAAGAGTCCTCATCTTTCAGAGGGCGGCTGTGTAGACTTGCACAACCTCTTGTCAGGAAGTTATAGACTTTGAAGCGAAGGTCACTTCAAACTTAAAATAGCAAGGGATGAAGGGTGGTACATATCATCACGAGGAGTCTACTAGTTCGTCAATGAAGGTTATCTCTTGGAATGTGCATGGTTCTCGGGGACCCAGAGAAGTGGGGGTCGTTGTAGCAACTTTTTGCGAGCTAATATGGAGACATGGCACTTTTGTAGGAAACTAGGATCCATTCTTGGACCAGTGCGATGTGGGCCTCGGTTGAAGGGTCTAAATTGGCCGATTTTAAAGCCGTAAATGTGATTGGCAATGTCGAAGGGATCATGTTGCATGGAATGGTGACTGTTTTGACATTGCTCGGAGCTGATTGGGATGCACATGCTCTCTCTATGCTGCTTAAGGAGAAAAACAGTAGGGAGTATAGAGCTTTGTCGAGTATCTATGGTCCCACAGATCCTAGCCTCAAACCTGGGTTATGGGAGGATCTTTGAAACACCTGCCTGTAGTTTGGTTTGATGCCTTGGTTACTAGGCGGGGAATTCAATGTTACCTTATTTGCAGTAGACTGTTCCGTTTGCATGGGGGGGGGGTGGAAGGGATGATATGTGGTATGCTAAAAAAAATTGCAAAGATAAAATGATGACAAGATGAAAATAAAGTTACCTACGATGGAGACGGTCGCCTATGGTGTGCTCACTGTATTTTTATATATATTTTTATAAACAAGTTAGGCCCTATTTGGTTGGAGAATAGGCCCTGGAATAAGGGGTCAATTCTTCTTCCGACACGGTTCCCAGTGGTACGACTATTCTCCATTATTCCATCTTATTTCACTCTTATTCCTATCTTTATTCCACCTTACCTACCTTTATTTCACCTTATTCTCATTATTCCTATCCTCTAGCCAAACAGAGAATAGACCCTTATTCCCCTTATTCTCCATCCTTATTCCTGCTTATTCTCCTACCGAACGGGCCCTTAGAGAAAGAATTAGGCAAAAAGGAGTTGAAATAAAATTATTAAAAATATATGAAGTTTTGGCCTATTTACATGTATAAAACTCCTTTATTTTTGCGGCTTTTTATGGGTAATTTATTTTGTACAATCTAATATAGAATAATTAGTGTGTTTTATTTACAAGAGTTATTTTGTTAGTTTATTGATTTTATGGACATTTGTTTGGGATTTTACTTGGGGATTTTGCTAAGATCAAGATATTAAGATGATGAATCGTGGATTCATTAGGGGCATCATCAGGGTTCTCCAGCCTTCGTTGATGTTATACAAGAGATCCAATTAGAGGTGCTAGATGCAAGGGATTGCCGCTATATGTGGCGAAATTAGGGGCGAGGTCGCGTATTGACTGTTTCCTTTGCTCGACCTAGTTATCAAAGGCTCTCCCCTTCCTATGAATAACACTCTTCCTCGCTCGGTGTAGGACTACAACCCTTTAGGGTGCGTTTGGTTAGCGGGTTAAGGTGGGTTAAATTGGTAGAGGGTAACCTGTTTTTTGTTTTTGGTGTTTGGATAGAGGGTTAAACTGGGGGTGGGTTAGAAGTGGGTTTGTTGTGATATGATTGTATTGAAGTTTGAAAAAGTGTGTAGTTATTGTGATGCGATTGTATTGAAGTTTGGAAAAGTGAGTAGAAGTGGAGTAGTTTATAATTTTTATATGATATGATGGTATAATATATTATTTTTTTGATAGGATTGATGATGTAAAATTGATTTATTTAATTTTTTAAAAAAGATAAAAGGTGGGGCCCACTAGGAGTGAGAAGAAGTGGGGTAAGGGGGGTAAACTCCCCAAAGGTGCGGGTAACCCGCAACCCGAACGACCCCTTAGTGTGGAATTCGTGCGAAGGGGTCATTTTTCCGTGTTAGTTCTTTCGGTTTGAGAAGGTCGATTCTTGGAGGAGGGTTTTGAGGAGGTGATCAAGGTTTTTTGGTTGTCTACCCAATTCGAGGGATTCGCAGCCACGACTTTTCCGCAAGATCAAGGCCTTGAGGTCGAGGCTCTATAAATCTAAGGAGATCTGTGTGAAGCGGGGGGTCTGTCGAGAAGCAGTGCAGTATGTAATTACTCTTTTGGACCGGGCAGAAGATATACACGATTTTCCCCTTTTGAGTTGGCAGAGAGGAATGATCACTAGAGGATCATCCATGAAGACGTGAAGGTGGAAGCTGAGTGGCGGAAAAGGTCTAGACATCACTGACATAGAGAAAGAATTGCTAACGAAATTCCTCCTCGCTGTAGCCAATGGAAGGAGACGTCACATCTACATCAGCTTGATGAAGGTGGGTGACGATCACTTTGAGCGAGATAGAGAAGTAGGTAGAGTTGAGGTGGATTTCTTTCGTGCATTAAGCCGATAGGGTTCCAATAATGGTTGGCGCTGGAGAGGTGTAGGGTCATCTCAATTGTTTGAAGAATATAGAAGTTCACTTATTAAAGCGTTCTCGATTAGCAAGTCTAGATCTGCGATTTAGAGCCTTGATGTAGATGGCTCTCCTAAGCCTAGCGGCTTCTCAATGTTATTCTTTGAAGAATTCTAGTCTTGGGTAAGTAGTAACACTATGGACATGTTAAAGGAGTTTACCATTGACAACCGTGGATTTGATAGGTTGAATCATGCTATGCTTTTTCTACTTCCGAAGAAAGACATCGCTTTGTAGATTAAAGACTATAGACCTATTGTTCTTTCCAATGTGGTTTACCTAATTAGTGCAAAAGTTTTGATAAAATCGATTGTCTGAAGTTCTATGTGGGCTAGTGGACGAGGTACAAACTGCATTTATTCTGATCGACTAATGATGGATAGTGTTACTATGGCGACATAGATTATTGGTGATGGGAGGAGATTGAATGTACGAGGTGTACTATGAAAGATTGATTTCTTGAAGGTATATGATTGTGTAGACTGCATTTACTTTGGGCAACTTTGAGGAAGAGGGGCTTTCTTAATGCTTGGAATTCATGGATGAGATGTGTCACCATGACTTTTACATCGGTTCGGGTTAATGGCAAACCTGAGGGGGAGTTCTTCCAGCCGTAGGTGGGAGGGTCAGATGGTGGTGTCCTCTCGCTCCCCTTCTTTTTAGTCTAGCAGATGTTCTTGCATTTATGGCTCATGCGGTCATTAAGAGTGATGGTACCTTAGGCTATCATACTGAGGAGATTTTTATTGCGCTTCTACAACATGTAGATGATACCATTTTATTTATTGAAGATGTGACAAAGGAGGTTAGAGGCCTGAATGCGGTGGTCGACATCTTTGGAGAACTATAAGTTGTAATCCATGCAGTTTTTAAGCCTTACGCAGTGCAATAGCAAGAGCACATTCTGACAAAGCTAGAATCAACTGATAAATCTGGGGACAATGCTTCCTGAAAGCAAGATGATGTGTATGCATGTGTTTATCTCTCTAAGACTCTTACCACAGAGATCGCTAACAACATTGTGAACCAGCCCGCAACCAAGGCGATGTGGGATATTTTGGCAGATACGTATGCTTAAACGAAGAACACGACCAAGATTCTTCACCTACAGTCTGATATACACATGAACAAGCAGAACGATCGTCCTCTGTATACATTGTACTCTTCGTTTCGCAACATGTTTGAGAAACTTCACAGCTTCATGCCTGTTACCACTTCTACGGAGTAACATATGGCATACATGAACTCCATGATAGTTGAGGTTTTCTTGGTAGCTCTGTACCTAGAGTATGAGGCCGTACACGTACAACTTCTTACAGATGCGAGCATAGCACCCAAGGAGGAGGCCTACAGTCGCCTGAGCATGCTTCTTATCACATCCACTGCCACTGCACAGACCTCCTCAACAATGACTGCATCTTGCGGTAGAGGAGGTTCTATACAATTTAGAGGGCATGGTCCCTGTGACAGAGGAGGTAGACGTCAGCATGACCCCTGCATCTATTGCCTTTTCTAGGCAACTCTAAGGATACACGCTATCAGAAGCATGAATACCCCGCATCTGCTTGTGTGTCTGAGCAGATTGAGCCCCTATACAGTTCGACTCCTTAGATAGATTCACGCCTTGATGATATTGTCTCCTGTCTGAGGAAGATTATGATTCTTGCCATCGGCACGACTGCAGGTTTTCTAGATGTTGCATCCATTGCTAGAGCCTCTTAGAGCTCTTCAGGTATAGCCTATGCTTTTACTAGTTGTAGCAGGGTAGATATGACAGAGTGGATCATGGACTATGATGTTTCTCATCATATGTGTAGAGACAGAACATTGTTCCATTTTTACAGATTTATACCCCTGGTAGATGGGTCGTCATTGCGAAGAGGGTTTACTTATCCCAGAATAGGGGTATGTGCATTTGGCACCATCAACGCCCTTGCAGAATGTTCTATATGCTCCTGATTTTCAGATGAATTTGCTTTCTGTTAGTCAGATCACGAAGGATCTGCATTGTCGTGCCATTTTTGACCCCTCTACTTTTGTGTTTCAGGACATACTCATAGACATGGTGATTAGATGTGGCCGTGGGTAACCGTGGCTCTACAGACTGGTCCATTCTCCTAGTGCCAGTGCTTTTACTGTTCCTACTGGATCAATCTCTCCTTATGGTATCTTCGTTTTGGTCACCTTCCTCTGCATAAGATGTGTCATGTCCTCCTAGATTTCCACATGCTCTTCCTTCCGATGCGAGGCTTGCCAGCTTGGGAAGCATCACCGTTCTTTCCATGGCTGTCAGAGTCATAGTAGTAGTCATTTATTTGAGCTTATTCATCTAGATATTTGGGGTTCTAGTCATGTTCCTGATCTCCAGGGAAACCATTTTTATTTTGTTACTGTTAGAGTAATACTCTTAGATGTTATTCCACATAGCCCTAGGGTTTCTTATATAGAGAGAAAACCCTTGGGTAAATTACATAGATAGACCTGAGGAAATAAGAAATACGAAAAGGTACATCATGACATAACGTAAACCTCTACACTCCCCCTCAAGATGGAGCATAGATATCTATCATGCTCAGCTTGGAAGAACATTTTTGGAAAGGTCCTCTGAGCAACGGCTTCGTAAATATATCAGCAGTCTGGTTCTCAGAATTGACGTGTGACGTGGAGATAAAACCCTTCTGGATCATGTCTCTAGTGTAATGGCAATCTACCTCGATATGCTTCGTCCTTTCGTGAAATGCTGGATTATTGGCAATGAACAACGCTGTTTGATTGTCACACTGAAGCTGCATGGGTAAAGAGACATTCACATTCAAATCTTCCAAGACTGCTCGAACCCACATCATTTCTGTGCTTGCTTGTGCCATGGCCCTATATTCAGATTCAGCACTCGATCTTGCCACAACAGTTTGTTTCTTGCTTTTCCAAGAAACCAGAGAGCTTCCTATAAAGATAGCAAAACCTGAAGTAGACTTACGATCCTTTGGGCACCCTACATAGTCTATGTCTGCACAAGCGGAAATGGACAAATCCGTGTCTTTTCTGAATAACAAACCTGAGCCTGGAGAAGATTTTAGATATCTCAGTATCATGTATAGTGCTTCCATATGGACTTGACTAGGCTTGTCTATGAATTGACTCACACGGCTTACAGCAAAAGCAATATCAGGTCTAGTTATGGTGATATACAGAAGCTTACCCGCCATCTCTCTGTATCTTCTTTTGTCCACCCCTTCAGTATCATTGTCATACAATCTCATACTTGGGTCCATGGGGGTGCTCGATGGTCTGCACCCAATCATTCCTGTTTCAACAAGCAAGTCTGTAACATACTTCCTTTGGGTCATCACCATCCCTTGTGCATTTCTTGCAAATTCTATCCCCAGAAAGTATCGTATGGTACCCAGATCCTTCGTAACAAACTGACTGCCCAAGAGGGCTTTAGTCCTCTCGACTCCCTGAGCATCATCTCCTGTAACCAGAATATCATCAACATATATCATGACAACAACTGTACCTCTGAGAGTCTTCTGAATAAGAATGGTCCGCATTTGATCTCTTGAACCCCTGTCGTTCGATCAGCTGAGATAGCTTTTGGAACCATGCCCTTGGACTCTGTTTAAGGCCATAAATCGCCTTATGAAGTCTACACACCATCTGAGTCTCCCCCTCAGCAGTAAAACGTGGTGGCTGCTGCATGTAGACTTCATCCTGTAGGTCTCCATACAGAAAAGCATTCTTGACATCAAGCTAAAAAATGGGCCATTCTCGTACCACAACTACGGATAAGAGGATGCGAAGCGTCGAATGGCGAGCCACTGGTGAAAAAGTGTCCAAGTAGTCGACACCATATGTTTGGGTAAATCCGCGTGCAACAAGTCTTGCCTTGTATCGATCAAGACGGCCATCTGCATGATATTTAATAGTGAACACCCATTTGCAGCTAACCACAGACGCACCTGATGGAATAGGAACAAGGGTCCAAGTCCCTCTAGACTGTAAAGCACGCATCTCTTCCTCCATTGCCAACTTCCAGCACTCAATCTTCATGGCCTCCTGATAAGTCCGTGGTATCTCCACTGAAGAAACAACAATTGCAAACCTCTGGAAATCACCAGTAAGACGATGAAAAGACACATGTGACGCAAGAGGATAGGACACACATTTCCTCTTCGGCCTTCGATGTGCAATAGGAATATCAATATCATTATCGACTGTGCTGACTGGGGGATCTGCCTCCTGTCGCAAAGAGTCCTGCAATGGTACATTATCTAACCCATCATTAGCAACCGTATCGGAGCATACCTGAGGCGTGGTGGATGGTTGACTTGTAGCATGAGCATGCCCTGACCGTCGTATGTAGAACTTAGGGAATGGTGGAATGGGGTAAGATTGAGGTATTGGTGGTGGTGGTGTAGTTGAGACGGGTTGACCCATATTTGGTGGAGGAACATAGACATGATTATCTGAAGGCGTGGGGAAGATACCAATCTATCACCTGCAGTGGAGAAGTACATAACAGGCTCAAAAAATGTAATGTCTGCACTGACATTTACTTGTCATGGATTGGATCATAACATCGATAGCCCTTCTGTGTCCTTGAATAACCTACAAAGACACATTTGACAGCTCTAGGAGAGAGCTTGTCAAGTCCCGGAGACAAACGATGAACAAAGGCAACTGAACCAAATACACGAGGAGTAAGTGAAAATAAGTCCTTATCTGGAAAAAGAACAGAAATTGGAGATTTCTCCCCAAGAACCGAAGAAGGCATGCGATTGACCAGATAACATGATGTAAGTATAGCATCTCCCCAAAAAGCCAACGACGCACAACTCTGAATAAGTAATGTTCGCGCAATGTCAAGAAAGTGACGATGTTTTCTTTCGGCAACACCATTCTGTTATGATGTGTAAGCACAGGTAGTCTGGTGAATAATGCCCTTAGAGGAAAGAAACTGAGCAAGAGAGCGAGTGCAGAATTCCAATGCATTATCCGTGCACACATATTTAACAGTAGAAGAAAAAACAATACGCACTTCATTGATAAGATTCTTGATAACATTGCCTACTTCAGATTTATTTTTAAGAAGAAAAGTCCAAGAGACGCGAGAGAAATCGTCAACCACAACTAGATAAAACCTGTGCCCCTGATGACCAGGGACACGACTCGGACCCCAAATATCTATATGAAACAACTCAAAAGGGGAGCTACTGCTCCGACTCTGATGACCAGGGAAGCTAGAACGATGATGCTTCCCTAACTGACAAGCTTCACAACGAAATGTAGAACTCGGAGAGATCTGTGGCAGAAGATGACGCATTTTCTGGAGCGGAAGGTGACCAAAGCGAAGATGCCATGTATACGGAGAAACAGATCCCTGAGAGTGAAGTGAGACGCCAGCATAGGAATTCCGAACTAGTCGATAGAGGCCATTATGCTCAGAACCACAACCAATCACCCTGCCCGTTAGTATGTCCTGAAAAATAACAGATGATGGGTCAAATATAGCACGACAGTGCAAATCTTTTGTAATCTGACTAATTGATAATAAATTCATGGAGAACTCAGGGGCATGTAAAACGTTCTGTAAGTGCATGGAGGGTAATAGGGAAGTCTCCCCCTGACCCACAATAGGAGAATGAGTTCCATCAGCTATGAGCACAGATCGACCAGACTGAATATCCCTGTAGGACTGTAGTATATCTCTGTCACGACAGAGATGATGGGTGGCTCCAGAGTCGACAATCCAATCTGATAGATCGTGGCTATGATGAACGACAGAAGTACTACCTGAGGTACTGGCAGTAGAAGAGGTACTGGCTGATGCAGAAGCCGCAACGTCAGATGTATCAGCAACCTCTGATGATGATTGAGACATAATGTCACGAAGTCGTGCCACAAGCTCCTCGAACCTGTGATCTTGAGTAGATGCTGAAGGAGACTGAACATGATTAGCTACACGTGCCGAAGGAGGAAATCCATGCTTAGAATAGCATGTATCCTCAGAATGACCAGTGCGACGACAAAACGAGCACGTTGAACGTATATGACCCCCTCGTCCACGGGTACTACCTCCACAGCCACGAAAGGAAGATGAACTACCGCATCCTCTGGAAACTGCCATTGTCGAAGGAGGTAGTGTAGCTACGTTGAAGGAAACAGAGATACGACTGAGCCTCCTGTAGACTTCCTCCATCGGAGGAATAATAGCGTCGGCAAGGATATGAGAGCGTGCAACCTCGTACTCCGGATCAAGGGCAGAAGTAATACTCCTACCATAGTAGCATTGCGAAACGTCTTCTGCTGCTCGGGGGTGGCTGTGAGCGGGATTGTGCTATATAACTTCTCGAACATCCCTCGTAGGAATGTGTAAAGAGAATGAAGAGGTCACCCATTTTGCTTTATAGTGAAAATATCATGTTGCAACCGCAGCATCTTAGTCTCGTTCCGGACTTGAGAATATGTCGTAGCCAAAATATCCCACATCGGCTTGTCGGTGGGCTGATGGAGGACGTCGTTGGCAATCTCCATCGAAAGCGTCCCTGATAGCCAGACTTTGGCATAGGCATCATCAGCCTCCCTGGAGGCATATATCTCTGTCTTCTCTGCCGGCTCATCTTCGGTAAGAATGTGTTTCTTACCACATGACTTCATTAGGCTGAGAAACTACATCGCCCAGAGCTCATAGTTTGTCCCATCCATTTTGACTATTGGCGCCGACCCTTTGAAGGCACCTATGGAGGGTATGTCCACCTTTTGTTCTGACATGATGCCGGAGAAGAAGACCTAGGATTGATAGACAAAGAGACTGGTGTCTACAACGACCTGATTGGATTCAAGTGCATATGTAGACTTTATGCACTTGAATCCATGGAGTAGTAGGGGCCGGTCGACGAACGAGAGAGCCCGGGAGAGAGGGTTGGACTTCGGCGGAGGGGGGGGGGTCTTTGGCGGCGGCGGCGGGAAGGCCTCGGCGAGAAGGAGGCTGCGGGAGGGGATGCACTGGCGGGAGAGGAGGTGGCGGCGGAAGAGAGAGAGGGGCGGCAGGCAGGGGAGGGGGGTGGAGAAACCCTAGGTTAGGTTTTGGCTCTGATACCATGTTAGAGTAAAACTCTTAGATGTTATTCCACATAGCCCTAGGGTCTCTTATATAGAGAGAAAACCCTTGAGTAAATTACATAGATAGACCTGAGGAAATAAGAAATACGAAAAGGTACATCATGACATAACGTAAACCTCTACAATTATCGTGGATGATTATTCTAGACTCTCTTGGGATTTTTCTGTTGAAAAACAAATATGAAGTTGGGTCTGTTATTTAGTCTTCATTAATGAAATAAAGAACATTTTCTCTGTTATTGTGAATATTATTCGATTTGACAATTCCATAGAGTTCTGTACGTTACAACTATTTGAGTTCTTTAAGTCTCTTGGCATTGTACACAATCCTCGTGTACTTACACTTCTCAATAGAACGATGTATGCAAACATCGTCACTTGATGTAACAAGGATAACCAAGGTCATGCTCCTCACTTTTTCTAGAGTGATGCAGTCCTCACTGCTTGCTACTTGGTGAGCCGCATGCCATCTTCCGTTTAGGAGAAAATGTTCCTTTCTTGATTGCATTTCCCAAGGACTTGTTCTCCCTTATAGCCGTGTGTTTGGCTTTATTGCTTTTTTTCACAATCTGATGCATGTTTGTGACAAGCTCTCTCCTAAAGTTATCAAGTGTGTCTCTGTAGGCTACTCTCATACCTAAAAGGGGTATCACTGTTTTGATCCTATTTGATGGAAGTATTATTTTAGTGCACATGTCACCTTCTTTAAGTCTATTATGTATTTCTGATGCAATATTTCCCAAATTAACAGGGCGACCCGAATTGAACAACATTGCTGATTTGGAGATTTTTCAATTTAGGGATTTCCATCCATAATTAGTTATTTGAATTAGTTTGCTTATTTTATCTAAATAAATTGAGATTGTAATTTCAACTTTTTTGGTAGATCAAATTAGTTAAGAGTCAATTAGAATCAATTAGAGTCAATTAGGATCGATTAGGATTTTATTTGAATTCGAATTTCTTTCTAATTTTCTAATTCCTCTCCTCCTATATAAACGAGATGGTAGCCTATTGTAAGGGACAATTCAGATGATATAAAATTTGAGTTCATCTCTCTTTGTCTCTATCTCTCCCTCGACGCGATCTTCGCAGTTCCTCTCCAAATTCCCACGCAACCGGCATGTTATTCTTTTTCTCCTTCCCATCTCTAAATTTCTTCCACCAAAATTATTTTTTTCACCGTTCGGTTTTTCGTCTGCATCAATTTCTCTCTTATATGTGTCAGGTTTACTCCGTCTGACTCTGTAAATGAGGTATATATGCCACCTCCTCCTATAGCTGCACTACTTCTAATACCTACACCACCTCCATCACCTCCTCTAGCACATCCAGTGCCTACACCTGCTCCTCCACCCAGTACATTGGCCTATATGTTGCCATATTTCTATGTTCGCAGGCCTCACACAACCTCGTTACTCATCATGTAAAGAATCACGCTTCATGGACAAATCACCAGTGTCATCAGTAGAAACAATGCGCTCATTACATACTTGGGGCGTGCTAGATGATGGGGAAAGCTCATGAGCAGTCCTCTTGCAGTCCATGTTTCCTTGGGCCGACTCTCAGAGGACTTTAGTAGGTTTGTCGTGGAAATGTTAGCCGTGGAAATACCACGGACATATCAGGAGGCAATACAGGACAATCAATGACGTCTTACCGTGGATGAGAAATGTCCGCATTACAGTCACGCGGCTTATGAGGCATTGTTACAACTCCTACACGAGCATCTGTTGTAGGATGCAAGTTGGTGTTTATGATGAAGCATTGAACAGATGGAAGCGTGGATCGCTACAAGGTGAGAGTTGTAGCTCGTGGGTTCACCCCAATAGATTGGATTGACTATCTGTTGGACATGTGAGCCTACAACGAACCATTATGCAATAATAGCTATTGCTAATCATTCTTTATTCTGAAATGGAAAATATCATATTTATATAATAGGTCCCTTAGTACAATGAGGGTTATGTACTGTGATCATCTTGATATCATACAACTGTTGATCCAAAGGTGGATCATAGATGCTGGTGTAGGGTTGAATATCTAAAGAGTTAAATTGAGGACTCAACCACACCGTCAAGTGATATCAAAAAAAGGATATCTAGCATGAGAAGGAGATGACAGTCCTTACTCCAAAGGTTGACATCGACCTCTTGATGCAGGTCTTCTTCATAAGAATAGAGATTTAGAGGTTGGATGGTTAGGTCAAAGAGTTGACGTAACGAGATCGAGATAACTAAGACCTATGTCGTATGTTGTCACGTATAGGAACTCATCCTCTGACCGGAGACCGATGTATTACTGTATGTCTAATTATTTACATTCGGAAGACCATTAGGTTGATGGTCTAACCAAGGTCTATACACCGACGAGCTGGTGTGCATATGAGGGCATATGAGTAATACGATCTTTCAAAGGGGTCATACTTGTTCACTACTCAATTGGAAGACATGATTTCACTCATAAGATATTGGAATAAATCAAATTCCAACGTTGGTTGTCTTGTTTTGGAAACAAGACATGATTTGAATGTATGATATATGCTTTTGGAAAGATATGATCGATACCTGTTTCCAATCCTAAAGGAGACGTTTCAAGTAAGATCAGAACTCCGGGTTTTATCATGGTCTTTCCAGTATGCAGGATGTATGGGTATTGAGAATACTTGAGGTTGATGCGATCTTAATCGATTGTACAACCATGACACTTCTATTTCGAGGGAATGACGAAACATATTTGGATTTTAGTGATTCCACTCAGTAGAGTAGTTGTTCAATCTTAGTCCAAGTGTTAGACATTGATCTGAATATGTTTCGGATGTAATGAGAAGATTGAATATTCTGTCTGACTTGATCATACAACTCTGAAAGGTCTTCTAGATCTGTATATGAGATTAGATCTCGGTATCCAAGTCACTATACATGGAATATACAGTCGTATTGTCCTTATCTCCTAGTATCTGCGGTGAAAGCACACTACTTTTGAAAGAGTTCAAGAATAATCCCTTTACTGACATTATCTGAGCATTGAAAATTTGATGATTAAATTGGATTTAATTATTATTAATAATGTGGATATGATTCACATTAATTAGACACATGTAGAGAGACATCTTGGGTAATTAAATTAGATTTAATTATCATAGATGAGATTAATGTGCATAGCACTATCCACAATAATCATGGATAATGTGGATGTGATCCACAATATCATAGAGGGAATTAATTGTGAATATGATTCATAATTTAAATATTATTGTGAATTGGATTCATATTGAGGAATTAATGTAAATGTGATTTGCATTTAGTTTTGGATGGATGAATGAGATTAGTTTTAATTGAATTAAATTTGTTGAAGAATGTCTTCAACTTATTTTTCTTTTAAAATTAATTATAATGTTGCAATAAAATATTGGTCAATGATTCAATTATGATTGCATCAGGAGTGCATCCTAGCCGTCTAATTTTGTATCAAAGAAGGGCTAATCCTAGCCTTTTTCTACACACAATTAAGTTGAAGCAAAAGTTGCAACAATTCAATCTCTCTCTCTACACGTGCTCCATCTCTCTCTCTCTCTCGCTCTCTCAACTCTTGGTGGCTATTCACTTAGAGTTTTCTTGAGAGCTCTGCCGTCATCGTACTGCCTGATTGACTGCTCGTGGAACTCCATCTTCTTTGATTCGTCGTGCTCTTGAAGAAGGTGGTGGATTTCGTGTGACAAAATCAGTCACTTTGGATAGTGGGGAGCACATGTTTCATCCACGTATCCACAAGTGCTCTCTCGTAGGATCGGAATTGAGACAGGAGGCCTCTTCCTTTAGAGGCTATGAGATCGTGGCCACGCTTCAAGATGTAATCCTTATATTTGTGTGATCATGATTAAACGACATGTGAGTTGTTCCCATGTCATGTGATTTCATCGATTTTTTTAAATTTCCGCTGCCTCTTACGACTAGTGTTGAGATATTTATATCTCTTGTAATTTTTCTATTTCTTTTGTCTCTTTATGTAATTTTCCCTTAGAGCTTTTCTCCTATATAAGAGAGCTCTAGGGCTATAGTGAATGTATCTCTTTCATTTCAATCCTTTCCACATGGTATCAGAGCGACGGTCTTAGACTGGAGCCTGTACCCTAGAATCCCTTCCCCACCAAAAACCTAATTTTTCCTCACGTGGCTGCCGCCTCCGTTAGGAAGCAACAACAACGTCTACCATCGCCTGTCACTGCCATGAAGGAGCCGCAGTAGCGGCTGCCGTGGCCCGTTGCCACAGCTTGCAGTAGCGCGACAACACGCCGCTCACCGCCTCCTGTAGCAGTGACATCCACCGCAGCTGCCCGGTCCCTGTCGCTTCCTGTGAGGCCGCCTAAAATCCGTCTCGGTCTGATTTGGTTCCTAGGGTGTGGTGTTTAACTCTCTAAACCCATCCTAGGTATCTTAAGAAGCCCCTAGTAGATGGGAGAGGTCGTGGTATGAGTCTACACCCACAACTGTCTTCCTATATGTCTGTGTAGAGATAATCATTCAAGTTTGCAACCCCAGTCTTGGAGTTTGTTGTCATCATGTCAGACAACAAAGCAGATGTTTCATCCCTGGGTGCCTTCAAAGGTCCAACCCCCATCGTGAAGATGGATGGAACGAACTATGAACTGCGGGCCATGCAGTTCATGAGTCTAATGCAATGTAATGGCAAGAAGCATATCCTCGCACAGGAGGAACCTGGTGACAAGATCGGGGTTAATGCCTCATGGGAGGCAGATTACGCTTGTGCACGTGCGTGGCTTTCTGGGATGGTGTCCATGGAGATAGCCAATGATATACTAAGTCAGCCTACGACCAAGGTTATGTGGGACATTCTTGCAGCTACATACTCTCCAGCAAAGAACGAGTCAAAGATTCTGCAACTTCAACACGTCATCTTCACGTCCAAGCAGAATGGTCGCCCCCTTCATACCCTTTACACTTCTTTAAGGGGTATGTTTGAGAAGTTACATGGTTACATTCCCTTGACCGCCGCACCATAGCAACTCAATGCATATAGGGATTTGGTGATGACTGGAGTTTTTCTAGCAGCACATGACTCTGAGTATGACGTTGCTAGAGCACAGATTCTTAATGATGCCACTATACCTCCAATGGAGAAGGCATATCGCAGGCTGAGCAGGCTCTCCATATCTTCTGGTGGTACTCAGTTGTCTCAGACTTCTTCAGCCATGGTAACATCTCGTGGTAGCGGGAGCCCTACATAGTTCCGTGACTGAGGTGGCCGTGGAAGAGGAGGGGGCAATCGACCCCCTCGTTAGCCTTGCACCTACAGCCACATGCTAGGTCATTCTCAGGAAATATGTATTCTAAGCATGGGTTTCCCACTTCTGCACGCGTTGCAGAATAGATCCATCAGGGCAACAGTTCTTCAACTGCATCTGATCAGAGATTTGATGAGTTAGTAGCACAACTCAGGGAGATTATGCCTTCTCCTGGTCAACTAGCTCTCCGTCAGGATCATCAGAGGTAGCAGCCTCGACCTCTGCATCTACATCAAGTATAGCATATGATTTTACTAGCTGTTAGAGAGCAGGCTTGTCAGAGTGGATTATGGATTCAGGAGCTTCCCGTCATCTCTGTGGTGACAGAGGGCAGTTTAGTACCTATAGCCCTACTCAATCAGGCAGATCAATCGTGATCGCAGATGGGACACACTCTCCCATTACTGGATAGGGGGAGGTGCGATTAACCCCTGCAACGCGGCTTCAGAACGTTCGTTACGCTCCTGAATTCTTTATGAACTTACTATCGATTAGGCAAATCACCAAGGATTTACATTGTCATGCCATATTTAACTCTTCTGCTCTCGTATTTCAGGACATTCTTACGGCAATGTGATTGGTTTTGGCCGTGAGCAAGGAGGTCTCTACATACTGGTGCAATCTCCTTATGCAGGTGCCTCTTCTCTTCACACTGGATCTGTTTCTCCTTATATGTGGCATCTTCGGTTTGGTCATCTTCCTCTGCAAAAACTGCGTCACGTTCTTCCTCAGATCTCTTCTCGCTCTGTAACATTAATTTAGGTCTTTTCGCTTCAAAACAAAGAAACGAAAAAAGTAGAAGAGCTCCGACCTAATAGGGGCATCATCCCTCTACACTGCTTCTTTCTTAATTAATCACATCCACTCTCCCTTTTTTTGCATTTCCCATACCATTTCCTATTTAAAAAAAAACTTTTTGAAAAGTTTTTTACAAGGAAAATTGCATATAATGGAATGAATAGAGTAGGCCATAGTCTCCATGGGCCATTCACCATTGATAGGGTTACATAATTAGCACACGACAAAGTTATGGGCTAAAAAACCATATTTCTCTTGATGAACACAATTTTAACTGTTGGTAGTTTGTAATGTTCAAAAGTAGAATCTTCCACAATTCTTCTAATTGGCCTTGTTGGAGGCTTGAGGAGATTGACCATCTCAACTGTGCTTTCGCTATCAAAGTAAATCATTGTGTTGTAGCCTTGGAAGCTGCCTTCAAAGGTGATCCCAGCTTTGATAGCTAGAGCTTTAGCTTCTTCAGGCAGTGGGCAACAATCAACGCATATTTCACTGTCTATTGTCTTCTGCCTGTTGCTACTGCAAATGACTCTTGCATACTTTTTTCTTTCTTGGTTCCATCTCCTTTGTTGCATCGCTATTGTACAACCACTTTGCATGATGCCTCATGCTTCTCTGCATGCGATTGTTACCACTGAAGGCTGATTTTGTGGCCTTTGTCATGCCTTTGCAGTGCCTTTATCATCACACTATGCAGATGACCATCGTTGAGTCCGTGTTGTGTCTGAACAAACTTCGAGATAATTGAAAAACATAGCCTGGACCTCGAGATGAATGAACAGAAGACCATCTATCTATATGGAATTATTTATGAAATGGAACACACAAGATCACAAAACAAGAACATAACATGAATTTACATGGTTTGAGATGATACCGAAGTACTGCCTTGTTCCATGAGAAAAGATCTAATGGAGTTGAATCGTTCCGACTCTTGATACGGTCGTCAACGCTCTGACAAGAGCTTTATTTTTGATGTGCTTCTAAGATGAGCATGATGGCTATATATGTTCCACCTTATGGAGAGTAATAAAGATTGTTCTATGACATTTTTTTATTATGAAATTGTTCTATTATGTATCTTTTTGTTATGAGCTATTTTGGATTATCTTTTTGGCTTTTTATCACTTGTGCCTTTTTGAAATATTGCAATATCAGCTACGCCCCTCCCTTTTTTGGAATCTCAGTTGTGCCCATGACTTCTTCCACAATTATCACTTGTACCCTTCTGTTAGTGTGGTCGTCAATGAATTGAACTTAAACCATAGTTAGGTTAAGAGGATCATAAGGTCCAAACACCACACATCCTATTCCTCCCCCAACCCTACGCCCGACCTCTACCTCTGTCCCCCACTACCTCTGCCCCCCCATCACTAGGAGCCACACCTCCATCTTTCTTCTTCTTCATCATCACACATGAGTGAGGAAGCTAGTACGGATCGGGTGGCTGCTTCATGTAAAGAAGCCAATTGCTACAGCTTCACACCTCCCTCTTTCTCCTTCTCTACCGAGGTCCCCAAAGCTCGAGCAACCATCACCCAATTTCATGTACTTTTTTTTTTGAATGGAAATAGGTTGAAATCCTGAGCTGGGATTCACCACAAAATCAATATATTAAAAGGGTTAAATTACATTACATGGATTCCCATAAACGAAAACGAGCATTACAATGAGATAAAACATTTTCTGGATAGATACTCTGGCTCTTAAAGATGAGGTCATTCCTTCCTCCCCAAATGGCCCACAGAGTAGCGTAAGACAAAGAACAATCATCCATGGAGTTGCATCCAACAACCCTCATAGAACTCCAAAACTCAGCCAAGCCCGCAGTCGAAAGCCAAGGCAACTGCACCTCCTTCCAGACCTAGACAGAGCTCTGGCAAGTGAAGAAAAGATGTTCCGCATCGTCATCCTTCCTGATCTCCACATCTATCACACTGCATATCCTAGATACCTAGCAGCCTACTCCTTTCTTTAACACAAAGCCTGCCTCTTCTTAGGCACCAAAGGAAATCTTTGACCCTAAATGGAATTTTGTTAGCTCTAATGATCTTCATGTCCCGACATAACTCGTCATCTGCCGCTACTGCACCCCTCCTGAAATCAACGTAAATCTTCTAGATCGAGAACCTGTCCTCGTCCTATTCGAAGTGATCTCTACCTTGGGAGATGCACCCTGTTGTTGGTAACTCCGACTGCATTCTGTCCAAGTTATCTAGACGTTAGTCAGAAAACTCCATCACAAATTCTGGCAACCAGGACCCAGAACCCCCCACTTGTGCCAACGTGCAGTCCTTCATGGTAGCCAACGCAAAGAGCCTCTGGAATCGGGCGCTCAGCTTCTCCTCCCCCGACCAATCATCTTTCCAGAAATGAAAGCCCTCTCCGCCTCCAACCTTCGGCCGCAACCTCGACACCATTAGGGGTAACGCTTCACGGACACCCTCCCATAACGGTGACCCGAAACGAACCTTCCCTGCCTCCAGAACCCCCTTCACGCCATACAATTGCTACAAGAGTCTGTCCACCAGCCTGTCTGAGCTACCCCAGATACGGATTACCCATTTTGCCAAAAGCGCCTTGTTCATGCATTCAACATTTCTAATACCTAAGCCACCATCATTTCACGCTCTCGTCACCTCATCCTATCCCACCAAGTGCAAGCCCGGTTTCTGCTGCTTTCCATCTTACCAGAAAAACCTCATCATGGCTTCATTCTTCTTCCTCACACCAACCAACATCAGCCTAGTGGAATAAAAAAAGATGGGAATGGCCGACAGTTCGTGTTTCAAAAGAACCCATTTTCCTTCTTTTGACAGAGTAATTACCTTTCAACCATCCAAGCGCTGCTCGAACCTTTGAAGAACCAAGTCCCTATCGGACCTCCTGAGTTTATCTCACCACCAAAGGGAGGCCAAGATAAGGAATCAACAGCTCACCGAGCGGGCAACCTAGCAACTCCGCCATAGACCCACACTCTGCCTCCAACCACCCCATTGTGAACACCACTGACTTTTGCTTATTTATTATCAGGCCCGAGAGAGAACCAAAAGCCTCCACCAGCTGCGACTCCCTTCTGTTCATGTCCTCTGACCCCCAGAAAAATCACTGTATCATCCACATACTGCAAGAGAGGGACCGATATGCTCCCCAGACGAAAGCCTTCACACCAACCATCTTCATCAATCCGCATGAACAAGACCACCAGAGCATCCGCATCCAGAACAAATAGCATTGGAGCCAACGAACAACCCTGCCTAACCCCCCGTTGTGGTTGAAAAAACGCCCTCCAGCCTACCATTCACCAGAGTTGAGTAAAAAGCTGTCGTAACTGTTAGAAAATCGAAAGCGAAAGCGGAAAACATGGAACAAGAATAAGAAATATGAACAGCGGGATTTTACGTGGAAACCTACTCCGTGAGGAGCGGGATGAAACCACGGGAGAAGCCCTCAAAGGGGCGGATACTTCATTCCTTTTTCTCAATGAGTACAGGAGGTCTGGGGCTCCTTATATAGCCTCTCCAGAGCCTCCAAGTCCCACCACTAGACGATGTGAGACTAAACAACTGGGTAGGGTAAATGGATCTTCTCCAGGATCCATTTACCCTGCTACAACTCATGACGTATAGAACTAATACTCCAACACTCCCCCTCAAGCTGGAGCATGCAATGCTCAGCTTGGACAAACAGAAAGATACTCAACTCAACACTACAGGACACTACGGACAATATCAACCCAACACGCACATTGCTGCAGTCGAGGACGTTGCTTCTCATGCCGTGCAGGTGAGGAGGACGAACGGGCTGGAGTGTGAGTCTTCTGAATCTCCTCATCGGAGAGCATGCGCTCTGAACTGCGCCTGTCAGAGTCACTGCAACTGGAAATGAGTCTCCTCGTCGGAGTACTCTGGCCCGCCACAATAATGGGGACAACTGCTCCATCTCTGAAAAGGGCCGAACTGAAAATGGCCGTGGCTGTACAATCCTCGTCGGAGTCCACGGTCGCTGGAGAATGGAGTCTTAAAATAGTCCCCTCGTCGGAGAACTGGGTCTCTCCCATCTGGCTCAGAGAATGGTGCACTGCTCTGGTGTACCTATGATACCACATGAAAACCCTTGCCCTCAAGGGAATGGTCCTCTGCTCTGGAGTCCCTATGGCTCACATGAAAACTCTGGCCTGACAACTAGAAGAATGATGGGGACCGCGAAACAAATGATGGCAACTTATGCTCATCTGAAAAATGACCGCACACTCGTGCGTGTCTGAAATTGGACTCGGAACTATCTGATGTCGAGTCTGAAACTGGATCTGAACCGTAGAGTCTGAAATCTGATCGGTCTGGAGACTGGTATCTCTGATTCTGGATCTGGAATACAAGACCTGTGACTCTACATATATACTCCCCCTTTCTCCCATACTTGTCGGAAAACATGGTCGTCGACCAAGTTGGGAGAAGACAACAATGATGGGGATAAAATAAAAACCACTTAGTCGATTACACATTTATCGGCTTTCAAAACATTCATTTTTTTTCGAAAACATTTTTTTTAAGCCGTTTTTTTTTCGGTTTTTGCATTTTTTTAAGCCTCCAATTTTTTTCTTTGCGTACGTCTTTTTTTTCCGGTGTACACGTCTTTTTTTTAACTTCTCTCTCTCTCTCTCTTTTAAACAAATCAGCCCATTTGGGCTCTCACAGAAATAGTCCACACAACAATTTTTTTTTAATCACGGGCCCACTGCCCCTTTAGGGTTCCCCAACGTGGGAACCCTTTCTCTTGGAAACAAAAACGCGCGGATGTCGCCGCCACCGTAGGACTCTGGAGTGGGAGATCAAGGCGCGCGAGGACTAGGGCTGGGGATCGGGCTCGTGGGAGGAGCACTTCGCCGCCAACATGTGCCGCCAGGAGATCATGCTTGCAGGAGAACTACCGCCACCGCTTGGAGATCTCACGAGGGGGTCGCGCGCAACTGGGAGAGGGTGCGGCGGTGCGTCACCGCTGGAGCTCACGGCCGGGAGCCTCTTCCTCGACAGGGCTCTGCCTGGGATCTTGAAGGGGGGGGGTAGCGTGCCGATGACGGGGTATCTGGGAGGGTCCTTGCACGGGTTCTGGCGCAGAACGGGGAAGCGCCACCGCCTTGTATCTGACTTTGATTGCTGGGATGCACTCCTATGCGCGCGTGGGGCTGAGCACCTGTGGTCTCGCTGCTGGAGCACTCTGAAGAACACTGCGCGCCTGTGCGCTCGATGACTGGGAATTTTCACTTGGGGCTGCGGCGGGGCTGGTGCCTCCTCCTGTAGATATGGCGATGCAGAGAGGGAGGACTTGCCGCCTACGGAGACGTTGTTGCTCCAGGAGCCTGGAGCCAATGGCTCGACCTGACGATGGAAACCAAACGCCGCCTGGATCGCCTCGACAGAAATTAGGGTTTCTATCGAAACCCTAAACTTGAACAGAACATGGCAAAACCCTTCGAGTCAAACAGGAGATCTTACTGCATATAGGGTTTCACGCATTTCATATGAAACCTTTGTACAGACCAATCCGAACTTACACTTCAACCAAAAATCGAAAAGAATATTCTTCAAGAACAGGTAGAACCGAACTTGATAATCGAATCTCGAATCAAAATAAATAAAATAATGAAAGATATCGAGAATCAAACCCGCTCTGATATCATGTTAGAAAATCGGAAGCGGAAGGGGAAAACATGGAACAAGAATAAGAAATATGAACAGCGGGATTTTACGTGGAACCCTACTCCGTGAGGAGCGGGATGAAACCATGGGAGAAGCCCTCAAAGGGGCGGATACTTCATTCCTTTTTCTCAATGAGTACAGGAGGTCTGGGGCTCCTTATATAGCCTCTCCAGAGCCTCCAAGTCCCACCACTAGACGATGTGGGACTAAACAACTGGGTGGGGTAAATGGATCTTCTCCAGGATCCATTTACCCTGCTACAACTCATGACGCATAGAACTAATACTCCAACAGTAACACATCTCTTCATCCAACCAATTTATTGTACTTTGAAGGGGAATCTCTGTAGCAAGAACTTCATCGAGGTATTGTCCATTTCTAGGAGCAGTTTAACCCAACTGTTTGAACTCGAACAACAACAGATAGGAGCTCGAAGATTCCGTCCATTGTCCATATGAATTTTACACCGACATCCAACAATAACTGGTCGAGAGACATCACCAGAGGTCCATCTACATCCGAGCCAAGCGTGAGAACCATAGCCTCCTCTGGACCGACTTGTGCCTAACCATAGAACCCTATTAACGAGGTGGAAGACATATCTATGAGCACACACTTGTTAGGGATTCGTCTTCACCAATCATCCCTTAACAAGAGTTCCATCTTTGTATCCTTCCCTCATCAATAGCCAACCCTACACTTCACTAACGCCCCGTCTCCTAGTCAAACCAGCAACCATCCATCGTCGGCTTTGCCTTGCATAGGGGGATGCAAAAGAGAAGGGGCTCGGGCAACTCCACCCTACATGTGTCGTAGTGGGTGCTTCACCTTCAACAAGCTTCAAGTGGTTGTAAGCCTCCAACTTTTGCAGGACAATAGAGGCATCTTGTTGCTAGTGAGCCACCATTCTCCTAATCTTAGCAGCTCCGCTAAGTGCAAATCCATCAGGACTTGAAGTTCCGACAAACTTGTGTTGGAATGGAAAGAGAAGAAGAACAAAAAGGAGGAGGAGGAGGGGCTAGAGGGGGCGGCAGAGGAAGGGATTGGAGGAGAATGGGGTCGGAGAAGGTGGGAGGCGGAGGAGGTGAGGGGCAATAAGTGGGGGCGGATGAGGAGAGAGCCAGAGGAAGATGGGGCGAAGGAAGATGACCCTAGTGACCCTAGCTATTCATTCTAATGCCCCCTATGTCCCAAAAGTTAACGTCCATTTGGGACACGGATGGACAACAACTAACCTCGGGAGCACAAGTGATAATTGTGGAAGAAGTCAGGGGCACAATTGATATTCCAAAAAAGGGAGTGGCACAACTGATATACGTGATAAAAACCCTATCTTTTTTATTTCATGACGTACAATACGTGACATGCATTACTTTCTATTTGGTTCTTCTATAATAAATTAAGATCGCGATATTTTCCTTTGCACAGACATGAGTCCGGAACATCTATTTTGCCTATACTTGTGAAGAATAGTTTCTTCATTAGCTGTGTTTTGTGTGCATAGAGTTGATATATCACTTTCCTTATTAGTTGTTTTGGGTTCATTTTGAAAAAATGTGTTGCATGTTTAGAATAGTTTCTATCTTTTATTATTATTTTTCATTCTGCAAGGGTCAGAGTTTTCTTAAAAATAAAGACCATTGACAGCATTAACTTGATTTCAAATTAGGATAAGCTACCTGATTGATGGAGACCTAAATAAATTACTAATACTGTTATTTTTTCAGCTTGTTCTTAATAAAGGCATGCTTCCATAGGTTCTGTTTGTCCTCAATCACACTTTATTTTCTTATGTTTTTTTACATATTTTCTATGTATTATATTTCTTTACAAATTCTTGTAACTTTTATGCTGTGTTCATATGAACGCTAATCCCATATTATTCTGTGCTTACGTTTTACAGGTCTATGCGAGTATCTCACCAACTGTTCATATCGTCGACATAGGGACGAGTACATCGGAGTCACATGCAAACATTAATGTGTGTATTCTAATATGCTCTTGCTGTTGCCCTATATCATTATGATCCATAAAAAGACGGGTTTTGATGCATTGTATATCTGCTAATCGTTAGACACTGTATATCTTTTTCTGTCGTTCATCTCTGCCAACAATTACTCTGTATTTATCTATATGTAAGCATTCCTCTCAAAAAATCTATATATAAACGTAGAAAGTGTACATTTTGATAATACACCTAACTGCATGCAGTTTCTGTGGTAAATATGTGGTGCGTTTGGAGTGCAAAATAGAGAAATTGGAGAAATATCGTATCTAAAAGTATGGAG
This sequence comes from Ottelia alismoides, assembly GCA_037367405.1. Taxonomy (NCBI): domain Eukaryota; kingdom Viridiplantae; phylum Streptophyta; class Magnoliopsida; order Alismatales; family Hydrocharitaceae; genus Ottelia; species Ottelia alismoides. The sequence continues at coordinate 319,822 of JAZKJV010004801.1, read as the reverse complement.
ACTTTCAGCATATTGATATACTTATGTATAGTGAAATTAACTTTGACCATACTCTATAAAGGATATATAACATTGCATTAAATCTATTCTCTTAAATAAATCCTACTTAATTGTGGTAAAAGGCTTTGTTGTTGTTTGTTTGTTTTATGTTTTCTTCCTTTGAATTAAAGTTCCATAGATTTGTTGGACACTCCCAACTAGGGTCTAATAAACTGGACTAAGAACAGTTACCATGTCTCTTACCTTGATCTAGTTAGTGGTTGTGTCAAAATAATTAAGTTCATGGTGTTTTCTGGATTTACATTTTAATCAGTGGAAGATTTTTTTTTAGTTTTTGGCATTCAGTTAATGGCAACATGCCCATGATTTAATGATGCTTATCATTATCACTATTGTTCCTCTCACTAGTTGTTTTTGAAATAACTTCTTTAAGTTGAGAATCTCTATAGCTAGTTATTCATCATCCTCAGGAGGTACATGCTGGCTTGGACTTTTCTACTGGAGATGAAGGTGACTGCGATTTTGGAATATTCTCTATAAAATTTTCTACTGATGGAAGGGAACTTGTTGCGGGGACAAATGTAAACACGATTCATGTTTATGATCTAGAAGCAAACAAAATTGCACTGACAATTGCTGCTCATGAGGTACGTATTTTTTAAGGACTTCATGCATGCCTTGTGTCGAATTTTGAAGTTCACCATTGCGTTGCCTATTTATTGTTTTATTTAAAAAGTTATTCCTCATTTTTACATGCCTCTGTAGTGACATTCTCAACCCCTAATATAAATTTTATAAATGATTTTTCTCTAGAATTTTTTTACAGTGATTTTCCTGTCTTTTTGTACAAGACCATGATTTTTCTTTATCTTCATTTGTAGGATCTGAACTTGTGAACTCACCAATATATAAATATTTACGTTGGTCATGCTTTCTATTGTAGTCAACAACAACGAGTGTTATAAAAGTCGGTCAACTTACTTGACAAGTTGTGTCAATGGGGTGACTGACTGGATATTAACTAATCGGCCAACTACTCAACCGGATAGTCGGTTGATTAGTAGGTCGATTTTTGCGTGGAGATATCATATTTTTTATATTTCACTTTTTAAAAAGCAAACTTATTCTACCTTAATGTTTTATTTGAATTCATTGCTTCTTTTAATTCATTGTTATATTATAGAAAATGTACCAATTTATGTAAATATATAAGAAAATATGTAATGCTTTACATATTTAAAATAAAAAATGTACTAAGCCTTCTCTCACTATAAGTAGGGCCGGCTACATGGATTCTTGCTCAAATCCATGTTGAAAGATTCGACTATTTTTTACGCTGGCCGTCGACTACCTAACGCAACCCCTGCAAGAGTGGGATTTGAACCCTGGTCTTTAGTTATTTTAAATATGCTTTACATATTTAAAATAACTAAAAAAATTCAAAATCGACTAAAGGCTAACTAAATCTAGTTAATCGTTTGACTGATGATGAATCCTTAGTCAGTGACCAGGCTGACTATTACCGACTACTGATTTCTACAACCTTGATAACAGAGCTTTCTCCCACATTAAGTAGAGTTCACTACGTGGATTCTTTTCCTCCATTCAAATTTATTTGGGTCATTCTCGAACTTAGGTCCAAATAATTAATATCTCTTCGGATAGTTTCCTTCCAACACTTCATCCTTTCTCTCCATTTCTTAACCGGCTGAACATCCCAAATCTCACATCTTCTAATTGATACGTCAGCATACCTCCTTTGCAAATGGCCAAACTATCTTGTGGTTCACTCTCATCTTATCCCCAATCGGAGCAACACCGACTTTGCTTTTCATCACAACATTCTGAATCTGATCTTTTCGTATATGGTCACACATCCACTATAGCATTTTCATTTTTTCCATTGATATTCTCTGCACATATCTATGATTTACATTCTAACATTCAGATCCATAGAGCATAGCAGATCTCACTGCTACTTTGTAATACTTTCCTTTAATTTTCAAAGGAATTTTCTTATCACATATAATAATAGAAGATCCTTTCCACTTTAGCCAACATGCATTTATTCTTACAATCCCTTGACGTGGTTATAAAGACCTTTCTGATGGACTTCGACCTGGGATCGACTCGAGATCACTATCATGGTTGTAGTTGGGTCGAGGAATAGAATCCTTCTTACAGAGTTAGTGTGCCATCTTGCGGTGGGCAGGGATCGATTCCGCTTGTTGGTTCATGAGATCGCCTTATCACCACCACTGCCACCACCGTTAGATGCTGATGGAGGTACCTCGGAACTTCATATGGAGAACTCATTCATGGAGGAGGCGGTTGACCAGCCGGTGCCGATGACCTCGGAAGCTCTGACAGAGTCATGTGAACCGAAATGGAAGGCAGATTTAGTGGCAAAACTCAGGGATTTTGAAACTCAAATAGACCCCCCATGTTTGGAAGATGTTGATTGACCTTCGCTAGTGGAGCATCGGGTGCTTGATCCTTCGGCTTTGGTAGTTTTCACTTTTCAGAAGGCTTTGGGTACTTTTTGATTTTTTTGTTGAAGAGCTTGTCAGAGATCAAAGGATTTCATATAACTAGGGCTAAAACTCAATATATGGAGTGTACGTCTATGGAAGTAGTGGTGGAGGAATTGGGGTAAAGATTGGAGTGAATAACATTGAGAAGAAAGATTCTTTTAGATACTTGGGATCTATTTTGCAACATTACGAGGAAGAAATTGATGAAGATTACTCATAGATTGAATGCAGGTTGGCTAAATAGAGGAGCCTGTGCTTTTATATACGATAAGAAAATTCCTTTGCAAATCAAAGGAAAGTATTACAAAGCCGCTATGGGACCCCATAGGCTCCATGGATCTAAATGTTGACATGTGAATCATAGACATACGCAGAGAATGACCGTAGCAAAAATGAAGATGGTAAGGTGGATATGTGGTCATACACGAAAAGATTGGATTCAGAATGACGCGATTAGAAGGAAAGTTGGGTAGCTCCGGTATAACATAAGAGAAAATCACTTAAGATTGTTTGACCATTTGCAAAGAAGGTTGACTGATGCACTTGTTAGAAGATGCGAGATTCGGGATGTTGAACCGGCTAAGAGAGGGCGAGGAAGGCCCAAGAAGCGTTGGAGTAAATCTATTCGAAGGGATTTTAGTTCTATTTAGATATAAGCCCAAGAATGACCTAAGATAGATCTGAATGGAGGCGAAGAATTCATGTAGCTGACCCTACTTAATGTGGGAAAAGGCTTTATTGTTGTTGAGATGGTCGTTTGGACTTTTAGGTTACGTGGATCTGACTCGGTTAGTCACATTGCTGGAGCCTCCTCTACCGGATTCCAGCCTACTACTTAACTTGGGTTCGAACTGACACCCTTTAAAGAATCACCATTCGAACTCGGTCCCTCTTCCTTCATCCATCCTGAAGCTAAGCCATCACTTGAGCAAATTCTTGAAACTCCATTTACTGCGATGGGGAAGTCTAGTTCAGACACTGATGTACTGATTGTTTTCGCTCGAGAAGATCTCCTTAATGAGGTGTGTCAATCCAAGGAGGAGGTTGGGTTTGCGGCCTTGAGAGCTCCTAACGCTGAAGCAAACCCATCTGAAGCCTCTGTGAGTGGCCCTTCTTGGGTTAGGACCTTGAGTGTGGCCACTAAAGTGCTGGGCACGATAAGTGGGAAGGACAACTCCCAAATGGTTACGACCTTGGCTGTGGAATGTGAAAGTGAGCTTATCCCACCATATCCACCTTTGACGAGCCATCTAGGTCTGGGAGGGTAACCTGGAGGAAGGTTAGGAGATGTCGGAAGTGCATAAGGGTTGTGGAGGCAGCTAAATCAAATTTGAATTGTACTGTGGTAGTCCATGCACATTTTCCAGAGAGAACATTGATGCATGATCAAAAATCTTTGGTGGTTTGTGTTGCAAGCATTGTCCTGACTCTGGGTGAGTCTGACTACTAAATGAAGGTTTTGACTTAGAATGTTAGGTCTCTTGGTGACCCAGAGAAGCCAAGGTCGATTGGGAATCTTTTGTGAGATTGAGGTTGTACATTGTCTTGTTGCAAGAAAGAAATTAGCTCATGTTACGTGCTTTGTGTGAAACTCTCTGTATGCTGCGAATATGTTGGAATTCAGATTAGTGGAGGCAGATAGCAGCGTTGGTTGGACTATTATTGTATGGAAGGATTCTCTTTTCTCACGTGCTTCCGAGGTAGTAGCTTAGGCCATTGCTTTATATTCATACTCATCACTGGAACAAGCCATCACAACTTGGTTATTGCTCTTCCATATCTCAAGATTAACTCTAGTGTTAATGCAAAAACCTCTGGTGGATTTCCGGTCATTGGCAACCTACATAATTTGTATCACTGTAAGCCAATGTATACAAAGATTTAGGACATATGAAAAGGAGTTGCTTTGAACAAACTTGTAAAATCCTTCCCTTTTCTTTGCTTTAGATGGAGGGGCGGGGTAAGGAACCTCTGGTGCCGGAAGAGGGTGCGGCATAACCTCCATGTCGGAAGTCGGAGGAGCAGGAGAGTGGGGTGAGGGCCACCTTCCATGAGAGTCATCCTGAGAACGGCAAGCGACATGGTGAGTAAGGCTTTTTTTTGGGTGGAGGGAAGCCTCTCCGCCCTCCTCGATGGTGCTTCATGTGTGGCATGGTGTGCCACTTGGCGAGGGAATGTCACGGGAAGAGTATGGTTTGCTACCAATGTGGGGAAGAGGGTCACCTTTTGAAAGGGTGCCCCTCGGGCCTGAAAGAAGGGGCCGTTTTCGGCAAATCCGTGGAAAAAAGAGAGAGGATATCATCTTGAACTGTGGAGACCTGGTGGATGGAGTACTAATTACTGAAGGTTCGAGGGAACATCTCGAGGTGGTGGCCGCGATTCTGGAAGGACACACGATTGGTTGCGTAGAAGACATGTTCTGGCTCTCGGAAACAGCTCTGTGTTTGCGGCGTTGCGGCGGTGGAGCTATCAAGGTTCTTGAACAATGGTAGTGGTTTGTTCCCACTAACTGTTTGCTGGAGAAGGCCTCTATCTATGTAATGGTGCGGCATAAACGACCTCGAGGTGGCTTGTCACGGTGAAGGGCCTCCCGATCTGTTGCCGTAGCATCCGTGCTGGTAAGGATACTCTACGATCGATTGGTGTTGTGGATAGGGTCCTTCGATCATGGTTGAAGCCTGGGGAGGGTGGGATGTGATTGCGCAAATACGAGGTCATTGGAGGAGCTTGTCGGCAGATATTGTGTTTTGTGTTAGAAGGACGAGCTTTATGCCACTCCTCAAGTCGATGCTAGTATCTGGAGATGGAGGATACCTACAAGGGTGAAGGTTTTCCCGTGGCTTTTGAGAAGAGAGCGTATTTTGACAGGTACACGAAGGGCCAGACTTTTTGCCTTACTAGAGGAGGGTTGTGGGAGACGTGATGGAGTGGCTGAAGATGGTGATCATTTGTTTTTTCGTTGTCCTGGATTAGTGAAGACTTGGCATATGCGAACATTCTAGGCATCATAGGGAATGATTTTGGGCCTTGCTTGGTAGAGACTGAGTAGGTTCGGAGGATGGGTGAGTGAATGCTTGCATGCTAATTTGGGCATTGTGAATAACCAGAAATGCTGTTGTCTTCAAGGGTGGGAGATTTTATTTTGAAAATGTACTGGACCACGCTAGAGCCATTTTTGAAACATCATGGATGTAATTATTTTAATCTTTATAATATATTTTTTGGATGGATACTGTTGGTGGAAAAGAGCAATATGTTTATTCCATAGAACCCTAGGCTCTCTTATATAGAGAGGACCCATGGGTAAATTACATAAGAGGTTATCGGAAAAATCAAAATAGAATAAACGATACACCGACTACATAATTATCTCTACGCTCCCTCTCAAGATGGGGCATAGATATCAATCATGCTCAGCTTGAAAGAACATCTCTAGAATGGTCCCCTAAGCAATGGCTTAGTGAAGATGTCAGCAGTCTGCTCCCCTGAATTAACATGTGAAGTAGAAATCATGTCCTTCTGGATCATATCTCTAGTGTAGTGGCATTCTACCTCAATATGTTTTGTTCTTTCATGAAAGGTTGGATTATTGGCAATGAACAAAGCAGCTTGATTGTCACACTGTAGCTGCATGGGTAGAGGTACATCTATATGCACGTCTTCTAGTACAACTCGAACCCACATCATCTCAGTGATTGCTTGTGCCATGGCCCTATATTCAGATTCAACACTAGATCTAGCCACAACACTTTGTTTCTTGCTTTTCCAAGAAACCAGAGAGCTACCCACAAAAACTGCAAAGCCTGAAGTAGACTTGCGATCTTTAGGACATCCTGCATAGTCTGCATCTGCACATGCCGAAATAGATAAATCTGTGTTCTTTCTAAATAGCAATCCTGAGCCTGGAGAAGACTTTAGATACCTTAGTATAACATATATGGCATCCAGTACGAGACGCGAGGACGATATGGTGCGACCTTTGGGGGTCTCTCCTCGGGTCGTGTGCCTCGTCACCCAAAACTTCTCTTTGTCTGCTGAGGTGGCAAGTTTGGTGCCCTCTCTCTCTTCACCGCCTCTCTCTCTAGCTTCGGGTCCTGGGCTCCTGCCTGAACACGCGGATCCATTGGCGGGTCGGCCCCTGGGGGATTCAAGCCCATTTACCGCTTTTTTGTCGGGCTGTATGGGCCTCTCAGAGTCCCTGCCTAATCAGTTATTCTCAAGCACGACGGGCCTCTTTGAACCAACGCCACGCCTGACCCGTTCGACAACGAGTGGGTGGGCGCATCCTCTTCGTGGGTCCTAGAGCACGGCTGCGGATATCCCTCCCGAGCCGCCGCACTACATCAGCGCCCCTGTGTCATCTGGTGGGGGTTCTTCGCACAATTCTGCATCGTCTTCCGATGGTACTCATTCGATCTTGGCTGGCGTTCTGGATGGGCAATCTCGAGGCGCTCTACCTTCTGCTACTTCACTCTTGGCTTGCCCTACGGTGGGTGGTGCTCGTCCTTATGAAGGGGCAGTTGACAAAAGATCAGGTAAGAGATACATGCACAGGCAAAGATCTCGGCCTCGACTCACCGAGCAGCACCCACGTTGGCCCTAAAGATGACCATTGCGGGGGCCTCTGGGGTAGTCCGCATTCAGGGGCCATACCCATGTTCTAAATGAAGGTTCTCTCCTGGAACGTTCGGGGGCTCGAGGAGCTGGACAAGAGGAGGATCCTTGGTTCGCGCATCATTGAGTGGAGTTGTGATGTGGTAATGCTGCAGGAGACGAAGCTTCAATCCGTCTTTGATGTTGTTTGGAAATCTTTTGGCACTGAAGGAATTGATGAGTTCAGAGCTCCAGATGCCGTAGGCGCATCTGGAGGGATTCTTGTGGAGTGGAGATCATCGGCCTTGGCATTTAGCTCGGTGCTGCGCGGGAGACACGTTCTCTCTGTTCTTTTGGTATGTGTTGATTCCTCTACACCACTGGCGGTCTCATGTGTATATGGCCCTTGTAAAAATATTCTGCGAAGGGAGTTGTGGGAGGACCTGCATGAGGCGAGTAGGGCCTTCGCGGGTATCCCATGGCTCATAGGGGGGGGATTTCAATGTTACTCTACGAACAACGGACATACCACGTTTCAGGGGTGGCCAGGACCCAGGTTCAGATGATTTTGCTGACGCTATTGACTCGTTGGCCCTGGAGGTTATGGATGCGGGGGGTTCGTACGTGGAGGAGCTCCAACTCTCGCTCTCGAATTTCAGATTTTTGGCTTCGTCCAAACTCCTTGATTGTTTCGCGCTCTCCTATATGATGGCTCGCCCGCGAGCCTTGTCCGACCACACACCAATTCTCTGGGACTCTGGTGAGCCCCTTCCGCAGAGGGGTCTCTTTAGATATGAGAAGAGCTGGTTGCTGGAGGAAAATTTCAGAGAGATGGTGGTTTCGCACTGGTCAAACATTGAGGTATATGGATCGGCTGCGTCTAAGTTTGTGCAGAAGCTAGGGTCCTTGCGCACGAGGTTGAGCTCCTTCAAGAAGGACGCCTGTTCGATGTGCTACCAGACTGGAAGCTGAGGAGGTGGTTAGTAGACTTGATGCACAGGAGGATCTTAGGGAGCTATCGGGGGATGAACTAGCCACTCGCTCGCTTTCTCAAAAAATAATTGCGACTGAGGACCTTAAGCGCGTCATTGAATGGAGACAAAGGTCAAGAAATACTTGGCTAAGGGAGGGGGACGCTAACACGGTGTTTTTCCATCGTATTGCCAACGAGAGGCATCGATCAAATGCTTTGAGGTCGATTACGGTGAATGGTGTGTGCGTGGATGGTGACAGAGAAATGGGGAAGGCGATTGTCGATCACTTTAGGGAATTCTCGTCGAGGACAATATCCAGGCTTTGGAGGTGGACAGGGCTTGGGGCTCCTTCTTTGCCGTCCTCTATGTGTGCTGAGTTGATGCAGGGTGTCTCCTTGGAGGAGGTGAAGGGTGCGGTATGGAGCTTGAATGTGGATGGGGCTCCGGGCCCTGATGGCTTACCGGTTGCTTTCTACTGAGATTTTTGGGACCTCATGGGCAACGAGGTTCTGGACGTCATCTCGGAGTTTTGTGAGGGCAATGCTGGTTTCGAGAGGATAAATAAGTCACTGCTCGTTCTCCTTCCGAAATCCACGGCGGCGTAACGCTTTGAGGACTTCCGTCCCATTGCTCTCTCCAATGCCCTCTACCTGATTGTGGCGAAGGTGTTCGCCGTGCGGCTCAGCCGTGTTCTTGAGACTATTATATCCCCGTTCCAGTCAGCTTTTATCCAGGGTAGGCAAATCTCGGACTGTCTTATTCTTGCATCGGAAATCATTACGGACTGGAAGAGAGGGGACAAACAAGGTATTTTATGGAAAGTGGATTTTGCAAAAGCATATGATAGTTTAGATTGGAAGTTCCTTTGGTCGGTCTTGCGGAGGAGAGGATTCCCGGATTTGTGGATTTCTTGGATGAAATGATGTGTTACGACGTCTTCTTTTTCGGTCATGGTGAATGGCCGCCCGAGGGTGGCTTCTTGTGAGCCCCCTCGGATCCGGATACCCGTTTACACACATTTTGCACTACTGCATTCATTGGCATCGCATTAAAAGTATGAATTTATGGGGAAATTTTTCGCGCGGTTATATTTTCCTATGACATTCACATTCATTGCATAAACCACAGTAACAAGAAAACAAGTGCCATCACCATTTCATTTCATAATTTTCATATAATGACATCATGTACAAGAAATCTGCCAGTACACATAGTATATCCTAAAATCTTACACAGAAGAGAAGGGGAAGCATTTACATCATAAAATGAACCAAAAACTGAGACAAATAGCAACATACCGTCTGGTATATACTCTATCGCATGGAATCATGAATAGCTACTGAGCAGCAAGCTTTTTGCCTGCCAAAACATGTTTAGGAAAGAAGAGGCGTCAGTGGTTGCTTGTACCTCCCAAAATTTATAAAAATAAATAGACATTTAATATGTTCAAAAGTAAACAAGTAGAAAGGTGGAACAAGTAAAGTTTACATCTACTTGCGTAAGTAAAAACGTTTTCAGACTTGTAAGCATCTCCCATAAGCACCCGTTATTTTAACATTTTTCATATATAACATTTATTTCGTAATCAAATGTTCATAGTTGTATGAGTGTATGTAATATATATATTTCTATATTATCATATTGACTAGATATCACATCTGTAGATTTTGACGATGTGGAAGATGGAATTGGATTGTTTATGGATTTACTTGAATCCCAAGTCTAATGATTAATCATTTCCTATCAACGCAACTTTTGATTGTAACTCTCAAATTTCAACTTCAACTATCTCAGATGCAACTTTAGATGACTTAGATATAGATATGGATGATCTGGATATATAATCGCCAAGTCTGTTGGCGAAAGTAAAGCTCAAGCGGTGAGGTAGCCTACAAATGGCTCTTTCGTCTCGCCCTCTAATTGGAAGTGCGATCTAATAGAGGGATAGGTCTACTCCAAAACTACGCCACTAAGACGGGTGAGAGAGACTCTCCGGAAAAGTCACTCTAAAAAAACAGCCCGACCGGTAACGGGCAACCGAGCTTGTACGAAAACTGAAAACCGAGGATCCCCCGCCTGGGTATCCTAAAACAAAGGGTCAGCGAAACTGGTCAAAAGTCGGGATCCCAACGAAGCGTAAAAACACTGCGAGCTCGCGTAAAAACCGTAAAAGAACTGGGATCCTAGACCCACGCACTTGGCGGCCGCTGCCCAAACTGGGCTTCCTATCTCCCGCCCAGTTTGAGGGCACCGCACCCTCACACAGTCAGGTGTAAAGGTCATTATGATCGGCACACTAAATTATAAGTCATTACTGATTCACGATCATCATTACTTGTCTTCAACTCAATTTTTTTTTAATACTTCGGTCGACCGTTTTACTAATGAGATGATACCTCAACTAAAAGATCAACACATACTAATGTAACTTCATAGTATAAGAAGATTCGGATATGGTAGATCCCTCATGATTCCATCTAGTTTTTACTTCTCCAGGGGCTTACTTATATATATATATAGGGTTAAAGGAGGCTACTCCCTGGGTGTAGCCAATTGGCTACTCCCACCTATTTTCTCTATATTTTTTATTTTTTTGGAAAATAAAAATATGTAAATTCATAACTATATCTCCCAAACATGTCAATCCAATTTCGTCAGAAACAGAGACTCCTATGCCCTCCATCTGAAGGGAGTCAATTTCAGCCATTCTGAGACCGTTAAAATTTAACAGTCTTTGTAGAGATAGTTCGTAGTATTATTATCTCTTTATGTATCTTTTTGTTATTTCGTTATCTTTGATAGACCTCTATGTAATTTACCCTTAAGGTCTCTCCCTATATAAGAGAGCCTAGGGTTTTCTGAATGATTATCGAAGACTCTTTTCCAACATGGTATCAGAGCCACCCTAGGCTCTCCACCCGCCGCCTCCCTCTCCCCACCCGCCGCCCTCTCCTCGGCACGTCTTCCGCCGCCGCCTCTCTCTCTCCAGGGCCCCCACGCCTTGCCCTAGGCCCAGCCCCACCGCTAGCGCCTCCCTGGCGATCTCAGTCACCGCCAGCGGCCTTCCCGTCGATCCCAACCGCCGCCTGCAGTCCCAGACTGCCACTGTAGGTCCCAGCAACCGCCAGCGGGCCCCAGGCGGTCTATCCCAACCACCGCCAGCTGCCGCCAGTCGCCTTGGGTCTTCTCCCAGGCGGTCCCAGCCACTCCCGGTGGTCCCAGCCAGTTACGCAGACATCTAGACGACCCCAGGCGGCACCCAACAAGCCGGTTCAAGGGCTGTAAGCCTTCTCTAAGGCGTGTCCTAGTCCTCCCTTCGACCGATATATGGGTTTGAGTGCGTAACGTCTACCTACACACTCAAATCCGATGCAGTTGGTGTAGACATTCATCATAATGTCTATATATCCTTGTTCTTCTCCAAGCGGCAGTATGTCAGAATCGAAAGCCGATATGCCCTCCACTGGTGCATTCAAAGGTCCTGCGCCAATAGTGAAGATGGACGGGTCTAACTATGAGCTCTGGGCGATGCAGTTCATGATCCTCATGAAGTCTAATGGTAAGAAACACATTCTTACCGAGGATGAGCCTGCAGAGAAGACAGGGATCTATGCCTCATGGGAGGCTGACTACGCAAAGGTCTGGTTGTCTGGTACATTGACGATGGAGATTGCTAACGACGTCCTCCATCAGCCCACTACCAAGGCAATGTGGGACATTCTTGCCGATACGTATTCTCAGGTGCGAATGAGACAAAGATGTTGCAGCTTCAGCATGACATTTTCACAATGAAGCAGGGCGGCATACCTCTCCATTCCCTATACACATCCCTAAGAGGGATGTTTGAGAAGCTATACAGTACCATTCCTCTCAATGCTACTCCTGAGCAACAGAAGATGTTTCGGAACGCCACCATGGTGGGTGTTCTACTTGCGGCTCTTGATCCTGAGTATGATGCCGCCCGATCCCAGATCCTAGCTGATGCAGTTATTCCTCTAGTGGAGGATGTTTATAGAAGGCTCAGTCGCATTCCAGTCTCTTCCAGCTCTTCTACTCCACCCCCATCAGCGATGGCAGTCTCGCGTGGGAGAGGTGGACCACATTCTGGTCGTGGTCGTGGACGTGGCCGTGGACCCCAGGGAAGGGGTGGTCGCTTCAGTCAGACATGCTCTTATTGTCACCACACAGGACACTCAGAGGAGACATGCTATTCTAAGCATGGATTCCCAGCATCGACACTTGTTGTAGAGCACTCTCAGTCTCCATTATCCTCTACTGCAGATAGTCGATTTGACGAACTTGTGACCCGTCTCCGAGATATTATGCCACAGTCATCTGCTGATTCGTCTGGTGGCTCTTCAGATATTGCTGCCACTGCCTCTGCCAGTTCATCCGCCGCTGCGAGCACCTCAGGTAGATCTACTGCATTCACAACACCTCATGATATATCTGACTGGGTTATAGATTCCGGAGCCACACATCATCTCTACTGAGTTAGAGGTAGATTACAGGCCTACATGGACATTCCTCCCGGCCGTTCAGTGCAGATAGCAGATGGTACTCATTCGCCTCTGGTTGGACAGGGGGAGGTTTTTCTATCCTCCACTATGCAGCTACAGAACGTCCTACATGCTCCTGAGTTCTCAATGAATTTGCTATCTATTAGTCAGATTACGAAGGATTTGAATTGTCATGCTATATTTGACCCGTCTTCTATCTTTTTTCAGGACATACGGGCAAGGTGATTGGCTGTGGCTCTGAGCAGAATGGTTTATATCGACTGGTTCGAGATTCCTATGCTGGCGTCTCCTCTCTTCCTGCTGGACCAGTCTCTCCGTACATTTGGCATCTCCGGTTTGGTCACCTTCCGCTCCAGAAAATGCACCATCTTCTACCCCAGATCTCTCCTAGTTCGTCCTTCCGATGCGAAGCGTGTCAGTTGGGAAAGCATCACAGGTCGAGCTTCCCAAGTCGTCCGAGTCGGAGCAGTAGCTCCCCTTTTGAGTTGCTACATATAGATATATGGGGTCCGAGTCGTTTCCCGATCATCAGGGGCACATGTTTTATCTTGTGGTAGTGGATGATTTCTCGTGTGTGTCATGGGTCTTTCTTTTGAAAACTAAATCTGAAGCAGGAGATGTGATCAAGAATTTGCTTAATGAAGTGCACAATGTTTTTTCTACATCTGTCAAATATGTTCGGACGGATAATGCCCTTGAATTTTGTACACGCTCACTTTCTCTATTCCTTTCATCAAATGGTATTATTCACCAAACCACTTGTGCGTATACCTCACAACAAAATGGTGTGGCGGAAAGAAAGCATCACCATCTCTTGGATATTACTCGAACACTGTTGATTCAGAGTTGTGCTCCTATTTCATTCTGGGGCGACGCTGTTCTTACTGCATGTTATCTGGTTAACCGAATGCCATCCTCATTTCTTGGTGATAAGATACCTATCTCTCTTATTTTCCCAGACAAGGAGTTATTTTCACTAACTCCACGTGTTTTTGGTACTGTGGCCTTCGTTCATCGTCTATCTCCCGGACTTGACAAACTCTCTCCTAGAGCAGTCAAGTGCGTCTTTGTTGGTTTTTCCAGAACTCAGAAGGGCTACCGGTGTTATGATCCTGCGACTAAGAGGTACTTCGTGAGTGCTGATGTCACTTTCTTTGAGTCGGTCATGTATTTTTCTCCTACAGGTGACAAAATGGTACCATCCACTACCACTGATGATATCTATGTTCCTCCACCACCTACATTGAGTACCCCTGAGTTGTCTCCTGAGCCCGTCTCCACGCCAGCCCACCACCACCTCCACCTCCACCCATTCCACGGCCTATCGTATCACCGTTACCTAAATTCTATACACGCCGGTCAGGTCCTGCTCAGACTACACAACAACCAATCATCACGCCTCAGGTATGTTCAGATGGCATTACTACTGACGGGTCAGGTTTGGTACGTGTGCAGGATCCTTCAGTACATGCAGACACTAGCCCATCCAGTACTGCAGATGATGATCTTGATGTTCCGATTGCCATTCGGAAGCAGAGGAGGCAATGTGCCTCTTATCCATTTGCTTTACAGGTTTCTTTTCACCGTCTCACTGGTGATTTTCAGAGGTTTGCCACAGCCTTATCTTCCGTGGATATACCACGGACATACCAGGACGCTTTGAAGAATGATTGTTGGAGATTAGCAATGGAAGAGGAGATGAGGGCCTTACAGTCTCGTGACATATGGTCTTTGGTCCCTGCACCTTCTGATGCATCAGTTGTGAGTTGTAAATGTGTCTTCACAATCAAATATCATGCAGATGGCACGTTGGATAGGTACAAAGCACGCTTGGTCGCCCGTGGGTTTACACAAACCTATGGTGTGGATTACATGGATACATTCTCTCCAGTGGTGAGACACTCTACTCTTTGTATTCTCTTATCAGTTGCTGTGGTCCGTGATTGGAGTATATCTCAACTAGATGTCAAGAATGTCTTTTTGTACGAGGACTTACAGGAGGAAGTCTACATGCAGTAGCCACCTGGGTTTACTGCTGAGGGGGAGAAGCAGATGGTCTGTGGACTTCACAAGGCGATATACGGCCTCAAACAGAGTCCGAGAGCATGGTTACAGAAGTTGTCCAACCTGATTGAGCAACAAGGATTCAAGAGGTCAAATGCCGATCACTCATTGTTTGTGCAGAAGACATCGGCAGGTACGGTTGTCATTATGATCTATGTGGATGATATTCTTGTTACAGGAGACGATGTTCAGGGCATAGAGAGGGCGAAGGCATTCCTAGGCCGTCAGTTCGTTACAAAGGATCTTGGAACCCTAAGATATTTTCTGGGGTTGGAATTTGCAAGGAATGCACAAAGCTTGGTGATGACACAACGGAAGTATATTACAGACTTCCTGATTGAGACTGGCATGGATGGGTGCAAACCATCAAGTATTCCCATGGACCCTAGCATGAAGCTGTATGATGGTGATACAGATGAAGTAGATAAGAGGAGATATAGAGAAATGGTGGGAAAGCTCCTCTACATTACCATTACTCGTCCAGACATTGCATTTGCAGTTAGCAGAGTGAGCCAATTTATCGAGCAACCAAGTCAGGTTCACATGGATGCTATACACATGATACTGAGGTATCTGAAGTCTTCTCCATGGTCAGGGCTGCTATTCAGAAAGGGCACAGACTTATCCATCTCAGCGTGTGCAGATGCAGATTATGCAGGATGTCCTAAGGATCGAAAATCAACCTCAGGGTTTGCAGTCTTTGTTGGAGGCTCTTTGGTTTCTTGGAAAAGCAAGAAACAAACTGTTGTGGCAAGGTTCAGTGCCGAATCCGAATATAGGGTCATGGCTCAAGCCAGCACGGAAATGATGTGGGTTCGTTCAGTACTAGAAGATCTACATGTAGCGGTGCCCCTACCTATGAAGCTTCAGTGTGACAATCAGGCAGCATTGTTCATTGCCAATAATCCAGCTTTCCATGAAAGGACCAAGCATATTGAAGTTGACTGCCATTATACTAGGGACCTGATCCAGAGAGGATTGATATCTACTGCACATGTGAGCTCAGGAGATCAGACTGCAGATGTGTTCACCAAGCCCTGCTCAGAGGACCTTTTCAGAGATGTTCATCCAAGCTGAGCATGATAGACATCTATGCTCCACCTTGAGGGGGAGTGTAGAGATAGTTCGTAGTATTCTTATCTCTTTATGTATCTTTTTGTTATTTCGTTATCTTTGATAGACCTCTCTGTAATTTACCCTTAAGGTCTCTCCCTATATAAGAGAGCCTAGGGTTTTCTGAATGATTATCGAAGACTCTTTTCCAACAGTCTTGATGGAGGGGATGGAAGTCTCGAATTAAGTTGAATTTTGAGTGACACCATGGTGACATATTGTGATCTAAATTCCAATAGGTTTCATTTCAGAAAAATAAAAAAATACAGGAGAAAAGGAGTGGGAGCATGTAAGTTGGCTACAACTAGGGAGCATACTCCCTTTTCCCATATATATATATATATATTAAAATCCTACTTTCTTCCATTGTGGATTTAATCATCCTATTTTCAAGATTCATACAACCCTCCACTACTAACAGCATACTCAAATTTTAATTGCAGAAAGTGTTTAATAGACGTTCAAAATCTTACATTTTTTTAAATAATTATAGGTTGAAGCCACATTTGTATAATCCACAAAAATGTAAAGGTTGATTTCCTATTACGCTTTACTTCTAGATAATTCACTATTTGAGAGTGTCACCAATCAACAATTGTGTGAAAATCTGAACTCAATATTGATGTGACTCGCTTTATCGAGGTAGTTCCCAATTCGATAAAATTCTAGTTTTAGGGGTAATATATATATCGGGGATCCACAGTCACACATGCTAATAAAATTTTCCAGTAAAAATTTTATTTTTTTTGATACAACCAGGTGTAAGCTAATAGTCTAATTACCGATTCACATCCGGTAGCTTATGTGGCAAGATAATTTACATTCTTATTATATGATATTGTTAACAAGTATTCTTAGTAAAAATAAACAGAAAATCATCATTTAAACATGTATTCTAATCATGGTAGTTATGTATCCCTTATGGAAATTCGTAGTTCTAATACAGTAACATGATAAATAGACACCATAGCAGTAACTAAAGCATCCCTCCTTGCATTCTTATTTACACACAAATTCTAATATCCCACATGATTAACATAATAACTTGTATTTGCAAAGTCATGCAATATCTCAACTTAAACTTATTATTACTTAACATGATACTTACACTCTGTGAACAACAACAACCTCGTTCTTTAACTGGTATATCCCAAACTCCAGCAAAAGAAACTCCCCCTTTCAAAAATTTATTCTACAATTTGCAGGAGAAGTATTTTCGATCAAATTCAATAAATAATAACAAAATCTCATCAACTTATATCAATAATATTTCTAATTCTATGAAAGACGCATGCACCATGGACTGATTTGCATATAATTACACCATGTGCATTTGTTTTATTTCTCAAGATGACTTGTAAAACCAGGTTATAGACTCTAGACTCTGATTAATATCCTAATTCAAATCCTTAACTAAAAAAAATAAAACAAATTTTAACAATAATAGGAAAGTTGATTCAATCAGGATATGGAATAGCCCTGTAACTGCAAGATTGAAGGAATTCTCACAAAAAAATATGAAGAGGAGTGATTTGCTCATGCTTGGTAGCAATATGAGGAGCTAAGGATTGTACTTATAATTAAGGAAAATGCACATGCATGGCAGCAAAGAAATGGGCCATGGATCGTACCTTTCAATTAAGATTAAAACTTTGCATGCAGTGAGATCTTTAGGACTGCAGCTCCAGCAGCTGAAATAGTTGCTGGAGAGCAACTATTTGCATAAAAATGAGAGAAAAGGTTGGGAATTTGGAAGAAAAAGGGAGAAGAATGATTGGGGACGAGACCTTACTTTGGAAAGAAAGTAGAGAGGAGGATTTGTACACTCAAAATCTCTCAGATTTGAAGATATAGCATGCAACGACAAGGAGAAGATTCTTCTAGCAACTTTGGCTCTGCAGCAGGAGGGCTGGAGCTGAGAGCTCTCACGGCTGGAAATTGCAAAGGAAAAATAGGGATTTTTGGAATAATAGAAAGGAGTAGAAGGCCTTGATGTTGGGATTGGGTTAAGTAGGCAAGAAGAAAGAGGGATTTGAGATGAGGAAGGTTCCTGGAACCTTCCTCCATCTATATATATATTTAAACTGCTGGAATTGTACAGCAGCACTCTGCTGCTACTGTTTTTTTAATTTATTAATTTTTTAAAACCATTTGTTGGATATACAAAAGTTAATCGTATTTACACCCCAGGCATCGGATTTTGATGCACAATATCTTGATTTGATCGTCTCTGAACGACGATCAATATGAGTATAATATTGATATACTTTTAATCAGGTTTGGATGCCCGAAATTTTCTAGATATGGTTTTTGTTTGGGGATAAATTTTGTGAATTAAAAATATCAAACGACCT
This sequence comes from Ottelia alismoides, assembly GCA_037367405.1. Classification (NCBI taxonomy): domain Eukaryota; kingdom Viridiplantae; phylum Streptophyta; class Magnoliopsida; order Alismatales; family Hydrocharitaceae; genus Ottelia; species Ottelia alismoides. The sequence continues at coordinate 301,670 of JAZKJV010004801.1, read as the reverse complement.
CCGATTGACGAACGGTCGATTCCGTTGGTTTTGTTTCGTCAAATCGGATCTAATGACGGCCTCGCTTTGTTTCGTGGTTTCCGAATTTGCGTCGCGGCTTTTTCGCGGCACGCATTGCGATGCAACCGATTTTCGATCGATTTCGCCCAAACAACTTTTGATTCACGATTAATTGATCGTTTTAGGTTGCTTGGTATTGACCAACAACTTTATTGGGTTAATCGGACTCAAATCGGGTCGAGTTCGGGTTTGTGTAGATTTCGGATGTTATACTTCTTCCAACCGCGTAGGGACATGCACCAAGGCTGCCCCCTTGCTCCCCTGCTGTTTGTCATTGCAGCGGATGTTCTGGCGCATGTTGTGTACCGTGTGATTGATTGCGGATTCTCGACCGGGTACTCGAGGGATGGCTCGATGATCCCACTATTGCAATACGCAAACGATACTATCTTCTTCAATGAGGGGGGCGCTGTGGAGGCGTCCGGCATGTCCGTGGCCATGGATCCTTTCAGTGAACTATCTGGTCTCTTCAAGAATGCCGATAAGTCAAAGGTCATCCCGTTCGGCTTATCCGAGGAAGAGGCTGGTGCTTGTGGACAAGCTTTAGGATCGGAGTGCAGCTCCCTTCCGATTGACTACCTTGGGATGCCTTTGATGGTGGGAAGAACGAAGTTGCGGGATTGGCTCCAGGTTGTTGAGAAGCTAGAGGCGAGACTTGCGGGCTGGAAGTCGGCCATTCTCTCCAAATGGGGGCGATTGGTCCTCTTAAAAGCGGCACTTTCCTCCACCCCTGTTTTCTTCTTGTCCAATCATCGCTCGCCGAAGGGGATTTGTAGCCGTCTTGAGAAGCTAATGCGTAGGTTCTTATGGGGCAAGCATGGGGGTGAATCGAGGGGGATTCACCTTGTTGAGTGGGAAATAATCACGCTCCCTAAAAAGGCGGGGGGCCTGGGGGTCCGGAGACTGGATCAAATGAATGAGGCTTTGCTTCTTAAATGGGCGAGCAGAGTGTGGGGCCCTGGGGAGGATTTCTGCTGCAATATTCTGCGCAAAATCTACAACATCGGTGGTGCGCCGCCGAGTCCTGATGCTCGTGTGGGGTCTCCCATGCCGTTCTGGAAGGGGATGATGGAGGTCTTCACCTGACATCTCTCTCTGTTTTGGCAGGTGCTTGGCAATGGCGAATCCTTCGTCTTCTAGACTGATGATTGGATGGGGGGCATTGTGCACGCAGTTCCCTTGCCTTTATGCTCTAGTGGCTGATAAGAATGCTTTGGTTGCGTCTTGCTGGTCGGATGGTAACTGGTTCCCCACCTTCTCCACTAACTTCTCGGATCAGAGGCTCGAGGAATTTCTTTCGCTATTGGATTCTATCAAAGAGATGGGACGACCATCTGTGGGAAGGGACCATTGGGGATGACGTAAGGGCACATTCTCGGTTAGGAAGTCTTTTGGGGCGATTTGCAGGCCTCTCCCGTCACGTTCGGAGGTTTTGGTTCTGGATTGCGCCTTCTTTTGGACTCTGGGTCTCCCTGAGCGTATTGGCTTCTTCCTGTGGTTGTTCAGAAGGTAAAGATCGATGACGAGAGACCGCTGTGCTAGGCTTTTGATTCGGGATGCCTCTTGTGCGAGGAGGCGGTTGAGTCCGTTGAACACCTGTTCTTCAAATGTCCTAAAACGATTCTGATTTGGGATGAGGCAAATCTGGCTTGGTTGTGCACGACGGACTTGGCTTCCTTTTGCAGCTCGTTGGTTGCCAATAGGAGCAGAGCACGGCGGGAGCTTTTTAGACCCATTTCCATTCTATGGGCCCTGTGGGTTGGCAGAAATGCGGTCCTCTTTTCTGGGCAAAGATTCTACAAGGAAAATGTGGGGATAGACTTCGCGAGGCTGGTAGATGAGGGGGATCTGTAGTTGTATGTCTTTGTTTCTGCTTCCCTCTGTCTTTCCCCGTTTTTTCTTCCTTTAAATAAACTTTGGGGCGAACACCATTGAGTGTATCCCCCTGTTTTTGGCCTAAAAAAATGGCATCCATATGTATCTGTCTTCGCTGTTCCATGAATTGGCTCACTCGCATTACTGCAAAGGCAATATCATGTCGAGTTATAGTGATGTAAAGAAGCTTACCCACCATTTCTCTATATCTTCTCCTGTCAACCTCTTCAGTATCGTTGTCATATAATTTCATACTTGGATCCATAGGAGTGCTCGATGGTCTACATCCAACCATGCCCGTTTCTACCAGCAAATCTGTAATATATTTCCTTTGGGTCATCACAAGACCCTGTGCATTCCTTTCAAACTCCAACCCCAGAAAGTATCGTAGAGTACCAAGATCCTTTTGTGACAAACTGATGGCCCAAAAATGCTTTTGCCATCTCTATCCCCTGAGCATCATCTCCTGTAACCAGAATATCATCAACATATACCATGATGACAACCGTACCTCTAGAAGTCTTCTGAATGAACAACGAGTGATCTGCATTTGATCTTTTGAATCCCTGTCGTTCAATTAGATGGGAAAGCTTCTGGAACCACGTCCTTGGGCTTTATTTAAGGCCATATATCGCCTTGTGAAGTCTACACACCATATGATTCTTCCCCTCAGCAGCAAACCCCGGTGGCTGCTGCATGTAGACTTCCTCCTGCAGATCTCCATACAAGAATGCATTCTTGACATCAAGTTGAAATATGGACCAGTCGTGTACCACATCAACAGATAGAAGAATACGAAGAGTAGAGTGACGAGCCACTGGAGAGAATGTATCCATATAGTCCACACCATATGTTTGAGTGAAGCCCCTCGCCACTAGCCTTGCCTTGTACCGGTCAAGGCTCCCATCTGCGTGGTACTTTACTGTGAATACCCATTTGCAGCTAACAATAGATGCGCCAGAGGGAGCGGGAACCAAGCTCCATGTACCCCGTGACTGTAAAGCAACCATTTCTTCTTCCATTGCTAACCGCCAGCAATCAATTTTCATAGCATCCTGATAATTCCGTGGTATGCCCACGGAAGACAAAGCCACAATAAATCTCTGGAAGTCTCATGTGAGATGGTGAAAGGAAACCTGGGAAGCAAGGGGATAAGACGCGGAAGTCCGTTTCTGCTTCCGAATAGCAATAGGGACATAAAGATCAACATCCACTGTACTCGGCGGTGCACATTCCTCCCGCAAAGAAGAATCCTGCACAAGCACACGATCCATCGTTAGTAATAGCATCTGAACATATCTGAGGCGTGATGGATGATTGACGTGCAACATGAGCTGGACCTGACCGACGTGTATAGTATTTAGGTAATGACATGATAGGTGGTTGTGGTGGTGGTGGTGGTGATGGGGATGACGTTGGCGTGGCGATCAGGACAAGAATGGATAAAGGTGGACTCAGACTAGGAGGAGAAAGAATATAGACATCATCATTAGATGTGGAGGAGGCCAACCTGTCACCTGCATGGGAGAAGTACATAACTGACTCAAAAAATGTAACGTCAACACTGACGAAATATTTCCTATTCATAGGATCATAACAACGATACCCCTTATGAGTCCGAGAGTAACCCACAAAGACACACTTGACAGATTTAGGTGAGAGTTTATCAAGTCCAGGAGACAACTGGTGAACGAAAGCAACAACACCAAAGACACGAGGGGTAAGAGAAAATAATTCCTTCTCTGAAAAAATAATAGAAAGAGAAATTTTCTCATCGAGTACTGAGGACGGCATACGATTCACAAGATAGAAAGCCGTAAGAACAACATCTCCCCAAAAAGAGATAGGCGCACAACTTTGGATAAGCAGGGTTGGAGTAATATCAAGGAGATGATGATGTTTATGCTCTGCCACTCCATTCTGTTGAGATGTGTAAGCACAGGTGGTTTGATGAATAATACCTTTGGACGAAGAAATGAGAGAGAAAGCGAGTGTAAAATTCCAACGCATTGTCCGTACGAACATATTTGACATGAGAGGAAAAAACATTCTGCACTTCAATTATAAGATTTCTAATAACATCCCCTGCTTCAGATTTATTCTTTAATAGAAATATCCTCGACACACGAGAGAAGTCATCAACTACTACAAGATAGAACCTGTGTCCCGATGATCAGGAACACGACTCGGACTCCAAATATCAATATGAAATAATTCAAACGGAGAGCTACTGCTCCGACACCGATGACTAGGGAAGCTAGCTCGATGGTGCTTTCCCAACTGACAGGCTTCACACCGAAAAGAAGAACTTGGAGAAATTTGAGGCAAGAGATGATGCATCTTTTGAAGCGGGAGGTGACCAAAGCGTAGATGTCATGTGTACGGAGAGACTGATCCGGCTGAGTAGGAAGAGACGCCAGCATAGGAATTCTGGACCAGACGACAGATACCATCCTGCTCAGAGCCACAACCAATCACCCTGCCCGTTAGTATGCCCTGAAAAATAAGAGAAGATGGGTCAAATATAGCGCGACAGTGCAAATCCTTCGTAATCTGACTGACTAATAGATAATAGATTCATGGAAAAATCAGGGGCATGTAGAACATTCTGTAAATGCATGGACATTGATAAGGTAATCTCCCCCTGTCCAACGATGGGGGAATGAGTCCCATCAGCTATTATCACTGACCGTCCAGGTGGAATGTCTCTGTATGACTCAAGTCTATCTCTGTCGCAACAGAGATGATGGATTGCACTGGAATCCATATTCCAATCTGAGATATTATGACAGGATGTAAAAGCAGAAGCACAACCTGAGGTACTAGCAGAGGCTGAAATACTGGCAGATGCTGAGGCATCAATATCAGAAGAACTTCCTGGAGAATCTGTAGATGTTTGAGGCATATTATCGCGCAATCGCACCACAAGCTCCTCAAACCTGTGATCCGAAGTGGATGCCAATAGAGATGTAACATGCTCAGCTATGCGCGCCGATGCTGGAAACCCATGCTTAGAATAGCATGTATCCTCAGAGTGACCTGTGCGATGGCAAAAAGTGCATGGTTGGCGAAAATGACCTCCTCGACCTCGAGGTCCACGTCTACGGACTGAAGACTGACCACCTCTCCCTTGTGACACAACCATCGCCGAAGGTGGTGGGGTAGAAGTGCTAGAAGGAACAGAGATGCGGCTAAGCCTTCGGTAAGCTTCCTCCATAGGAGGAATGGTAGCATCGGTAAGTATCTGAGATCGGGCTGCATCATACTCAGGATCAAGTGCCGCAAGTAGTACCCCCACCATGGTATCGTTCCGGAAAGTCTTTTGCTGCTCAGGGGTAGCCGTGAGAGGTATAGTACTGTAGAGTTTATCAAACATTCCCCGTAGGGATGTATACAAGGAATGTAGTGGCTGGCCATTCTGCTTCATGGTGAATACGTCATGCTGGAGCTGTAACATCTTTGTTTCATTTCACACCTACGAATAAGTGGCCGTCATGATGTCCTACATCGCCTTAGCGGTGGGTTGATGGAGAACATCATTTGCAATCTCCGTCGTCAAGGTGCCTGAGAGCCAGACCTTGGCATATGAATCATCAGCCTCCCAGGAGGCATAAGTCCCAGTCTTCGCTGCCGGTTCTTCCTCGGTAAGAATGTGCTTCTTACCATTCGACTTCATGAGTCTCATGAACTGCATCGCCCAGAGCTCATAATTCTTCCCATCCATCTTGACTATTGGCGCGAGACCTTTGAACGCGCCTATGGAGGGCATATCTACTTTAGTTTCTGACATGATGCCGGAGACGAAGAACTAGGATCCGTAGACTAAAAGAGAATTGTCTACATAAACTGGACAACATTTGAGTGCATATGTAAACGTTACACACTCAAATCCATGGAGAAAGAGAGAAGCCGACGGAGGAGGAGACGTCAGCTTTGTGGGCGGGGGGGCGGCGGTGGAGGGCCCGTACGGTGGAGAGGCCGACGTTGGAGAGAGAGGCCGGCGCTGGAGGGCTCGACGGTGGAGGATGCCCCCGACGGTGGAGGGCTCGGCGGCGGGAGAAGGGGAGGGGGCGGCGGCGGCGCCCTGGGAGAAGAAGGGGAGGGGTGGCTCGGCGACGGCGTCGAAAGAGAGAGGGAGGGGAGGGGGGCGGCGGTGGAAGGGTTAGGGTTTTAGGGTTAGGGTTTTGGCTCTGGTACCATGTTGGTGGAAAAGAGCAATCTGTTTATTCCATAGAACCCTAGGCTCTCTTATATAGAGAGGACCCATGGGTAAATTACATAAGAGGTTATCAGAAAAATAAAAATAGAATAAACGATACACCGACTACATAATTATCTCTACAGATACTAAAGGAGATCCATCCCATCCTTTCTCAAAAAAGAAAAGAAAAGGAGTGCTTTGCTTGTGTAGATTTCAAATATCATTGTATGATTACAACAACATCCCAATGTATTTTTTCAGGCTTGTCCATATACAGACTTGCTCGGTTGCTTGCAAACGGAACTTAGTTAAGTAATTGTAGCGTATAATAACTTGCCTATCAGGTTTTCTATTGCTTTGCTCGAAGATTTTTTATATAGTTGGGTCGATCCCATGGGGCTAAGGTAGCCTTGGTTCCTACCATTTTCATCTCTTGTGAAAATCCATTACATACTTTCTCTGCGAGAGGATCTCCTTGGGGATTTTGGGGCAACCTCAATATCCAAGAAATAACGCATTATCTCTATAAAACTTTTTTAATAACGTGCTTTTAAAGATATCTCCTTGTAGTACTTCCTTGTAGATGTAATTCCCTCAGCATCATCCTTTGTTAGAATTATCTTGTCTGTTTTCACGAGTATGCCATCGAGTACCTTTGATGTTTTCCAGGCAAATTGTTGAGGTCCTTTTGAAGCCAATCTTGGACGCAACATGTGATAATTTTCGTAACCAGGCTTTTGAACTTTGGGTTTTATTTTTGACTATATATGATATTGCTTTGTGAAACATGCATACCTTATGATACCATATGTGATATACTCCCCTGATTGGTGTATACATAAATCCTCTTGTAGATTACCGTATAAGTAGGCATTCTTTATGTCGAGCTAGTGAATAAGACACCTGAACTACAATGGAGTTTAGAATACACAAGGTTTGAAGGCGAGGTGCTGAGATAAGGTCTCAAGGAAATCTGTTTGATTGACTATAGCCTTTGCTACCAATATAGCCATGTACAACTTTCATACCATGATAGCTGGCTGAGGTGTGGAGGGTGCAATGCTGATAACACTTCCATAAAAGTTCTATACAAAGGGGATACCATTACTGTAGACTCGTAATTGTAAATAGGATGGGCAGTGCACACTCACTCACCCTTCTCAACAACGGCAGGATCTACATGTTATCCTACACATGATGTATGTTATTTGCATATATATCTTTTAAGAAGAAGAATTGGTGTTCTTAGGTGTGTTCTGTACCTTGGGAACATGCCAAGGTGCCACCAAAGGGGGTGTGGTCATAACCACAAGATGAGAGTAGACGAGCCAAATCCAGTCCTAGGGACATCCCTATTATGAGATGGAGTTGGCATGGGCATATAGTCAATGTTGCTGTTGTTAGGGCTAATCAAACTCGATTTAGACATAGAGTAATAAAGGGCAAACTCAAAGAAGGCAACATCCTTACGTAGAAGTGTCTCTTATTGGGATCATCACACATGTACCATGTACCCCCTTTGAGTTCTAGAGTACCCAACATATATACACATTGACAGCTGGTACGTGGACTCCTACATTTCGGTCAGACTTTTAAGAGCATAGACTTGCAGAATTCTTGGAGATGATGAACGACTTGAACAAGGTGGGCAACCCTACGGTTGGGGGGGACCATTGGAGGTGGGTGGATGGTCAATTCTTTGTTAATAAGGTATACAAGGCCCTCTCGATGATACATGGCCCCTGGCAAGGCAACTTACATATGGACTTCTTGATGATTTGGAAAGTCACATTACACAGAGTAAAGGTTTTCCTATGGCTGGTTAGACATGGACGATTGCTGACAAAGGAGTGAAGGGATGCTATTTTGAGGATGTGGATGTTGCATGCCCGAGGTGTAATGATGTAGTGGAAGACTTGGAGCATCTCTTCTTTGGGTGTCCATCTGCAGAGATTTGGGAGAGTGTGGGCATATCGTGGCTCAGGGCAGAGAATTTTGATGCCGTCTGGTCATCTGGAAGGAGGTTTTGCGGCAACTCCTAGGAGGATATTTCACTTCCATTTGCGATACTTTGGACCATCTGGACGGCCATGAATCCATCTTTCTTCCGTTACTAACGGATTTATTCTGACAATGTACTAGAACATTGTAAAATGCTATCGTCCTGGCTAAAGGTATTATATTAATGAAATTTTGAGTGGGTCCCATCTCAGGGCTACACCCTTCTCTTAAAAAAAACACACTTTATGGCAAAAGCACACATTTCTTTCTTTCCACGGACATGATATGGACAAAGGAAGTACACCTAAAGACATTTGGTTGAAATTGAATAAGGGTTTTCTTGGGAAAGAGCAGAGTGTATGCACTATGTAGTATGCATTTCTAATATGGTGCAATGCATGCCAGTTATAAAATACATGACAATAAGGGTGGAACTCTCCAAAATGACAACAACGTGCTGCTCTGGACAGGTAATGTTGCACAACATCCACGATATGCCCATGTTTCCTTTTCACAACTTGTCTACTAAGTGGTTTAGGGGCATGTTGTTTTACGAATATTGCTATTGTCAATGAAGAAGGAACATAACTCGTTGATCATGAAAATCAATAGCATTATCCGTGCATATAGACTTCACATGTAAACATTTTTTTGTTCAGTTGTAATTTTTTGATAATGATGGGTACTTTTACTTTTGATGTCACTAAGTAAATCCATCATACATGGCTAAGATCAACATAACAACAAGATAAAACCTGTGCCCAAAGTCTCTGGAACATGGCTTCATTCCCCTACATCAAAAGGAACTAGTTCGAAAGTAGATTTCGATACCTTCCAGGTGGACATAGAAATGAACTCTTATGATGTTTTTCACATTGTCTTATCGTACAATGAATAGATGAAGAGGCTGGGCTCTGTGGTAGAACTCTTATCTTTGGTAGCGGAAGGTGATTGATGGGAATATGCCACACTTAGGAAATCCCCCATTAGTAGTACACGATGACCAACAAATGGAGGATATGTCAAATGGTATATACCCCTTTCTGTACGGGCTCAATTGATCAAAATATCCTGAAAATAAGACACTGGATCGAAAATTGCGTGGCAATTCAACTCCTTGTTTCTTTACTAAATAAAAGTAAACTCATAGGAAGCTTAGGTGCTAGAAGAACATTCTCAAGATCAATGTTATGAGTTACATGTACATCACCATAGCTAGTAATAGGTGGTTGCCTTTAAAATGCAATGGGAATGGTATGACTGGAAATAACATGTTGACGGGAAGAACCGTTTCTTACTACCACTAATGTGCTTGGATGCAACTTGAGATTACAAGCCAATATGAAGATATATAATTATCACAATGTATAAAACATACTGGAGGCATACTTGAGGGATCTGCAAATGCTACAGTACTGGCCTTTGCATTAGGGCCATTAAAATTGGAGGCCTCCTATGAGACTACAAGGTGTCTATGGTGCCTCTGAAGAAGGTTATCATACTTTGCCCTTGAGATGGTAGAGTGTCATCATAGATTCATAAGTACCATAGCTGATGAGCTGCAAGATGTTTACTGTGCTTGTTCAAACTGCGATCCTCGGTATTACCATTACAATTGTAGAAAGTACAGCAATATGTGGTTCTAAACCTGGTGTTAAATGACCACAATCATAAACGCAAATGAGCCCTGTTCGGAGAAATGAGCAAGTTGTTTATTCCATAAGCCCTAGGCTCTCTTATATAGGAGAGTAGCCTATGGGTAAATTACATAAAGCATACAACTAAAATTAGAAATAACAAAAAGGTACGAATACTAATGTGTATGCGTCAACACTCCCCCTCAAGATGGAGCATAGATATCTATCATGCTCAGCTTGGATGCACACTTCTGGAATGGGCCTCGAAGTAATGCCTTGGTGAAGATATCAGCCGTCTGATTCTCTGAGGTGACATGAGATGTAGCAATGAAACCCTTCTGAATCATGTCACGTATGTAGTGACAGTCAACCTCAATGTGCTTGGTCCTCTCATGGAAGGCTGGATTGTTTGCAATGAACAAGGCTGCCTGGTTATCACATTCCAGCTTCATAGGGAGCGGTATATCAAGATATAGATCTATAAGAAGAGCTTTCACCCACATCATTTCTGTGCTAGCCTGGGCCATAGCTCTGTATTCTGATTCAGCACTGGATCTTGCTACCACTGTCTGTTTCTTGCTCCTCCACGAGACTAAGGCCTCTCCGACATAAACTGCAAATCCTGAGGTGGACTTCCTGTCTTTGGGGCATCCTGCATAATCTGCATCAGCACATGCTGTGATAGAGATCTCCTTTCCCTTCTTAAATAGCAAGCCTGCACCTGGAGATGATTTCAGATATCTCAGAATCATGTGTATAGCATCCATATGGACCTGACGTGGTTGCTCCATGAACTGGCTCACACGACTCACTGCGAATGATATATCAGGTCTAGTGATCGTGACATACAGTAGTTTGCCTACCAGTTCTCTGTACCTCCTCCTGTCCACCTCTTCCGTGTCATCATCATAGAGCTTCATGCTGGGATCCATTGGTGTCGTAGCAGGCCGACACCCTAGCATACCTGTCTCACTCAATAGATCTGTAACATATTTTCTCTGCGACATCACTAATCCATATTGATTTCTAGCAAACTCCAGTCCCAGAAAATATCTCAGGACTCCCAAGTCCTTGGTGACAAATTCGGTTCCCAGTCTTTCTTTCGCCTGCTTTATGCCCTGCTCATCATTTCCTGTAATCAAGATGTCATCAACATAAACCATGATTACAATAATACCTCTAGTGATCTTCTGCACAAACAAGGAGTGATCAGCATTGGAGCGCTTGTATCCTTGTTTCTCAAAGAGATCTGATAGCTTCTGAAACCATGCTCTGGGACTCTGCTTAAGGCCATAGATAGCCTTATGTAACCTGCATACCTTGGAACACTCCCCCTCAACAGCAAACCCAAGTGGTTGTTGCATATACACTTCTTCCTGTAAATCGCCATATAGGAATGCATTCTTCACGTCCAACTGATGAAGTGGCCAGTCTCTAGCAACTGCAACTGACAATAAGATCCGTAGGGTGGAATGACGTGCCACAGGCGAAAAGGTGTCAAGGTAGTCCACCCCATATGTCTGTGTGAAGCCACGTGCAACCAGTCGTGCCTTGAATCTGTCAACGGAACCATCGACATTGTGCTTCACTGTAAATACCCACTTGCAGCTTACTGGGTTCACCTCTGGAGGTGTAGGAACCAAACTCCAGGTTCCTCTGGACTGGAGTGCCGCCATTTCTTCCTCCATTGCTAGCCTCCATCTACTATCCTGCATAGCTTCATGATGATTCCTCGGAATCTCGACAGCTGAAAGTGCCACAACAAAGGACCTGAAGTCTCCAGATAGCCTCTCAAAAGATACGGATGCTGATAAGGGATATGTAGCACAGCTTCTCTTCGACTTTCGCAGAGCAATGGGTACATCTAAGTCAACTATGTTCTCCTCTGGCCCCTGCAACGTATCCTGCTCAGAAATGTCGTCAGATCCATCAACATTAATATTATCATTACATACCATAGGCGAGCTAGTAGACGAGTCATGACCATGAGCGGGAGGAAGCCTGCGGGTATAGTGATATGGTAGCGGTGATATAATTTGTGGTGGCGGCGGCGGCGGTGGTGGTGGTGGTGTTGACGGCAGCTGTGGTGGTGGAGGTGGTGTCATATATATGGAATCAGTGGATAGTGGTGGTTGCTGCTTGTCTCCAGAGGCTGAAAAATACATAATATTTTCAAAAAATGTAACATCTGCACTGATCATATACCGCCGACGCAGAGGATCAAAACACTTGTACCCCTTTTGAGTTCTGGAGTACCCGACAAAAACACACTTGACAGCCCTAGGAGAGAGCTTGTCAGTACCAGGGGACAACTGATGGACGAATGCAACCGACCCAAACACACGTGGCGTAAGTGAAAATAACTCCTTGTCGGGATGAATGATGGTAAACGGGATCTGTTCATTTAGAACAGAAGAGGGCATACGATTAATGAGGTAACATGCCGTGAGAACAACATCACCCCAGTAGGAGTAGAGAACATGACTCTGTATAAGGAGAGATCTCGTGACATCAAGAAGGTGACGGTGTTTCCTTTCAGCAATTCCATTCTGTTGAGATGTATGAGCACACGACGTTTGATGAACAATCCCTTTTGAGGAGTAGTAACTAGCAAGAGCATTTGTACACAATTCTAACGCATTATCACTTCTCACAAATTTTACCGATGTGGAAAAAACATTTTGTATTTCATTCAAGAAATGGATAATTATATTTCCGGCTTCAGATTTATTTTTCATCAGAAACACCCATGACACCCTAGAAAAATCATCCACAAGTACAATATAAAATCTGTGTCCCTGATGATCAGGTACACGACTCGGACCCCCGACATCAACATGAAATAACTCAAACTTGGAGGTACTACTCCGACCAAGACGACTGGGAAAGGACGACCTGTGATGCTTTCCCAACTGACACGCCTCGCACTGAACAGATGTGTGAGGAAGACTATAGGGTAATACTTGACGCAACTTCTGAAACGGTAAATGACCAAAACGCAGATGCCACAGTAAAGGAGATACTTGTCCAGCAGGTGAGGAAGTGGTTCCAGCGAATGGGGTCTGATTCAAGCGGTAGAGGCCTCCTTGCTCATAGCCACGACCAATCACGTTGCCCGTATGGATGTCCTGAAAAATCAAAGAAGATGGATCAAAAATTGCCCGACAATGAAGATCCTTCGTAATCTGACTAATTGACAACAAATTCATTGAAAAATCAGGTGCATGTAGCACATTCTTGAGCTGCATAGAAGATGTCAGTCTAATCTCCCCTGACCAGTGATTGGGGAATGGGTGCCATTGGCAATGACTACTGTCCGTCCTGGAGGGATCTGAGTGTATCCTGTAAGTGGACTCTGGTCGCCACATAGGTGATGTGTAGCGCCTGAGTCCATAATCCATGGCAATGTATCAGATCTACTACTGTGAAGTGCAAGTGTAATACCTGAAGTACTGGTAGACGCGGAGGCAGAAGCAGCAGCATCAGAATGACTCTCTATAGTCGGTGCTGGACTGGATGGTGGGATAATGCCCCTCAGACGGGAAACTATATCATCGAACCGTTGATCCAGGGTAGCAGCAGACGGAGGCTCTATTTGCTCAGCGGCTCGAGCTGATGCAGGAAATACATGCTTCGAGTAGCATGTGTCTTCATTGTGTCCGACTCGATGACAGTAAGTGCATGTTGGCCTAGTGCGGCCACCCCTCCCACGGGGTCCACATCCACGACCCTGGTGATAAGAACCACGACCTCTGGTTGCTGCCATGGCTGAAGAATTCTGACTTGCAGCAGTTGAGGGAACTGTGATCCGACTCAGTCTATGAAAGGCTTCCTCCATTGGAGGAATAGTAGAGTCGGCCAAAATCTGTGATCGTGCTGCCTCATACTCAGGATCAAGTGCAGCTAGGAATACGCCCACCATAATGGCGTTCCTATATGTCTTCTGCTGTTCTGGCGTGGCTGTCAATGGCATGAAGCTATATAGCTTCTCGAACATCCCTCTCAGTGATGTATAGAGAGAATGTAGGGGGCGACCATTCTGCTTGATGGTGAAGATATCATGCTGGAGTTGCAGAATCTTTGTCTCGTTCTTTGCCTGGGAATATGTAGCCGCCAGAATGTCCCACATATCCTTCGCTGTGGGTTGATGGAGAATGTCATTGGCAATCTCAATTGCCAACGTGCCAGATAGCCAAACTTTGGCGTATGCGTCATCAGCCTCCCAGGAGGCATAGGTTCCAGTCTTCTCAGCAGGCTCTGGTTCGGTAAGAATATGCTTCTTACCCGTAGACTTCATCATGCTCATGAACTGCATTGCCCACAGTTCATAGTTGGTACCGTCCATCTTGACAATAGGCGCTGGACCACGGAATGCGCCAATAGATGGGATATCTGCCTTGCTCTCTGACATATTGAAAATGAAGACTGGAACGATTGAGAAACACTGTGATTTGTCTACAACGACATAAATGGGTTTAGTTGCACGTGTAGACCTCACGCAACTAAACCCATGAAGATGTTCTGGGTCTTAGGGCTAGAAACCGTGCACCCGTACAGGAGCTACAGGACTCGGAGCACTTGATGCGCAGTAGATCACGTGTCCTGGGCACTGGGTGCGCTGGACACGCGCACTGGATGCGCTGGGCACGCGCTGTGGATGCGCGTATGGCATACGCACGTAGAAGATCACGCGCGCACACCCAGCCTTGGATCACGCTGTGGATGCGCACGTTGTGGATGTGCGGTCAGGCGCTGGAGAGGCGCAGGTCCACGCGCGATGACGCGCAATGGATGTGCGCACGTAGGTTATGCGCAGATCACGCGGTGGCGCGCATCGTAGATGCGCCTGAGATGCGCCTGAGATGCGCCGTAGATGCGCACAACGCCTGAGATGCGCCTGGGATGCGCACAAGAAGCGATGGAGATGCACTGATCGGAGGAGATGCACCCGAGGAGGAGGGTGGCGCCGATCTGCAGAGAAGAGAGAGAGAAAGGGGGCCGGCGGGTGTGGTGGGTAGGGTTAGGGTTTCGAGAACTCCGGTCTAGGACCGTCGCTCTGATACCATGTTGGGAGAAATGAGCAAGTTGTTTATTCCATAAGCCCTAGGCTCTCTTATATAGGAGAGTAGCCTATGGGTAAATTAAATAAAGCATACAACTAAAATTAGAAATAACAAAAAGGTACGAATACTAATGTGTATGCGTCAACAAGCTCCTTTTTGCCCCCTCCTAAAAGAAGCAGTCGTGACAAAGGTGATCTCAATCCTCTGAGATGTAGGGAAGTATGCAAACAATCTACTCAACCTGCTATATGGCCTCATCCATGGGGAAAACCTATGGTACGTAATCATCTGTGGTCAAGCAACCTCGTATGTTGGGTCTGGTCCTCCAAGTAATAGACCAACCATCAATTGAGATTTGAATAGTGCTTGCGTCATACACATACATACATGCATGTACCAATTCGTCCTCTTAAAAGTGGAATTCACAGCAGAATAGTGTTGGACCAAACATTTCATGATAGAACTACAAATATGAGCACAATTCTTTTCTTCAGAGTATGTTCGCTTTAGATTCTCCCACATTTTGCGGTTTTGTGATGCACAAATATATACGGCAATCCTCTAAACACAACTGTTCATAATCCATGCTTTATCATGGCATTGTCTTTCTTCAATGTTGCCATCTTACCACTTCTCTAAGGGGGCTCCTTATCGGTTATAACAGGCTCTTTGTCATGTCTCTAAATCATATTCAATAAGGGCTGGAACCATAACACATAATTTCTCCCATCTAAATTGGTAATGGGGCTAAAGAAGTTCATCTCCCCTTTACATGTAGATGCTGAATACAATTTCCGACATGCTTCATGATTTTAACGGAACTCAAACATGGGATAAAAGAAACTTAAATTGTAGAAACTTGACCATCCCTACTACTATCAGTTTAAAGGTAACCAATCCGAGGAGAAATATAATTCAAGATAGAATAGAACTTTTCCATGAATATGCAATCCCCGACTGCTGAGAAAATGGTGGCGCACCGTTGGAGGGGTGCTGAGAAAATAGCTGCTGATCGAAGATGACAGCTCTGCAGAGGTTGAGGGCAGTGTCCCCTGGCCCCTGTGCTGCAGGGATGTTGCAGGTCTCCAGATGCTCCAAGTACTGTGTTCCAGATGCTTGAAGATGTTGCAGATGAAAGCGGTGATGGCAGTGTCTTGGATGCTGCTGACGATTTGCTGCAGATGGTGCTGATGACAGCACTATTCCAGATGCTGCGAGATGACATTATTGTAGATGTATGCGACGGCGACATTTTAGATGAAGAAGATGCCGGTGGCATTGGGGCAGAAACGGCTGTGATGGTTTTGAGATGGCATTGGAAGCATGTTTCTTGAGATGTAGGATGGAATTGGGTCAGAGATTTTGTGAATTATGAGTGACAATGAAAGTAGGTGTTTTTTGGGTTTATTCCCTTGAAAGCAGTGCCCTAGGGTACATGCTCTAATACCAAGTTCAATATGGTTTGTTCTTATTTAATTAATTGAGAAGACAATAATCAATGAGTATGCCAAAGTAATATTTTTGAAAGGGGGATAGAACAAAAGGAACGAATACATGAGATTGATAGACCTAGTAAAATGGATGCATACGTCGTAACAATTATCATTAAATTGAATTTTATTTGTCTTGTATCCAAAGTGTCAAATTATGAATAATGAAGCTAACCACGTGCATCTACTAGCGATAACGGGGCCATATCCACATGTGCTTTCGAGAAGATTTAATGTGGTCCTTTGGATAACCTTGTAACTTTATCTAATGTTCATGATTTTGTCAGAGAGAAAGCGTTGTGTGGTGCTCTTCAGCCACTATACTTTGTAGACCGTTGATTCAGTGTTTCTTTCCTTCACACCTTCGTTTTAAACTTTGAAGATATACATTTTTATATATTGTGAACATCTTTGTGTTTTTTCTGATAAAAGATTCTCGTCAGTCTGATGTTAATGCAGTAACCTTTGCTGATGAAAGAGGCCATCTGATATATTCAGGCAGCGATGATGACCTCTGTAAGGTAACGCAATTTTAGTTTATGTTATATACTTGTGGAACATTTATATTTAAAAAGGTTATATGTGCTATATAGTTTGCATCTGTTCATGTATGTGCAAATACATAACTATAGCTATTTCACAAGCTCCGACCGCTTTGGGTCTACTCTGTATGCAACCTTACCTTGCGTTTTTTTTACAAGTAATTGTTTCTATTACTAATATATTATCTTCTTCATTGAAAATGTTTTACACAGGCAACTTTTTAGTCATCACTACACTGAAGAAAATTGCCTCATAAGTATACTTGGCCTTCTCCCAGGGAAAATACCTTGTTTATCTTAATCTGAGTACATCAGGAGATATCCATAGTCTTCATCCATATGTCTTGTTCTGTAGATCGACATTACATGTCTGCCACCTCTTTTTGAATGGCAGCTAGTGTTGTATGTGTTCAAAAATCAAACACAAACCTAATGAATGAAAAAAGCAAGTAAGACAACCATATAACACCCTGGTTTTGGGATGGGTCTCTAGAGGAGGTCCATCCCATCTTCTCTAAAAAACCATATAACACACTGTACAGGGTTCACTCTTTATTAGGCTACATCCTTTGCAGAGTCAGATTTCAATTAAGATTAAGTATAGTAGATTAAAGAGGGGAGTAGGGAATTATTATTGTAGTAGGGGAGAATGAAGAGAGGGAGGACGACGATGCGGTTCTTTGAGTGAAGAGCGAGTTTAGAGGGCGGGCATGCGGAGAGTCATCAAAGAGGAGATTGGGGCCCTGGAGGGTGGTGTGTCATCATAAGAGGGCACACCCAAAGCCCCAATGCTTTAGTTGTGGCCATGGACATCTTAGGGTGAGCTGTTCTTCGGAGGCTTCGTGCTTTGTGTGTAAAGGGTTGGGACCATCATCGTGATGCCAGCTTGATGTCGCATGAGATGTCTGTTCGTCTACCTTTTCCAGCAAAGGCTGGCCGGGATTCATGAAGACTAACTCGGTTGCTAGTTGAGGTTTTGCTGATCTCAGAGCTTTTGATGAGCTTGTTGTCGGGATATCCATCTATTTGTATGAGGAGATGTATGGGTTATTGATCAACACACCTATGGAGGAAGCCTGGAACATATATGATGTTTATTATTGTGGTTGATGCGCTTGCTATGATGGCAAGGCTGGCGACGTCGGATGGATGGTGGTCGTGCTACAAATGTGACGTGATTTCTATTCCGCTGTTGCAGTATGCAGATGACACGATCTTGTTTTTGGGGGAGGACGAGGAGGGCCTCCGTAGAGTTTCGTCGATCATGGAGATCTTTGGGGACATTTCGGATCTTCAAATTAATAGGGACAAATCTGTGGTGGTGCTGTTTGGGCTCTCGGACCAGGAGGTGCGTAGGGTGACGGGGCTGTTGGGTTGCGCATTGGCTACCTTGCCTATCACTTATGACTTACCTTGGTTTGCCTCTGGTGGCAGGGCGGTCTAGGGGTTAGCGACTAGAGACCTCTGGTAGAGAAACTGGAGGGTAAGTTGGCAGGGGGAAAGCGAGAATACTCTCGAAAGGAGGAAAGCTGGTCCTTTTGAAGCATGTTCTCTCAGCGATACCAGTTTTCTTCTACTCTACGAGAGCCATGCCAGCTGGGGTTTATAAGAAGGTTGAGGCTTTGATGAGAAAGTTCTTCTAGTCAGATGTCAGACAATCTAGGGGAGGTATGCACCTGGTTGACTGGAGTATGTTGATGATGCAGAAGAAGAAGGGAGGGTTGGGGATCTGGAGGATGGGTGAGATAAATAAGGCCTTCATGGCTAAGTGGGTGGTGCACATTATTGGGGGGGGGGTCGGAGGATCTGGCGAACAGGCTATTGAGAAGGATCTATGGGGTGTCGATGTCGTTGGAAGTGGAGCTAGAGCGATTCCCGTCCTCCCTATGGAGAGGTATTTCATAGGTGGTTCCCGAGATGGGTATCAAGCTGAAGCCCGTCTTAGGGAATGGAGGCGGTTTCCGTTTTTGGGAGGACGACTGCTCTGGGGAGGGGATCGCTTCCCAAAACTGTTGCAGCTGGTGGCGGACAAGAGGGTGGTGGTGCAGGAGGTGTGGGGTGGGGGAGTGTTCTCGCTGACCTTTGTATCTGAGCTTTCAGACCACAGATGTGAGGAGTTCTTGGAGTTGCAGGAGCTGCTGGCGCGGGGAAAGGTCCTCTCGGAGGGTAGATATCACTATGAGTGGGGCGATGGGAGATTCTCGGTTAAGAAGGCATATGGTTTCCTTGCGAAGGAAGGGGAGGTGGATATTGCAGAAGAGGTTGTCGTGGATGTAAGTTTGATATGGGGAGCAGGGTTCCTACTCGCATTAAGGTTTTCATGTGGTTATTCAGGCTTGGAAGGACTCTCACGAAGCGCGCGTGGGGGTAGTTGATGGGGGTGGATGATACTATATGCAGTAGATGTGGAGTCGGGGAGGAGGATGCAGACCACTTGTTCTTCTTGTGTCCATCTTCGTCTGACGTATGGGGCAGAGCATCCATCTCTTGGCTTAGTTCTCAGGATTGTGCGAGTTTCTGGAGGGATATCAGATCGATTGTAGATACAACCGCGAAGATTGTGCGCTTCCGTTTATGGTGCTCTGGGCGATTTGGTGTGTGCGGAATGCTATTATGTTTAGTGAGGGGAAATTTTATTCTTAGAATGTAATTGAGCATTGTAAGGCGTTGTATAGAGCCTAGATCATGTAACAAGCTGTACCCTTTCCTTTTATTATATATATTTTCTTGCTTGAGGTGGATCCCTTTTTGGGACTCCACCCGTGTACTTTTTTTTCAAAAAAAAACATATCTGATGTGGAGGCTGAAATTCAACGAAGGGTTGTCCCTCATTTTTGGGTGATGTGGTAAAGATTGGTGAGCATGTGATTTGTGCTTGAGGTCTTTCTCGCTTCGACTTGGTAAGAGTGCTGTTTGAGGTGCATGAGGTAGGGAAATTCTGGTAGAGAAAAGCTGGTGAGCGTATGGTGGTCCGCCACAAGGTAGTATGTGTGAGGTGCGTGCCTTTGCTCTCATGCAACCTAGACTGTTAGAAGCTTGGCTCAAAGATTTGGGTGAAGTGGTGGCGATGTTGGATGGTTCCGAGGTCCGATGTCAACTTCGTCTTGCTCGTCATTTAGGGGTCACAGAGGCTGCCACCTGTGAATTAGTGCTCTTTGAATATTGCAAGGCATCATTTAGGTTGCAAGTATCCATGGTGTATCTTCCTTCACTGCCTAATGATGCCAACCTCTTGAATGTCTTGGAATTGGGGGCCGGTGAGGTCTCAGCGGGGAAGTTGTGACGCGAGTCCATAAAATGACAACAATGGTGAGTCCTCTAACGTTCACGAAATCTTCAAATTCCGTTCAAGCTTTCTGGATTTGTCGGTGCAAATTGAAATGCCAGTGGAGAAATGTACGAGATTGACATAGTTGGCGATGTCGATCGTTTGGGGCTTAAGTTGAGGAGATTTTTGTGGCGAGGTTGTCGTGGGAGGAGGATGCGCTCTGTCTTATTGACCAATTAGAGCTTCTTCCTAAGGATGTGTTGAATGCTTTTCAAGCGACCCACGGATCCCCTGGACCCGATTGATATCCGTGACCTCGGATGTGGATTTGGATTGGAGTGGAACTATTGATGATCCAAATGCTACAGATGTCTTATCAAACCCGGGTAGAGTTCAAATACCGATGTTACTCATTTGAACTTCGTTATGGGTCCTCTGGACCCACATGTATCTGAAGACAAGTATTTCATTTTTGACTGTTGGAGGAAATAAAAAGTGAGAACTTGTTTATTCCAGGGAACCCTAGGCTCTCTTATATAGAGGAAGCCGATGGATAGATTACATAAGGTGGAACACTGAAAAGAAACATAACACACGAATACATAACTACTAGAAATGTCTCTACACTCCCCCTCAAGATGGAGCATAGATGTCAATCATGCTCAGCTTGGAAGAACATTTCTGAAACGACGCTCTGAGCAACAGCTTAGTAAAGATATCTGCAGTCTGCTCTTCTGAACTGACATGGGAAGTAGAAATCAAACACTTCTGAATCATATCCTGGTATAGTGGCGATCTACCTCAATATGCTTCGTCCGTTCATGAAATGCAAGATTATTAGCAATACATAATGCTGCTTGATTGTCACATTGTAGCTGCATGGGTAATGGTACATCTATATGTAGATCTGTTAATATGGCTCGAACCCACATCATCTCCGTGCTTGCCTGTGCCATGGCCCTGTACTCAGATTCAACACTAGATCTAGCCACCACAGTCTGTTTCTTGCTTTTCCAAGAAACAAAGGAACTGCCAACAAACACTGCAAAACCTGAGGTAGATTTCCGGTCTCTAGGACATCCTGCACAATCTGCATCAGCACATGCAGAGATAGAGAGATTTGTTTCTTTCCCGAACAACAATCCTGCATCTGGAGACGACTTTAGATATCTTAGTATCATATATACAACATCCATGTGTACTTGTCTGGGTTGTTCCATGAACTGACTCACCCGACTAATCGCAAAAGCAATGTCAAGTCTAGTGATAGTAATATAGAGAAGTTTCCCCACCATTTCTCTATATCTTCTTTTGTCAACTTCCTCTGTATCATCTCCATATAACTTCATACTAGGATTCATGGGAGTAGTGGAGGGTCGAAACCCGATCATACCTGTCTCAACAAGCATATCTGTAATATATTTCCTTTGGGTCATCACAAGACCCTGCGCGTTCCTTGCAAATTCCAATCCCAGAAAGTATCGTAGAGTACCAAGATCCTTAGTCACAAAATGGCCTAAAAATGCTTTTGCCATCTTTATCCCCTGCATGTCATCTCCCGTAACAAGTATATCATCAACATATACCATTATAACAACGGTACCTCTGGGAGTCTTCTTGACAAACAAAGAGTGGCCAACATTTGATCTTATGAACCCTTGCTTCTGGATGAGATCTAAAAGCTTCTGAAACCTTGTCCGTGGACTCTGTTTAAGATCATATATGGCCTTGTGAAGTCTACACACCATCTGACACTCCCCCTCAGCAGCAAACCCCGGAGGCTGCTGCATGTAGACTTCTTCCTGCAAATCCCCATATAAAAAGGTATTTTTAACAAAAAGTTGGAACAAAGGCCAATCACGTACCACATCGACTGACAGAAGAACACATAGAGTGGAGACGTGCCATCGGAGAAAAGGTGTTCATATAATCCACGCCATAGATCTGAGTGAATCCACGTGCCACTAGTCTTGCTTTGTTGCGATCAAGGCTGCCATCAACATTATATTTGACAGTGAAGGCCCATTTACAACTGACCACAGAAGCTCTTGGAGGAGCAACAACCAAGCTCCATGTACCACGAGACCGCAAGGCAGCCATTTCCTCTTCCATGGCTAATCGCCAGCTTCTGTCTTTCAAGGCATCCTAATATCTACCGTGGTATCTCCACGGTAGATAAGGCAATAGCAAATCTCTGGAAATTACCAGTGAGTCGATGGAATGAAACCTGTGAAGCAAGTGGATAAGACGCACACATCCGCTTAGACTTTCTCAAAGCAATAGGTACATCCAAGTCATCTGTCGTGTCCACCTGTATGTCATTGTTCTGCACTTGTACATTGTCATTCCCATCGTTACTAATATTACCTGGGACATACCTGGGGCGTGGTGTATGAATGACGGCCTCCATGAGCAGGATTCAGACGATGGGTATAAAATTTTGGTAAAGGTGAGACTGGTGGTTGCAGAGGTGGTGGTGGTGGTGATGGTGGTGACAACGGCGGCACAACATGAGTAAGTATGTTATCAGACTAACGCAGACGAGGAGGTGATACATAAATGTCATCATCAGTAGTGGAAGGAATTATTTTGTCACCTGTAGGCGAAAAATACATCACAGTCTCAAAGAAGGTGACATCGGCACTGACATAATATCTTTTGTTCACAGGATCATAGCATCGGTAACCCTTTTGAGTACGAGAGTACCCAAGAAACACACACTTGATAGCCCTAGGTGAGAGTTTATCAATCCCTGGAGTGAGTTGATGGACAAAAGCAACTGAACCAAAAACACGAGGAGTTAGTGAGAACAATTCCTTGTCAGGAAAGACAACAGAAAGAGGAACTTTCTCACCCAACACAGAGGATGGCATACGATTGACCAGATAACATGCCATAAGAACGGCGTCACCCCAAAAAGACAGATGAGCAGAACTATGAATGAGTAAAGTCCAAGTTATATCAAGAAGATGACGATGTTTTTTTTCTGCAACACCGTTCCGTTGAGACGTGTAAGCACATGTTGTTTGATGAATAATGCCACGAGACAAGAAGAAATGGGAAAGAGCATGAGTGCAAAATTCTAAGGCATTATCTGTGCGCACAATCTTCACATTAGAAGTAAAACATTCCGAACTTCATTGATAAGATTTTTGATTACATCCCCCGCTTCAGATTTATTTTTCAATAAAAAGACCCAAGACAATCTAGAGAAATCATCAACGACCACTAGGTAAAACCTGTGTCCCTGGTGATCAGGAACACGACTCAGACCCCAAATGTCAACATGCAATAACTCAAAAGGGGAGCGACTACTCCGAGACTCACGACTAGGGAAAGTAGATCTGTGATGCTTTCCTTACTGACACGCTTCACACTGAAAGGAAGACTTTGGTAAAATCTGGGGCAAGATATGTTGCAGCTTTTGAAGAGGGAGATGACCAAAACACAGATGCCAAGTAAAGGGAGAAGCAGATCCACTGGACTGAGATGAGACACCACCATAGGAGGTGCGAACCAACCGATCCATCCTGCTCACAACCACAACCAATCACCCTGCTCGTTAGAATGTCCTGAAAAATAAGAGACGATGGGTCAAAGATAGCCCGACAATGCAAATCCTTTGTAAGCTGACTAATGGAAAATAAGTTCATTGAGAAATCTCATTGAGAAATCTGGAGCATGTAAAACATTCAGTAGGCGTATGGAGGGTCTCAAACTGATCTCCCCCTGTCCAATGATGGGGAATGAGTCCCATCTGCTATAACTACCGATCTCCCTGGTGAAACCTCCCTGTAGGATGTAAACTTATCTCTGTCTCGACAGAGATGATGTATCGCACCCGAGTCCATGATCCATTCCGAAACATCAGAACTGTGACACGATGTAAAGACATAAACGTTACCTGATGTGCTAGCTGTGGCTGACGTGCTGGCAGAGGCTGAAGCTGCTATGTCTGAGTGACCTCCCGACGAGTTAGTAGTGGCAGGATGCATCATATCTCGTAGCCTGGCGACAAGATCCTCAAACCGCTGATCTGAAGTGGATGTCGGTGTAGGCACAACATGCTCGGCTACACGGGCAGATGCTGGAAAACCATGCTTAGAATAGCATGTATCCTCCTCATGACCCTGGCGATGACAGAAGGTGCATGGTTGACGGAATCGGTAACCTCGACCACGAGGTCCACAGCCACGAAAAGTGGAATATGCACCTCTGCGTCGGGAAGCTGCCATCGCTGAAGGAGGTGGGGTAGTGGCTCTAGAAGGAATGTTATTCTGTTGAGCTGTCGATAGACTTCCTTCACTGGAGGAATAGTAGCATTCGCCAATATCTGCGAGTGAGCCGCATCATACTCCGGGTCTAGTGCCGCTAGTAAGACCCCCACCATTGTAGCATTCCGGAACGTCTTCTGCTGCTCAGGGGTCGTCGTCAGGGGAATGATACTATAAATCTTCTCAAACATCCCTCGTAGGGATGCATACAACGAATGCAATGGCCGACCATTCTGCTTGACTGTAAATATATCATGCTGAAGTTGGACAATCTTGGTCTCGTTTCTCATCTGCGAGTACGTCGCGGCAAGAATATCCCACATGGCCTTAGCCGTGGGCTGATGGAGGACATCATTGGCAATCTCCATTGTTAGAATACTAGAAAGCCAGACCTCGGCATACGAATCATCAACCTCCCATGAGGCTTAAATCCCCGTCTTCGCTGCCGGCTCATCTTCGGTAAGATATGCTTCTTACCGTTGGACTTCATGAGACTCATGAACTGCATCGCCCAGAGCTCGTAGTTCGTCCCATCCATCTTGACTATTGGCGCTGGACCTTTGAAGGCGTCAATGGAGGGCATATCGACTTTGTTTTCTGACATTGTTGTCGGAGACGAAGAACTAGGGTTTGTAGACTAATGAAGAACTGTCTACATGAACATGTAGGGAGTTGAGTGCATATGTAGACTTATGTACTCAAACCCATGAAGAGAAGGGGACGGGGTCAGCGCCGAGTGGGGGGGGGCTATATGGTGTGTGGCGTCGAGAGGAGGGGGCATTCAGCAGGATGAGGGGCGGCGCTGGCGGAATTGGAGGAGGAGGGAACGACGACGCCGAAGGAGAGGGGCGGCTAGGGTTTAGGATGGAGACTCTGATACCATGTTGGAGGAAATGAAAAGTGAGACCTTGTTTATTCCAGGGAACCCTAGGCTCTCTTATATAGAGGAAGCTTAAATTACATAAGGTGGAACAATGAAAAGAAACATAACACACGAGTATATAACTACTAGAAATATCTCTACATTGACTGTGAGAAGATAGTTGCTTTCCCAGATGCACCTGCAGTGCTTCTCCTCTGCTTGTGTTGATCATCCACCTATGGTGATCAAGAAGGTGGACTTGTTTCTTGATACCATAATGATGGAATCGAGAACCAAAGTGGATGCTCCCTTCGCGGTTGTTGTAGCTTCATCACTTCTCACTATGTGAAGTGATGAACAAAAGCAAAGCAACATATCCAAAGACACAATATATATAGAAAATGAATCCTCATAGGGAAACATGATCGGAAAATGAACTCGTTTCTTTATAATCGAAGATGACATGCTATTAATCAAATAGCATCAGTAAGAATAACGTCTCCTAGTAATAGTTAGGAGTGTGATTGTGTATCAAGATAGTCCTAGTGACATCTAAAAGACACGTGTTTTCTCTTAACAACACCATGTTTTTGGGAGGTATAAGCAGACGAGGTCTAATAATATCTGGTTGAAGGATTTATATATCTATGTATCGTTTTATCTATTTATCTTTCTATATTCTAACTTATGTAATTTACCCATAGGGTTTTCTCTATATAAGAGACCCTAGAGTTCTCTGGAATAAACACAATTCTCATTTCCTCTAACATGGTATCAGAGCCTAGGGTTTAGGCTCTCCACCCGCCCCTACCTCCTCCCCCCACCCACCGCCGCCCCCCCCACCTTCCTCTCTCTCGCGCCCACCGCCAACCCTCGAGGCTCTCGGCCCCAGCCCCAGCCCAGGCCGCTCCCGCCGCCCACCAGCCCTCCCGGGCCCAGTCCAGGGCGCCCCCCGCCACCCACCAGCCCTACCGGGTGCCGCCCGGGTGCCGCCCAGCCCTCCTGCACCCGGCCCCGGCCTCCTCCATTCACCGCTGGCGGTGACCTAGCCGGCATCTCCTTCCCGGCGGTCCTCTTCGTAGCCACATCCATCATCTCTTATATGGATTTGGGTGCGTAGGTCTGCATACGCACTCGAATCCTAGTGTAGACATCTATTTTTCTGTCTACAAACCCTAGTTCTTTCTCTGCGGCGATATGTCAGAATCAAAGGTTGATATGCCATCCGTAGGCGCTTTCAAATGTCCTGCGTCAATCGTCAAGATGGATGGATCGAACTATGAGCTCTGGGCGATGTAGTTCATGAGCCCCATGAAGTCCAATGGTAAGAAGCACATTCTTACCGAAGATGAATCGACAGAGAAGACAGGGATCTATGCCTCTTGGGAGGCTGATGACTCGTATGCCAAAGTTTGGCTCTCAGGAACTTTATCGATGGAGATTGCGAATGATGTTCTCCATCAGCCCACTGCCAAAGCGATGTGGGAGATTCTCGCGGCAACATATTCCCAGGTCCGAAATGAAACAAAAATGCTACAGCTTCAGCATGACATATTCACCATGAAGCAGAACGGGCGACCTCTTCATTCCTTGTATACATCCCTGAGAGGGATGTTCGAGAAACTATACAACACTATTCCTCTGACGGCCACACCCGAGCAGCAGAAGACATTCCGGAATGCTACCATGGTTGACGTCCTTCTTGCGGCCCTTGATCCAGAATATGATGCGGCCAGATCACAGATTCTCGCAGATGCTACCATTCCTCCTATGGAGGAGGTTTATCGGAGACTTAGTCGCATCTCAGTTCCCTCCCGCTCGTCTACGCCACCTCCTTCTGCGATGGATGCTTCCAGAGGACGAGGTGGTTCCTCCTTTTCATTCCGTGGTTGTGGCCGTGGAAATGGAAGTCGTGGTGGTAGATCTCGTCCACCGTGCAGTTACTGTCGTCGTACGGGTCACTCAGAAGATACATGCTATTCTAGGCATGGTTTTCCAGCGTCTGCAAGGGTGGCCGAACATGTTGCATCTCCATCCTCTTTGACTTCGGATCAGCGGTTTGAGGACCTAGTTGCTCGGCTATGAGATATAATGCCTACTGTTCCTACAGATTCTTCTGGAGGCTCTTCGGATATCGCTGCATCTGCGTCTGCCAGTACTTCTGCTACAACTAGCACCTCAGGTAGTGCTTTCAACACATGTTCTGGCTCAGACATCTCCGATTGGATCATGGACTCTGGTGCAACGCACCATCTCTGTCGAGATAGAGACAGACTTATTTCATACAGGGAGATTCCTTCAGGGCGGTCGGTAATCATTGCAAATGGGACTCATTCTCCCATTACTGGACAGGGGGAGGTTATGTTATCCTCTTCCATGCGTCTGAAGAATGTCTTACATGCTCCTGAATTTTCGATGAACTTGCTCTCTATTAGTCAGATTACAAAAGATTTGCATTGTCGCGCTATATTTGACCCATCCTCTCTTATATTTCAGGACATCCTAACGGGCAGAGTGATTGGCTGTGGTTCTGAGCAGGATGGTCTTTACCGTCTGAACCAGAGTTCTTATGCTGGAGTCTCCTCTCATGCTGTTGGATCTGTCTTACCCTATACCTGGCATCTACGCTTTGGTCACCTGCCTCTCCAGAAGATGCGTCACCTTTTGCCTCAGATATCTCCCAGTTCGTCATTCCGATGTGAAGCGTGTCAATTAGGTAAGCACCATAGAGCTAGCTTCCCAAGTCGTCAGAGTCGGAGCAGTAGCTCCCCTTTTGAGTTACTTCGTGCTGATATTTAGGGTCCTAGTCGTCCCTGATCACCAAGGGCACCGATTCTATCTTGTCGTGGTCGATGATTTTTCTCGTCTGTCGTGGGTCTTTCTGTTGAAAAAATAAATCTGAAGCTGGTGATGTCATCAAAAATCTTATAAATGAAGTAAGCAATGTTTTCTCGTCTAAAGTGAAATATGTTCGTACTGATAATGCATTGGAGTTCTGTTCTCGATTTCTCTCCCAATATTTTTGGTCAAAAAGCATTATACATTAAACTACATGTGCCTACACCTCCCAACAAAATGGAGTTGCTGAGAGAAAAACATCGTCACCTACTTGATATTACTCGAACTCTTCTTATCCAGAGCTGTGCTCCTATCTCTTTCTGGGGAGATGCTGTTCTTACAGCCTGCTACCTAGTAAATCGTATGCCATCTACAATACTTGTTGAGAAAACTCGTTTCTCTATGGTTTTTCCAGATAAAGAATTGTTCTCGCTCACTCCTCGTGTTTTTGGAGTCGTTGCCTTTGTTCATCAACTATCACCTGATCTAGACACGCTCTTACCTAGAGCTGTCAAATGTGTCTTCGTGGGTTATTCTCGGACGCAGAAAGGATACCGTTGCTATGACCCAGTAAATGGGAAGTATTTTGTCAGTGCGGATGTTACATTCTTTGAGTCGGTTATGTACTTTTCACGTGCAGGTGACAGATTGACCTCCAACTCATCTACCAATGAGGTCTATGTTCCTCCTCCTCCTACCGTGAATCTTCCTGTGTCCAGTCCCGTTCCTAATTCTGTGTCCACACCACCTTTGCATCAGTCTCCACCACCACCACCTCCACCAAAACCACTGATCTCTCCCCTACCAAAGTTCTATACCCGTCGATATGGTCCTGCTCAGGCTACATGACAATCATCCAGCACGCCCCAGGTTTGTCCAGATGTACTACTAATGATGGGTCGATTAGTGTGCCTATGCAGGATGTGCCATTACAGGGCGAATCGGGCCCGGTGACCTCAGTAGTTGATGATCTGGATGTCCCTATTGCGATGAGAAAGCATAAACGCAGCTGTGCTTCGTATCCTCTTGCTTCACAGGTTTCCTTTCATCGCCTTACAGGAGATTTTCAGAGATTTGCAGTGGCCTTATCTTCTGTGGAGATCCCGCGGACATATCAAGAGGCATTGAAAATTGATTGTTGGCGAATTGCTATGGAGGAGGAGATGGCTGCCCTACAGTCAAGGGGCACATGGACGCTGGTTAATGCTCCCCCAAGAGCGTCTGTAGTTAGCTGCAAATGGGTATTCACTGTCAAATATCATGCAAATGGCAGCTTGGATCGATATAAGGCACGGCTAGTGGCACGTGGTTTCACTCAGACGTATGGAGTGGACTATATGGATACCTTCTCTCCAGTTGCCCGTCACTCCACTCTTCGTATTCTTCTGTCTATAGCTGTGGTACGTGATTGGCCCCTTGTTCCAGCTGGATGTTAAAAATGCATTTTTGTATGGGGATCTGCAGGAGGAAGTGTATATGCAGTAGCCTCCGGGGTTTGCTGCTGAGGGGGAGAATCATATGGTGTGCAGACTTCATAAGGCAATTTAGGCCTTAAACAAAGTCCCAAGGGCATGGTTTCAGAAGCTTTCCCAGTTGATTGAAGAACAAGGCTTCAGGAGATCCAATGCAGATCACTCATTGTTTATCCAGAAGACTACTCGAGGTACAGTTGTCATGGTGTATGTTGATGACATTTTAGTCACAGGAGATGATGCCCAGGGGATAGAGATGACCAAAACAGTGTTGGGTCGTCAATTTGTTACAAAGGATCTTGGCACACTACGATACTTCATGGGACTGGAGTTCGCCAGGAATGCACGGGGTTTAGTAATGACCCAGAGGAAATATATTACAGATATGCTAAGTGAGACTGGCATGACCGGATGCAGACCGTCTACTACACCTATGGATCCAAGCATGAAGCTGTACGATAATGATATATAAGAGGGTTGACAAGAGAAGGTATAGAGAAATGGTGGGGAGACTTCTTTACATAACTATAACCCGACCTGATATTGCCTTTGCAATTAGCCGGGTAAGCCAGTTCATGGAACAGCCGAGACAGATACATATGGATGCTATATATATGATACTCAGGTTTCTAAAATCGTCTCCTGGCACGGGATTGTAGTTCAAGAAGGAAACCAATTTATTTGTATCTGCATATGCGGATGCTGACAATGCAGGATGCCCTAAGGATCGAAAGTCTACCTCAGGCTTTGCTGTGTTTATTGGTAGCTCTCTAGTTTCTTGGAAAAGCAAGAAACAAACCGTCGTGGCTAGATCCAGTACAGAATCTGAATATAGGGCTATGGCACAGGCAAGTATAGAAATGATGTGGGTTCGAGCTGTACTAGAAGATTTGCATGTAGATGTACCTCTACCCATGCAACTACATTGTGATAATCAAGCTGCATTGTTCATTGCCAATAATCCTGCTTTTCATGAGAGAACCAAGCATATTGAAGTAGATTGTCATTACACCAGATACATGATCCAAAAGGGATTGATTTCTACTTCACATGTCAGTTCTGGGGAGCAGACTGCAGATATCTTCACCAAACCGCTTCTCAGAGGACCATTTCAGAAATGCACTTCCAAGCTGAGCATGATCGATATCTATGCTCCATCTTGAGGGGGAGTGTTGAAGGAATTATATATCTATGTATCGTTTTGTCTATTTATCTTTCTATGTTCTAACTTATATAATTTACCCATAGGGTTTTCTCTATATAAGAGACCCTAGGGTTCTCTGGAATAAACACAATTCTCATTTCCTCTAACAATATCCTTTATGACTTCAAAAAATAAAATAAGAAGCCAATGCAAAACTCGAGGGCATTGTCTGTAGGCACATACTTGACTGATGTAGAAAATATATTCTTTATTTTAAATAATAAAATTCTTCACAACATTGCCAGCTTCAAGCTTATGCTTTATTAGAAAAACCCAAGATAATCGAAGAAAATCATCTACAACTACAAGATAAAAATGATGTCACTGATGATTAGGAACATGATCAGGACCTCGAATGTCAAAATGCACCAACTCAAACAAGGAACTACTATTGCAGCTATGAGTCTATGACAACTTGGAAAGCTAGTACGATGATGCTTTCCAAGTAGGAGGGCTTGCACTGGAAGCTAGATTGAGTGACATCTGAGATAGGATTCTGCATAAATTATGAAGAGGTAAATGGCCCAAGCGAAGATGCTACAAATAGGAGGAGATTGGTCAGGTTGAGATGGAAGATCTACCTGCATAGTGAGACCAGACCAATCAGTAGAGATCCCCTTGCTCAAAAGAACATCCAATCATCCTACCCATAAGTATATTATGAAACACAAGAGACAATAGATAAAAATGACACGACAACTGAATTCCTTAGTAAGTTGGCTAATGGATAATAAATTTCTAGAAAAATATGGAGCATGTAAAACATTCTTCAGATGCATAGAGGGCATCAGACGGATGTTCCTTTGTCTTGTGATAGGATAATATTTCTCATCTGCATTGATGATAGAGCGACCTTGAGGAATTAAGCTGGATGAGGTGAACTGATCTCTGTTACCATAGAGTTGATGAGATGCTCCAAATTCAATCACTCACTATGTAATATCATTGCTCTTACAAGTGGTGAGAGCATGGTTGACACCTGAAGTATTGACAAAGGTTGCTGTGTGAGGTGGAGCAGGAGGAAGATCAAATTGAGCATGTGGAGGTCCCATGATTTCCCTTAAATGAGAGACAAGATCCCCGTACTTCTGTTTAGATGGTGCTATAGCTAACTTTAAATGCTTAGCAACATAGGTAGAGGCAGGGCGACCGTGATTTTGATAGAGCAACGTTGTTTTCGCATTTAAACTCTATCTGTTCATTAACACAGAGGTAAAGCTTACTTAAGATTAAATACAACTATATCAACTCAACACTACTCGAGGGTATATTTAGATTTTTCACTCGACTAGGCCACAACAGTCTACTTCTTGCTCCTTATTGTAACTAGGTTTCTAGTTATAAAATAGGTAGGACATTTCCTGTTGAAAGATGTTTTATATTTGTGTATTCATTTTCTCTATTATTTAATTTGCACTCTATGATTTCTCCTCTCTATATAAAAGAGCCCTATGACCCTCAAAATAATCAATTCATCATTTTCTCATTACATGGCATTAGAGCGACAGTCCCAGGAGCTTGATACTTTCGAACTCTAGCCCATCATGTCGTCCCCCCCTCTCATCGTCGATCATCTCCACCACCAACGCCAACCACTACTCACATCGCCAGCTCCTTTCGTGGCATTTCCTACAACCACAGCCGCCTCCACGGCACTGTCAGCCCCTTTTGCAGTACTGCTTGCAGCTATAACAACCTCCGTGGCACCGTCGACGATTCCAGCCATGTTTTATAGCACCATGGCACTGCCAGCAGGGCTTCTCGGACTAATTTGGCTGCCAACAAGGCCCCTTGGTCCCCGTTTGTGCTGCAAGTAGATCTTAGCAACCCCCTTGCTGATCTTATCATGTTTTATGATGCAAAGGCAGTCTGAATTTGTCATTTTTGTGGTGGTTTCAGACCTATAAAATATCTAATTATATCTTAGAGTGTCCCCAAAGTTGATGGGAATGGTTGTGTCATGAGTCCTCACACACAACTGGTTCTCTATATGTTTGTGTAGATATTTTAGACCCAGTCTCATCCTTTCTTGTCTCCATCATGTCAGAGAGCAAGGTTGACTTATTCTCCTCCGGTGCCTTCCAAAGTCCCGATATCATCAAGAACGGTGTTATTGATTGCAATACTGTCTTCTTCTTGATGCGATCATAATTCTTCTCGTTCAGAGTTGTGTTCCCACTCCTTCTGGGGGGATGATGTTGTCACTACCTGTTATCTAGTCAACCATATGTCATCCTCTGTGTTAGGTTAAAACGTCTTTTTTTCAATTGCGTTTTTGGATACAGAACCTTCTCCCTAACACCTCATGTCTTTGGTTCAGTGGCTTTTGTGCACCTCCTGACCCCTAGTCTTTACAAGCTCTCTCCTGCGTTTGTGAGATACTTACCCAAAAAGGGTACCATTTTTTGATCCGGTTAGACGGAAGTACTACGTTAGTACTGATGTCACTTTCTTTGAGTCAATTATGTACTTTACTCCTACAAGTGACATGATGACCACCTCTGAGACTTGTGACGAGGTTTACGTGCCACTCCTCCGACTGTACGACCACCTTCTCTTGTTGTCTCTCCTATACCACCGTCACCTCTACCAGCTCCACATCCACCTCCTACCGTGGTTGCCCCTTCGCTCCTCACCACTTAGTCCGTTGGCACGCTTTTTTGTTATTTTTTTACATTCACAGGCCTTCCTTTGTACCTTCTTCTTATGGTCCTTCTCTATCATCCAATGAGCCCCAAGTATTTTAGGAGTATTAGTTTGTGCGCCCATTGAGTTGTAACAGGGTAAATGGATCATGGAGAAGATCCATTTACCCCATCCAGTGTTTAGTCCCACATCGTCCAGTGGTGGGACTTGGGAGGCTCTGGAGAGGCTATATAAAGAGCCCCAGACCTCCTGTACTCATTGAGAAAAAGGAATGAAGTATCCGCCCCTTTGAGGGCTTCTCCCGTGGTTTCATCCCGCTCCTCACGGAGTAGGGTTCCACGTAAAATCTCGTTCTTCTTTTCTTTTCGTTGTTTATCATTTTATCCATGTTATTGCTTCCGCTTCCGATTTTCTAACATGGTATCAGAGCGGGTTTGATTCTCGGATTTTCAAGATCATCATGTTCATGGTTGTTCAAGAGTTCTAGGGTTTCATGAAACCCGAATTCTGTCAAGATTGTTTATTAAAGGGCGGATCGGTTCTATGGAAGATTTTTTTTTTCGATTACAATTGAAGCAGATCGAGTTCTATGGATTCGTCGATTTTTGCATAAGGCTGCAGCATCCCCATCACGTTTCAGGCCATGCGTGGCCTCCTCCATATTGGGGTTGTTCTAAGATTAAGAAGGTTTCGATCGAAACCCCAAATCCATGTCGTTCCAAATCCAGGCGATGCTCCTGCAACATCTTCTCCACGCAGCGCAGGGACCACGCAGCAGCGGTGCCATGCCTGCGAAGCTCTCCGGAGGGCTGCACCTGGTTCCATCTCTCGTGTTGGCCCCTCCTCTTGCAAGGCTTCAGGAAAAGCCCTCCCTGGCGGAATCCTCTGGCGGCGACCCTCCTTCCCTCATGCTCCCAGGCGGAGCCCTCCTCCAGCCACATACCATGTATGCCGGTAAATCGCGCATGGCTGCAAGCCACGACTCTCGCGCGCCCTCAGCCGCATCTCTCCAGCACGACACTCGGGTGCGAAAAGCCTAGGCGGAGCCTCCCATCGAGCTCGCACTCGCGCGCCATCGAAAAAAAAACCCTTGTGGCGAGCCATCCAGGGCACTACCTTCTCACGCCCAACCATCAGCGGCGTTGCGCGCATCTTCTGCGCAGGCTCTCCAGATCTTCTCCAGGCGCATGTGATGGCCTCCCTCCATTTGGGCACGCATGCGATGGCGTCCCTCCGATCACGAACAAGGCGGCGCCTCTCCCTTCCCATCGCGCAAGGGGCGGCGGGGCCGTTTCCCCTTCTCCATCTCGCGCGATTGATAGGGCCCCTCCAGGGCGGCAGGAGCATGGCTCCCTAATCGGGGGCTGCAGTCGTAGAAAAGAGAGGGGATCGGAACCCTAATCAGAAAAGCCCTAGTGGGCTTCGATTCCTGTACGGCCCAAGAGGGCTAACATTAAAAAAATCTTGGCCGGAAAAAAGGGGGGAGGGGAGCTACTTTGTTTTGGGCCCAGACGTAGGCCGTATGATGTGAATAAAAATAAAAAAAGGGAAGTTGGCATGTTAAAAAAGAGAGAGAGAGAGATTTAAAAAAAAGAAAAAAAAGAGAGAAAAGGCCGAAGTTTGTGTTTCAAAAAAAAAGTCGCAAACAAAGAAAAGTCGTATGCCATTTCAAAAGAGAGAGAGAGAGAGAAGATGACGTTATGAGGTTGTTTTTGTTTCGGCCCAAGTGGGTTGATCTGTAAAAAAAAATGCGAAAAGGCGCGTACATTTTTTGAAAAAGCCGTACGCAAATTGCAAAACAAAATAAATGATCAAAAGCCGTAAAAAAAATGAAACGGCCAAAAGTTATCCATGTTTTGAGAAGCCGAAAAAAATTGTAACGGCTTATTGGTATTGTGTACCCCTATTTGTCTTGTCTTCTCCCAACTTTGTCGATGTTCATTTTCCGACAAGTATGGGAGAAAGGGGAGTATATGTAGAGTTACAGGTTGTATTCAGATCCAGATTGTCAGATTCAGATGCCAGTCTCCAGACTAGCCAATTTTTCCAGACTCTACAAATGATCAGATTTTGTCAGACTCGACGTCAGAAGGTCCTGAGTCTCCAGTTTCAGACACGCACGAGTGTGCGGTCATTTTTTAGATGAGCATTTGTTGCCATCATCAGTTCGAGGTCCCCATCATTCTTGTTATTGTTCGGCCAGAGTTTTCATGTGAGCCATAGGGACTCCAGAGCAGAGGACCATTCCTTATGCCATATATTGGCAAGGGTTTTCATGTGGTATCATAGGTACACCAGAGCAGTGCACCATTCTCTGAGCCAGATGGGAGAGACCCAGTTCTCCGACGAGGAGACTTCAGGCGCAAGTTCAGACTCGATGGTCAGGTTCTGAGTCTTCAGTTGACTCACACTCCAGCCCGTTCGTCCTCCTCACCTGCACGGCATGAGAAGCAACGTCCTCGACTGCAGCAATGTGCGCGTTGGGTTGATATTGTCCGTAGTGTCTTGTAGCGTTGAGTTGAGTTTATTTCTGTTTGTCCAAGCTGAGCATTGCATGCTCCAGCTTGAGGGGGAGTGTTGGAGTATTAGTGTGTGCGCCCATTGAGTTCAGGGTAAATGGATCATGGAGAAGATCCATTTACCCCATCCAGTGTTTAGTCCCACATCGTCCAGTGGTGGGACTTGGAGGCTCTAGAGAGGCTATATAAAGAGCCCCAGACCTCCTGTACTCATTGAGAAAAAGGAATGAAGTATCCGCCCCTTGAGGGGCTTCTCCCGTGGTTTCATCCCGCTCCTCACGGAGTAGGGTTCCACGTAAAATCTCGTTCTTCTTTTCTTTTCGTTGTTTATCATTTTATCCATGTTATTGCTTCCGCTTCCGATTTTCTAACAAGTATGTTCTAAACACTTTGTTTCTACTGATGGCACTGATGATTTGTTTATGCAGCCGGATATTTTACAAGATGAGTAGATGCCTTCATAGGGGGCTACTACAGGTCACATGGGATACATATGATCTTGACATGCCCATTGCTATCCGGAAGCGGATGCGTACGCATGCCATGTATCCTTTCACTACTGATGTTTCCTTGAAGTGCCTTTTAGAGTATTTCAGGAAATTTGTCGTGTGTCTATCATCCATAGAGATCCCACCAAATATACCATGAGTCTATGCACGACAATGACTGACGTCTAGCTATGGAGGAGATGGCTGCGCTAGAGTCACGTGGCACACGGAGCATAGTTAATATCTCCACACGTGCTTCTGTTGTTGGATGCATGTAGGATTTTACCGGTGAAGCATCATGTTGATGGTAGTTTGATCTCTACAAAGCTAGGTTTGTGGCTCGTGGGTTCACCTAGACTTATAGGGTGGACTATCAGGATACTTTCTCACCCGTGCCACGCTATTCTGCATTATGGATTATTCTTTCTATTGCTATAGTACATGATTAGTTCTTGTCCCAACTTGATGTGAAGAATGCTTTTCTATATGGTGACTTGAGGAGGAAGTCTACATGCATCAGCCAGTTCAAAAAAAAACAAATGGACCAGTATTTAAAAAAATGTTAAAAAAAAGGGGGAATGAGAAGCCGAAAAAAATGATGGCTTAAAAAATGATTTCAAAAAAAGAGAAAAAAATTCATTGAAGAAAAGCCAAAAATATGATGGCTTATTTGGTTACCCCCATCTTCGTTGTCTTCTCCCAACTTGGTCGATATTCATTGTTTTCCGACAAGTATGGGAGAAAGGAGGAGTATTGTGTAGAGTCACAGGTCTTGTTCCAAATTCAGATGTCAGATTCTCCAGATTCAGAGGCCAGTCGAATTTCCAGACTCTACAGATGATCAGTTGTTCAGACTCGACATCGGATTTCGAGTCTTCAGTTTGACACGCACACATGTATGCCGTCTTCTCAGATGTGCACATATTTGCCATCTTCAGTTTCATGGTCCCCATCCATTCTTGTGTTTCGGCCAGACTTTTCATGTGAGCCTAGGAACTTCAGAGTAGAAGACCATTCCCTATACCATGTTGGCAAGGGTTTTCATGTGGTATCATAGGGACTCCAGAGTACGGTACCATTCTCTGTGCCAGATGGGAGAGACCCAGTTCTCCGACGAGGAGACTTCTTTCTTACTCCATTCTCCAGTGGCCGTGGACTTCCGACGAGGATTGCACTTCCACGATCCTTTTCAGTTAGGCCCTTTTCAGAGATGGAGCAATAGTCCAGATGTTGTGGCGGGCCAGAGTACACCGACGAGGAGACTCATTTTTCCAGTTGCAGTGACTCTGACAGGCGCATTTCAGAGTACATGCTCTCCGACGAGAAGATTCAGCAGACTTACACTCCAGCCCGTTCGGCCTCCTTCCCTGCACGACATGAGAAGCAACGTCATCGACAACAACTGACAGTTGTGCACGTTGAGTTGATATTGTCTGTAGTGTCGTGTAGAGTGAGTTGAGTTTCTTTCTGTTTGTCCAAGCTGAGCATTATATGCTCCAGCTTGAGGGTGAGTGTTGGAGTATTTGGTTGTGCGCCATATGTATGGGAGATGGGTAAATGGATCTCTCCAGGATCCATTTACCCCATCCAAGAGTTTAGTCCCACATCTACCAATGGTGAGACTTGGAGGCTCTGTGGAGGCTATACAAGGAGCCCCAGACCTCCTGTATCAGATGAGAAAAGCAATGCAAAATATGCCCATTTGAGGGCTTCTCCCGTGGTTTCATCCTGCTCCTCACGGAGTAGGGTTCCACGTAAAAATCATGGTGTTCCATGTTTTATCTTTCTGTTCTTTATGCTCTATTTATCATTCCACTTCCGCTTCCTATTTTCTAACATTAATGATATTTATCTATCATGTTTTCAGAAGAAAAATAAAGTTTGTAGTTAGATTTTTCTCCATTATAATGTTCCATGATGATCTATTTTGTAACTCACAGTAAGCAGTTGAGTTGAGTGAAATGAAATGTCTTATCTTCTAAAATGACTTTAATTGGTTTAAAACCGAATTGTAAAATTTGATTCTTGAGATTAACTGACTCTGTTCTGTTCCAATTCATAGAATTGACTCAATCAAGTTAACTTGAAATCTGGTTCAATCTATAAAAATGGATGAAGGCTTAACTGAATAACTTCTGCACATGCCTACAGAAAATACTCTAATCAGTCACCCATTTAGCATTAAGTTCTTATCGAAAATATTAAGAACGGATAAAAACCTACACATAATTTGTGATGTTGGAATTAGGAAGCCTTGTAAAGTTAGTTTCAAATAAAATGATTAGAACAATCTTTGGGGCCCAAATTTTTCGTAGTTGACGTGCAGGGAAATGAGTGCATTGGCAGCCATAACATGCTCTCTGGAAATATTGGGCTATATGAATATGAAAAAATGGGCCTGAACCTGTTCGCAGTGGTTAACAAACATATCTACAAGCCATCTTGAAGGAGTTTCTCTCGTGCACTCTCCTATTAGGAGTCACATCGTCACTCCCCGCCAAGGCATCGGCCCACCTCCCTCTCCAAGCGGTAGTGGGTATCGAACTATAGGACCTCCCCCATCGGGGGCGACAGGAGTGGAGAGAGAGGGTTCCTTGGTGGAAACCCCTAAATAGAGCTTGGGCTAAAAAAATTGCCGTGTAAAAAAAAAGAGAGGACACATTTTATTTTGTGCCATGCTGCTTTAGTTAAGAGGAAAAGGTGGCCCTAGTGGGCCGAAAGAAAAGAGGAAAAGGGGAGGCATCTGCTGTCTATGAAAAAAAAGAAGAGTGAAAAATATAATAAGGGGGGGGAGCCCAAC
The DNA here is from genome assembly GCA_037367405.1 of Ottelia alismoides. Classification (NCBI taxonomy): domain Eukaryota; kingdom Viridiplantae; phylum Streptophyta; class Magnoliopsida; order Alismatales; family Hydrocharitaceae; genus Ottelia; species Ottelia alismoides. The sequence continues at coordinate 262,430 of JAZKJV010004801.1, read as the reverse complement.
AGTGGGTTGCTCCATATTCCAGGGTCCAAATGGGCCAAGTTTCTTTGTTCAAGAAAAAATGACGCGTATAAAAGAAAAGTCGTACTTCAAAAAATTATTTTTTTTTTGCAAAAAGGAAGAAAAGCTGAAAAAATGTGTGAACGACTTATTTAAAAAATTGTGACGACTATTAAAAAAATTGATGAATAAAATAGCCGAGAAAAATGATGAAGAAAAGTCAAAAATGTAGTCGGCTTATGTTATTTTTAGTTTTTCCCCCCATTCTTCACGTCTTCTCACAACTTGGTCGATGTTTGCTATTCCGACCAGTATGAGATAAAGGGGGAATATTGTGTAGAGTCACAGGTCTGTTCCAGATTCAGATATCATATTCCAAACCAGCCAGATTTCTAGATTCTACAGTTCTTCAGTCAGACTCGACGTTCAGATGCTTTCAGAGTCTGCAATTCGATGTGCACATGTGTGCCATCAGTTGTGAGGTCCCCATTCTTTCTAGTCGGCTCAGAGTTTCATGTATTCCATAGGGACTCCAGAGTAGAGATCCCATTCCCTATGCTATGTGGACTAGGGTTTTCATGTGATTTCATAAGGACTCTAGAGTAGAGATCCCATTCTCTTAGCCAGTATGGGAGAGACCTAGTTCTCCGACGAGGAGACGTTTCGGACTCTATTTTCCAGCGATCGTGGACTCCGACGAGGATGTCTCCATGGCTTTTCCAGCTCGGCCCTTTCAGAGATGGAGCAGTTATCCACATGTTGTGGCGGGCCAGAGTTCTCCAGGTGGAGACTCATTTCAGTTTCAGTGGCTTTGACAGGCACAGTACATAGCACACTCAGTTTGACACATACTCCAACATGTTTGGTCCTCCTCACCTGCACGACATGAGAAGCAACGTCCTCGACAACAACCGACAATTGTCCACGTTGAGTTGATATTGTCCGTAGTGTCTTGTAGCGTGAGTTTGAGATTTCTTTTTGTTTGTCCAAGCTGAGCATTGCATGCTCCAGCTTGAGCGGGAGTGTTGAATTATATGTGTTATGCTTCACTTATGGTGAAGGTGGGTAAATGGATCACTCCAGGATACATTTACCATATCCAGTTGTTTAGTCCCACATCTACCAGTTGTGAGATGTGGAGACTCAGTGAGGGCTATATAAGAAGCCCCACACCCTCTGTATTCAGTGGGAAAGTTCAATGAATGATCAACCCTTTGAGGTGTTCTCGTGGTTTCATCCCTCTCCTTAGGGAGTAGGGTTTTACATTAAAATTTCATTTTCTTAGTGTTTTTATTCTATTTATTTCTGATACGCTTCCATATTCTTATTTTCCAACAATGATATCATTATTACAAGAGATGATGTGCAGGGTATTAGTGTGACCAAGGAGTTCCTTGAACAACAGTTTATCACCAAGGACCTTGGTAAGTTACGATACTTCCCAGGGCTTGAGTTTGCTACGAACCAACGGGGTCTTGTTATGACTCGGAGGAAGTATGTTACCGATCTCCTCTCATAAACATACATGGCAGATTGCATACCTGCCACTACTCCCATGGATGAGAATGTGAAGCTGTATGATGATGACACAGAGGAGATAGACAAGTGGCGATACATGGATCTAGTTGGGAAGTTCCTCTATGTGACTATCACAACGCCATGCATTTCTTTTGATGTGAGTAGACTTAGCTAGTTTATGGAGCAGTCGAGACATGTGCATATGGATGCGGTTCACATGAACATGAGGTATTTGAATTCCTCCATGAGTACTGGATTACTTTTTCTTAAAAAGGACATCCCTTGCCGTTATGTCATACACAGATGTCAACAATGCATGATGCCCCATGAACTGGAATCTACCTCTAACTTTGCAATTTTCATAGGGGGCTCTTTAGTGTCATGGAAGAGCAAGAAGTAGACTGTGGTTGCTAGATCTAGTGCAGAGTCAGAGTATAGAAGCATGTCAAAATGGAGTATTGAGATGATGTGGTTCGGATCCCTTTTAACTAGCATTGCCATTGATGTACCTCTCACATGAATCTACAATGCGACAACCATTCAACTCTTTTCATTGCCAACAACCATGCCTTCTATGAGAGGACCAATCACATTGAGGTAGATTGTCACTACACATGTGGCAAGATTCAGAAGAAATTTATCGCTACTTCCCACGTTAGCTTAGGGGATCAAACAAGAGATGTATTCACCGAAGCTCTAGATAGGGGGGCATTTTAGAGATGTTCCAAGTTATGCTTGATTGACATCTGTGCTCCATTTTGAGGGGGAGTATTGAGATTTATTCTATATTTATCCTATTTTATGTATTTTTCATTTTTTCTGTTTGTCTATGTTGTGTAATTTGCCCAACAAGGTTTCTCCTTTCTGTGTTAGAGAACCCTAGGGCCTCTGGTTAATGCAACTCAATATTTTCTATCCACAGTATTTGTATTAAAAAGGAAAAAAAGAGATAAAGGGAAAGAGAGGGATGCAACAGAAGAGGCCTCTTCTTAATTCTATATAGGCCTAGTGGGCCCATTGCTACAGATGGTGGGGCGGCAAGCCATATCTTATAGTTGAGATGTATTTACAAGATTTTACGTCATCCATCATCTTTTACTCATGGATCCTCTGAAAAAGAGATCTCTTCTCCAGGGTCCATATATAAATGAATCGATTTCAGGTCCCTATAAGATATGGTGAGGTCATTCTCATGGTTTATGTATAGGAAAGGTCCAACTCTTGAGATTTGTATATGACAGACGACCACTCTACTTTTGATTTTCGACATCGACATCAGCTATTCCAGATGGACTTCTCTATGTGGGATCATCTCAAACTTCTACTGCCCAATCCATCAACAACATGAAGATCGATATTCCATACTATTAATGCTACCAGCCATCTTCCTGAGCATCGACTACTTCCGCGCATGTCCCCTACTAGTGCAACTACTCTCCGCACTGATCTTCTCCTAGAGTGACTCTACTCCAGGCACGTCCTTGTTGTTGCAACGACTCTATTCTAGGCACGCCCTGTTCGTTGCAGGCACATCGTCGAGCAAGTCTTCTCCTAGTAACGACTTTTCCGAGCGGGTTCCTCCCGTCTCTCTTAGGGTGTATCCAGTGAAGAAGCATTGTGTTTATCTTCTTTTGTTGCAAGCTATCGCTTTCTCAGCTCCAGCTTGAGGGGGAGTGTTAGAGTATGTAATAGATGTATAATTGTTTCTATCGAAGATCCAATTACCGTGCACTCTTATCTAGTACCATATCATCTATAAGTGGGACTCTATTATGTCCATGGGGCTTTATGAGAATTCCCACACCACATATGTTCATTGAGAGATTATAGCATACCCGACCCTTAGAGGCCTTCTTCGTTGTTTCCTCCCGCTCATGGAGTAGAGTTTCATGTAATTCTGAATGTTTTATATTTCTTATTTTGGTTCTTGTAATAATTAAAATGACTATTTGAGAATGTGTAACGGATCACAATCCAAGAATGCATATCACAATACTCTCATAAAAGAAAATGTATGCTCTATCACAAAAATGATGCACTGAATTTAAGTTGAATGATTATAGCATCAACTGGCCGCTTCATATATTCATCTCACATATACACATCTTCATTGCTTTAGTGGCATCAAGTACGATTTGATGTTCTATGGATCTGAATGTTGACTTGTGAACCATAGGCGTGCAGAGAATGGCGGTAGTAGAAATAAAAATGCTACGGTGGATGCGTGGTCATACACGGAACGATCGGATTCAGAACGATGCGATCATAAGGAAAATTAGTGTAGCTCCGATAGATGATAAGATTAGAGAGAACCTCTTAAGGTGGTTTGATCATTTGCAAAGGAGGTCGGCTGATGCACCAGTTAGAAGATGCACACCTTGCGATGTTGAGCTTGTTAAGAGAGGACGAGGTAGGCCCACAAAGTATTAGAAGGAGATTATCAGAGATCTTAATTATTTGAATCTGAATCCGAGAATGATCCAAAATAAATCGGAATGGAGGCAAAGAATCCAAGTAGCCAAATTATCCAAGTAGCCGGCCCTACTTTAAAAAAAAGTGGGAGAGACTTTGATGTCGTTGTATTGACACAATAAAGAAAAGTTGAAAAACCATTTCTTGTGTCCAATGAAGGATCGGAAATGATCAGTATTCTACCCTACAAGTATTTTATCCCTTGCATTTTTTCCTAATTGTTTTTTTATACAAATGGAGTTGTTCTATAAAAGTCCAAGAGCTATATTTTTCTTTGTCGTTTTCCTTTGACAGCTTTCCTTTGAAGACAATATTTTATGCACAAATAGTGTCGCTATCTTGTGCATTAAATGTACGTGATTTCAAACAAGATTCAAGTTGATGCCATATGGATACAATTTTTTAATATATAATTCGGACCGTATGTTTTTTCGAATGCATATACACATACGTGTCTAATTGACTTGAACATTTATGAAATGAACATATAGTATGATCATGTTCAGTTTGTTGAATTATCGAACTTGAATATAAGATTCAAGTTCTGTTTGTCACGAAGTGACTGATCTCGAATTTAGAAATGGGAGAAGTAACTAAACATCAGGTATTAGATAGCAGCGAAATTAATATTCCAATAACAGTTTTACATGGAAAACTCAGGAAAATTGAGTTTGGAGTTGTATGAATTCAGAATTTTGGATACCTTGCATCTCTTGTGGTTTCAGGGATACAATTGGGTTAAATACAACTGGTTATTTGGTTTACTTTCCCAAAGTAAACTTGTTCATAGATAATTCTCAGAAAAAAAATTATAGGAATCGAAAATAAGTGTAAGTAATATAATTAGCAAGAGATCACCCATAGGTTTCTGCATTTCCCTTCTTAATTATGAAATTCCAGGTTTGGGACAGACGCTGCTTTGATGCAAATGAGCGCCCTGCTGGAGTCTTGATTGGGCATCTGGAAGGCATAACATTTATTGATAGCCATGGAGATGGGAGATATTTTATATCCAATGGAAAAGATCAAACAATAAAACTCTGGGATATCAGGAAACTATCAAACAGCAGTGTGCGGTATGTAATAATTTTTTTGACGAGGGGTTATAAATTTATATTAAGTTGCGTTTATTTTCTTGATAGTTTTTTTAAGGAAAAAGATAGTGTGATGTCAGGAGACACCTACCCGTAAACTTCTATATATTCGCATTTATGAAAAAGTAATTACAAACCAAAGATCTTTAGGCTTTTTGCATGCTCTATAATATTCTCCATGTACATTCTATCTCCTCGGAATGTTGATCCATTTCGTGCAAGTCATATGGACCATAAAATATGCAAGAGGATGAGAAGGCTGCGAGATGCAAACAAAATCATATCTTCTTGATAGTTACTATTGAAGTATTTTTTGGTGTATGAACATTAGTTTGTAATATGAGGGTGTGCCTGTAATTGTTTCCATAAACCCTAAACTCCCTTCTTTATAAGGGAACCCTATTCAATGAGAAAATCAAGTTATTCTTTCCATTTTTATCTACTCTAAGATGGTATCAGAACCTTGAGAGAGAGCTCATGATATCCATATGTACCTATCTGGGATGCTTCATAAATTGCCTGACTCGACTGACAACAAAAGAGATGTCTGGCCTAGTGATGGTAACATACAGTAGTTTTCCCACCAATTCTCTGTATCTTCTATTGTCCACCTCCTTTGTATCATCATTATCATATAACCTCATGCTCTGATCCATAGATGTAGTGGTAGGTCAGCACCCGTGCCTGTCTCAACTAACATGTCTGTAACATATTTTCTTTGGTCTTCACAAGGCCTTGCTAATTTTTGGCAAAATCTAACCCCGGAAAGTACCTTAGAGTGCCAAGATCCTTGCTGACAAACTGTTGACCGAGAAATTCTTTTGCCTTCTTGATCCCCTGCACATCATCTCCTGTGATAAGGATATCATCAATATAGACCATAATAGCAAATGTACCTCTATGAATCCTTTGAAAAATAACGAATGGTTTGGATTTGATCTCTTGAATCCCTGCTTCTCAATCTGGCCCGAGAGCTTCTGGAACCGGGTCCTTGGACTCTTCTTCAGGCCATAGATTGCCCCGTGAAGTCTACAAACCTGCTGATACTCCCCCTCAAGAGCAAACCCGAGGGTTGTTGCATGTAGACTTCTTCGTGAAGATCTCCATTATAGAAATGCATTTTTGACTTCAAGCTGAAATAAAGGACAATCACGTGCCACAACTACTGCAAGGAGAACTCGAAGTGTAAGGTGGCGAGTAACGACTGAGAATATGTCCAGATAGTTCACGCCATAAGTCTGAGTAAACACACGTGCAACCAATCTGGCCTTGTAACAATCAAGGCTTCCATCTACGTGGTGTTTGACAGTAAACACCCACTTGCAACTGAGAATAGACACTTCAGAAGGAGCAAGGACCAAGCTCGAGGTACCACATGACTGTAGTACGACCATCTCCTGTTCCATGGTAAGACACCACCAACTATTTTTCAACGCTTCCTGGTAAGTCCGTAAAATCTCCATGGCAGCTAGACCAACTGCAAACCTCCTGAAATCCCCTTCTAGGCGATCAAAAGAAACATGGGAAATGAGAGGTATGATGCATACGTACGCTTCTACTTCCGAAGTGCAATAGGTACATCCAGGTCATTGCAGATCTCCTCAATCTGTATGCCAACCTCCTGTAACGATTCCTGTTCAAACCCATCTCTAGACCCATCAGTACAAACAATGTATTTAGAAAAAAATTGAGACATGCTGGATGACGGGCAATGACCATGAGTAGAAGCCAGCCGACGAGTATAGTATCATGGTGAGGGTGGAACAAGGGTATTGGGTGGTGGTGGTATAGGAGGTGGTGGAGCAACATGCGCCACGGGAGGTGGTAATGGGTTTACAGGAGGAGGTGGCATGTATTGCAAGAGGAGGTGGCATGTAGACCTCATCATCTGAATCAGATGAAGTCAACATATCACCTATAGGGGAAAAATATATCACCGACTCAAAAAATGTTACATCAGCATTAATATAATATTTCCTGCGCAATCGATCATAACATCTGTATCCTTTTCGAGTCCTGGAGTACCCAACAAAATTACATTTGAGAGCTCTAGGAAAGAGCTTGCCAAGGCTAGGAGACAACTGATGTATAAAGGCAACGAAGCCAAAAACACGAGGAGTGAGTGAGAATAAATACTTCTCGAAAAAGGCAAGGGAGAAAGGAACTTTCTCACCCAGTACATATGAGGGTATGTAATTCATAAGATAATAAGCAGTAAGAACCACATCACCCCAGAACGAATGTGGGGCACAACTCTGAATAAGAAGGGTTCGAGTAACATCAAGTAAGTGGCGATGCTTACGTTCCGCAATATCTTTCTGTTGAGACGTGTAGGCACATGAAGTTTGATGAACAACACCACAAGATGAGAACTGTGAGAATGCTAGAGTACAAAATTCCAATACATTGTCAGTTCGCACAAATTTTACCGTAGAGGAAAAGATATTCTTCACTTCATTGATAGAAGATTTTATCACATTACCAGCCTCAGATTTATTCTTTAATAAGAAAACCCACGACAAATGGGAGAAATCATCTACAACCATGGTGATTGGATACACAACTCGGACTCCAAATGTCTACATGAATCAACTAAAAAAAGGAGTTACTACTTGGACCCTAATGATTAGGAAAAGCAAACTGGTGATGCTTTCCTAGCCGACATGCCTCACACTGGAAGGAGGAACGAGGTGAGATTTGAGGAAGAACGTGATACATCTTCTTGAGTGGGAGGTGACCAAAGCACATATGTCGCATAAATGGAGAGAGTGATCCTGTAACATATGGAGTACAGACCGATCGATAGTGGCCTCCCTGCTTACAACCACAATCAATCACCTTGCCCGTAAGAATTCCCTGAAATACAAGGGAAAATGGATAAAAAATAGCACGACAATGTAAGTCCTTCGTAATATGACTAATCGACAATAGAATCATAGAAAATTCAGGAGCATGCAATACATTCTGTAAATACATTGAAGTCGTCAATCTGATCTCCCCATGTCCTGCAATTGGAGAATGAGTCCCAACGGCTATGACAACTGATCTGCCAGGGAGAACCTGTCTGTATTCAGCAAACTGACTCCCATCTCCACACATGTGATGGGACACCCCAGAATCCACAATCCATAGGATCAAAGTGTTTCTTTGGCTGTTCAAGCTTCGAAGGACGCTCACAAAGGAACGGAAGGGTCAGATTCTGGGTGTGGACGACTCTTCGTGTGATAGGTGAGGATTGGCGATGAAGGACTTGGATCACCTGTTTTTCTCTTGCTCGCCTTCTGTGGATGTCTGGGTGAAGCTTGGCATTCTGTGGCTTCTCCCTTTGGTTTTACTGGTTTCTGGAGTGGTATGAGGAATGTGTGTTGTGTTGGTCACGAAGATTGTGCGCTCCCATTTGTGGTGATCTGGGCCATCTGGTGCGCGTGGAATGGTGTCATTTTTGGGGGGGCGTCAATTTTTCTATGAGATTGTGCTTGAACATTGAAGGTGTTGTGTACAATGTGGAATATGTAGCGACATGAACATGTAATTTCTTTTTGGTTTTTTATTTATATATTTTCTGATGTGGTGGTTCCCACTGTGGGAGGCCACCCGATCATTTTTTCAAAAAAAATATCGATATTGTGAGAATTGGTAAGAATTGGTAAGAGCGTAGATACTATCTGAGGTACTAGCAGAAATAGAGGCTGCAACATCTGAATGGCCTCCTGAGGCAGGCTAGGAAGCACGTGAACCATCAGAGGGTATAATCTCCCATAATCGAGTAACAAAATCATCAAATCCCTGATCAGATGTTGAAGCAGCAGGGGGCTTAGCCTGCTCAGCTATACGGGCTGATGCGAGAAGGCCATGCTTGGAGCAACATGTATCCTCTGAGTGTCCTGGACGGTGGCAATATATTCATGACTGACGAATACAACCTCCTCTGCTACGAGATCCACGACCACGAAATTAAGAAGATCTTCCCCTACCGTAGGAGATGGCCATTGCAGAAGAGGTCTTATGAGAGACAAACAAAGGGACAATGATCCTGCTGAGTCTGCAGTAAACCTCCTCCATGGGAGGAATGGTAGCATCTGCAAGAATTTGCGATCGAGCAACATCATACTCTGGATCAAGTGCTGCAAGAAATACACCAACAATGGTGGCGTTCCTGTACACCTTCTGCTGCTTAGGGGTAGCCGCTAGACCCATAAAACTGTGGATCTTCTCCAACATGCTGCGGAGAGACGTGCATTGAGAATGAAGATTGCGTCCATTCTGCTTGACTGTGAAAATGTCATGATGTAGTTACATGATCTTTTCATTCATTGCTTGGGAATATGTGACCGCGAGAATGTCCCACATCGCTTTGGCGGTGGGCTGATGTAAAACATCATTGGCGATCTCCATCATCAATGTACCAGACAACCAAACGCGTGTATAGGCATCGTTCGCCTCCCACGAGGTGTTTACCCCAATTTTCTCAGTGGACTCTTCCTCTGTAAGGATGTGTTTCTTACCAGTAGACTGCATGAGGCTTATGAACTGCATGACCCATATCTCATAATTTATCCTGTCCATTTTTATTATCGACACTGGACCTCGGAAGGCGCCTATGACAGGGATGTCGATTTTGTTTTCTGACATATTGCCAGAATGAGAAAAATTAGGGTTTGTAGACCAAAAGAAGAATCATCTACATGGACATATAGGGAAGTGGTTGCATGTGTAGATTCAAGACGCAACCATTCTCATCAACGACCGTCGCTACTAATCGGAGTCACAGTCACAGGTAGTTGATGGTGACAAAACCCACAGGGAGCGACGACAAGGGTGCAAAAGCCGCAGCAGGCGGCAACGGATACTACTGGAGACGGTAGCGGGGGTCAATGACGGTGGCTGCAATTGCCGCAGGAGGTGGCAGCGAGGATCCGGTAGCGACGGCGACAATAGGTGTTGTTTGGCGGTGCTTCGAGAGAAGAGGGGCAACGACGACAAGAATGAGGGGGATGGGCCTAGGGTTTTTGGTTCTTGGGTATGAGAGTTCCGGTCTAGGACCACCGCTTTGATACTATGTTGGGAAAAAATATTTAATTCACTAACTCAAAGAACCCTAGGGCTCTCTTATATAGAGGAGAGACCCATAGGCAAATTACATAAGATGGAAGAAAATATAAAATAAGAAAACAATACATAGAATTAATAATATCTCTACAGTCTTGCTAATCTCTAAGCCACCGAGATTGATTTTCAAATCTACTTGACAAGTATGCCATGACCTAGGTTGCAAGAATATGCATTTTTATTACATTTTATTCATGTTGCTACCATTGTGAGTATTAGGTTGGTTCTGTGTATCGTTAATCATGTCAGAAGTAGTAAATTCATCTACTCATGAAGGAGAGATGAAGAACCCCTTTTATGGTACCATCACCAAGATGGATGATGGAAACTATGTGTTGTGATCTCAGTCCCTTATGAATGTGATAGGACATGACAAAGAGCACATCATTTCTAAGGAAGAATCAATCGAGAAGATAAACATGAATACAACATGGAAGAAGGATAACGTTATGGTCTATGTGTGGATTATGAGTAGCTGCATCTCACGAATTGCCAATGATATTGTGCATTACGAGACATCTAAATGCATGTGGGATAGTCTTCGTAAGACATACTCATAAGAAAAGAATTATGCTAAGATCCTTTAAATATATTAATATGTCTCAATTGAATAAGATTGGTCATCCCCTTGCCTAATTCTATTCGAAAATAAATTTAGGGTTCCAGATATTGAACTCTTATATGCCCATTGCACCTGTCCAACGCAGATTACCTTCCAGAATCAATTGATGGTTTGGTTGTTTCTTCGGGGGGTAGAACCTACATATGAAGATGCTAGAGCACAGATGGTTACATCTGAGATTCCGTCCACGGAAGAAACCCTCAACAGGTTTATCAAGTTGTCTATTTCTCTTCCAACAGAGACTTAGGTAGAGGTCGAGGGACTTTTGTTAGAGGTAGGGGATAGGGTTGTGACTTCGAGTGTGGAAGGTCCCCTTGCACTTTCTGTGGCCTCATGGGCTACACCGAGGACCGTTGTTGGGGGAAGTATGAAAGACCCCCGATGGCTCATCAGGTCATAACAACACAAGATGATACCTCGTCATGTATATCTAGTATAGTATGAGGATTTGATGAAACAATTGAGTCAGCATGGAATCGCACCACAACCTTCTTCGTCCGGAGCAGGAGCTACCATGAGCACTACTTCTACTGACACTACAACCTTTGTAGATCCCTCATGTATACCTCCATTGCGCCGCGCTTGTAGGAGTACATCTAGTTCTTCTGATTGATTGGTAGACTTTGTATCATGATACATTTGTGGCAATCGAAATCATTTCTCTACACTTCGAGAGGTTGCACCAGGTCGCAACATTATCGTGGCAGATGGCAGAAAATCCCCTATTGCTGGATAGGAGAAGGTTCAAGTGGTTCCGAATATTTTCGACTGAACAATGTTCATCTAGCTCTTGAATTTTCTGAGTCTTTTATATGTATCAAGAATTACTGAGGAGCTTAATTGTTGTGTAATTTTTGATCAAGCGTCTCTTGTCATTCAGGATATGTTGACGTATCAGGTGATTTGTTGTGGCTGTGAAGAAGTGAGCGTGTACCACTTGATGTAGTGTCCTTTTGTAGTGATGCAGAAATGGAATTCGGCGCGGCGCGGGAAATAGATTTGACGGTGGATTTTCGATGGTAGAAGAAAATAGAGGGGTTGAGAAGAAGAAACTGGAAGGGTTGAGAAGAGAAGACACGCCGGATGCGCGGGGTTAGAGAAGAAGAAACGCGTAGACCGCGAGGGGAAGAGAGAAGAGACTCGTCGGGAATACGAGGGGTTTGGGAGAAGAGGAACACGTGTAGATCACGCGGGGAGAAGGAGAGAGAGTTGAGAGGAGAGAGAGATAAATCTCTATTTTATCACATCTTGAACTGACTAAAACATCGGACCCTCATCCCTTTATATAGGAGGGATGACATTACAAGAATAGAAAATAATTTAAACCGACAACCAATTATCCTAAACTGACTCTAACTAATTAACCGACTAACTACCAAATTTGAAATTCAAATTAAGACTAATTGAGATCACACGCGATCTCTTTATTTAAAATTGCGACAACTTAAAAACCGTAAATAAAATTAACGACCACAATTTAAATAATTAGACGGCCCTACATGTCGAGTCCACGCTGCATCAACTCTCCTCCGCTTTTAAAAAATTCGTCTCTCGACGAATTGCTTGAACCTTGAGGCTTGACATAAGGTGCTTCATGAACTTGTGTCGACGTGCGCGTGAACGCGAATCATGAGATATGCAACTCAAATCATATTGCATCTTCCAATGCGCGACGGGATCGTCGAATCATAGGGACGATTCGGTTGCCATGCTCTGATACCAATTGATGCAGAAATGGAATTCGGCGCGGCGCGGGAAATAGATTTGACGGTGGATTTTCGATGGTAGAAGAAAATAGAGGGGTTGAGAAGAAGATACTGGAAGGGTTGAGAAGAGAAGACACGCCGGATGCGCGGGGTTAGAGAAGAAGAAACGCGTAGACCGCGAGGGGAAGAGAGAAGAGACTCGTCGGGAATACGAGGGGTTTGGGAGAAGAACACATGTAGATCACGCGGGGAGAAGGAGAGAGAGGGGAGAGGAGAGAGAGATGAATCTTTATTTTATCACATCTTGAACTGACTAAAACATCGGACCCTCATCCCTTTTTATAGGAGGGATAGCATTACAAGAATAGAAAATAATTTAAACCGACAACCAATTATCCTAAACTGACTCTAACTAATTAACCGACTAACTACCAAATTTGAAATTCAAATTAAGACTAATTGAGATCACACGCGATCTCTTTATTTAAAATTGCGACAACTTAAAAACCGTAAATAAAATTAACGACCACAATTTAAATAATTAGACGGCCCTACATGTCGAGTCCACGCTGCATCATGTAGGTCATGTTTCTACGTCTATTAGGGAGTGTCTGCCTACACATGGCACTTGTGTCTTTGTAATTTGCCTCTACCAAAACTAAGAAGAATCCTACCTCAAATTCATGCGTCATCATCATTCCAGTGTAAAGTTTGTCAACTTGGAAAGCGTCATGTGAGTTCTTTTCCAAGTCGTCCTAGTCATGTCAGCAAGTCTATTTTTGATTAGTCCACTTTGATGTGTTATCCTAGTCATGTTCCAGATCATAAAAGACACATTTTTTATCTTTTTATTGTTAATGATTTTACTCGAGTTTCGTGGGGTTTCCTTTTGAAATCAAAATATGAGGTCAGTATTGTTATGAAAAACTTCTTTGTGGAAATGAAAAATGTGTTTGGTTTTCATGTCAAGACTATTTGGATTGATAATGCTCTTGATTTATGCAATCAATATCTTTGATCTTTTCTAACTGAGCATGGGATCATCCATCAAATATCCTGCCCATATATGTCCCAACAAAATGGTGTAATCGAAAGGAAACACCGCCACATCCTTGATGTGGGTCGCACCTTACTTGTTCAAAGTGCGACACCTCTCACTTTTTGGGTGATGCTGTTCTCACCTCTACGTACCTAATAAACCATATGCCGTCCACCGTATTGGAAGAGTAGACACCGTATTCTCTACTATTTCCTGACAAGAACTTGTTGCATGTTCCACAAAAAGTATTTGGGTGTACCTCCTTTGTTAACATTCGTTCTATCGATCGTGATAAACTCTCCCTGGATTGTGAAATATCTTTGTAGGCTACTCCAAAACTCACAAGGTATACCGATGTTTTGATCCGTTACCTTGTTGTTACCATGTTAGTGCGGATATGACATTCTTTGAGTATATATCATATTATTCCACCTATTATTCTCGAGTTGCGTCTCCCGGTGACAACGAGATTGCCAATATTCCTATGCCTTCTACTCAGAGTAGTCTTTTATCTCAGAACATTAGGGCCACGGATAATATGCCATTTCAGTTAGTATATTCTCATCATATGGCACCCCTTCTCTCCCGCCAACACCTGATCCCAAGGTATGTCAAGATAAGAACACTAATGAGCTTGCACTTGAGGAAAATGTATCTGCAGGTGAACATGCTACTAAAAAGGAGATTCAAGAACCTCAAGATCATTCTGATTGACCTATAGCTCTTCGGAACGAAAACTGACATGTACAGTACTTCCCATTTCCAACCATGTGTCGACAAGGAGATTGTCTCTATAATACAAAACCTTTCTGGCAGGATTATCTACAGTTATCGTTCCTTCTACTTATCAACATGCATTATCAGTTCCTGAGTAGAACGTTACTATGCAGGAAGAAATGAAGACTCTTCTATCCAGAGGTACGTAGCTACTAGTTGATCCTCTGAAGGATGCAACCATCGTTGGTAGTCGGTTGGTTCCATTGAACGATATAAGGCTCGTATGGTGTCCAAGCTGTAACAAATATACGGTCTTGATTATCTTAATACTTTTTCACCAATGGTTCACTACTATGCGTATTCTTATTTCTATCGTTGTCCAGCTCTCTTGGCCATTGTATCGACTTGATGTGAAAAATATTTCCTTTATGGTGATATGTATAAGGAAGTTTATATGCCACAACCACCTGGTTTTGCGACCAAGGAAGAGTATTAGAAGGTATGCAAACTCCATAAAGGCAATATATGATCTCAAATAAAGCCCCTGAGCCTAGTTTCAGAAACTATCTGATATTGCGTCCACGGTTGGTTTTATTTGCTTTACTGTGAATCATTCTCTATTTGTTAAGAAAATATTGAAGGGATTGCTGCGATGCTAGTATATGTTGACAACATAATTCTTACTGGGGGTGATACTGTAGAGATATTTTCTAGTATTAATAATTGTTTTCGTATCTTGTTGCTATTTCTCTCTTTTATTTAGACGTCCATGTAATTTACCCTTAAGGCCTCTCCCTATATAAGAGAGCCTAGGGTTATTCTATGAAGTGAAAAAAAAAGACTCTTTTCTTCTAACATGGTATCAGAGCCGCCCTAGGGCTCTCTACCCGTCGCCCCTCCCTTCCCCACCCGCCGCCCCTCTCTCCTTCTCTCATCGAGCCGCCTTAGGGCTCCCAGCGGCAACTGCCGCCCCCCCCCCCCCGGCGCTTCTAGCCGCGACCCCCAGCGGCTCCCGGCCGCCAGCAGCCCCAGCCAACCCCCCCAGCGGCCCCCGCCGCCCCCCCGAGCGGCCCCTTGCCGCCGCCAGCGGCTTCCAGCCGCTCCCCAGCGGCCCCCAGCCGCTCCTAGCGGCCCTCCCACGCCGCTACCGGTTCCCAGCCGCACCAACGGCACCCCAACAGTCGCCGTAGGCCCTCCTCTGGCCTCCAACAGTCCATAGCCAGCGTTCTCGAGGCGATTCAAGGGCTGTAAGCTTCATTGGAGGCGTGCCGTAGTCCCCTCTTCCTCCGATTTATGGATTTGAGTGCGTAAAAGTCTACACACGTACTCAAATCCAATGCAGTTGGTGTAGACGTTCATCAACGTGTCTGTTTTCCCTTCGTCTTCTTCGAGCAGCACTATGTCAGAATCGAAAGTCGATTTGCCCTCCACCGGCGCATTCAAAGGTCCTGCGCCAATAGTGAAGATGGACGGGTCTAACTATGAGCTATGGGCTATGCAGTTCATGAGCCTCATGAAATCAAACGGTAAGAAACACATTCTTACCGAAGATGAGCTTGCGGAGAAGACATGGATCTATGCCTCATGGGAGGCTGATGACGCTTACGCGAAAGTCTGGCTGTCTGGTACATTGACGATGGAGATAGCTAACGATGTCCTCCATCAGCCCACTGCTAAGGCGATGTGGGACATCCTTGCTGCTACGTATTCGCAGGTGCGAAACGAGACAAAGATGTTGCAGCTTCAACATGACATTTTTACGATGAAGTAGGCCGACAGACCTCTCCATTCTCTATACACATCCCTGAGAGGGATGTTCGAGAAGCTATACAGCACCATTCCTCTGACAGCTACTCCGGAGCAGCAGAAGACGTTTCGGAACGCCACCATGGTGGGTGTTCTACTTGTAGCTCTCGACCCAGAGTATGATGCTGCAAGGTCACAGATTCTAGCAGATGCAGTAATTCCTCCTGTGGAGGATGTCTACAGAAGGCTCAGTCGCATTCCAATTTCCTCCAGCTCCTCTACTCCACCCCCATCTGCGATGGCAGCTTCGCGTGGGAGAGGTGGACCGCCTTATGGACGTGGTCGTGGACGTGGCCGTGGACCTCAAGGAAGAGGTCGCTTCAGTCAGATGTGCTCATATTGTCACAGAACTGGACACTCAGAGGACACATGCTATTCAAAGCATGGGTTCCCAGCATCGGCACGGGTTGCAGAGCATTCACAGTCTCCATTACCGTCTACTGCAGATCATAGATTTGACGAACTTGTGGCCCGTCTCCGCGATATTATGCCACATTCTTCTAGTGATTCTTCTGGTGGCTCTTCAGACATTGCTGCCACAGCCTCTGCCAGTTCATCCGCTGCAGCCAGTAGCTCAGGTAGTTCATCAGCACACATACATTCTCATGATATATCTGACTGGGTTATAGATTTCGGAGCTACACATCATCTTTGTCGAGATAGGGGATGATTACAGGCCTACAGGGATATTCCACCCGGCCGCTCAGTACAGATAGCAGATGGTACCCACTCACCCCTTGTTGGACAGGGGGAGGTTTTCTTATCCCCCACTATGCAGCTACAGAATGTTTTACATGCTCCGGAGTTCTCACTGAATTTGCTGTCTATTAGTCAGATTACAAAGGATTTGAATTGTCGTGCTATTTTTGACCCGTCTTCTCTCATTTTTCAGGACATACTCACGGGCAAGGTGATTGGCTGTGGCTCTGAGCAGAATGGTTTATATCGGCTGGTTCGGGAATCCTATGCTGGCGTCTCTTCTCACTCCGCTGGACCAGTCTCTCCTTACATTTGGCATCTTCGATTTGGTCACCTTCCGATCCAGAAAATGCGCCATCTTCTGCCCCAGATCTCTCCAAGTTCGTCGTTTCGCTGTGAAACATGTCAGTTGGGAAAGCATCATAGGTCGAGCTTCCCAGGTCGTCAGAGTCGGAGCAGTAGCTCCCCTTTTGAGTTGTTACATATAGATATATGGGGTCCGAGTCGTGTTCCCGATCACCAGGGACACAGGTTTTATCTAGTTGTCGTCGATGATTTTTCTCGTGTCTCTTGGGTATTTCTTTTGAAGAATAAATCTGAAGCAGGAGATGTTATCAAAAATTTGGTTAATGAAGTGCATAATGTTTTCTCTTCCTCAGTCAAATATGTTCGAGCTGACAATGCCCTGGAATTTTGTACACTCTCTCTTTCTCTATTTCTGTCATCGAAGGGTATTATTCACCAAACCACCTGCGCATATACATCCCAACAAAATGGTGTGGTGGAAAGAAAGCATCGCCATCTCTTGGATGTTACTCGTACCCTGTTGATTCAAAGTTGTGCTCCTATTTCTTTCTGGGGGGATGCTGTCCTTACTGCATGCTATCTAGTCAACAGGATGCCGTCCTCTGTCTTTGGAGAGAAGATACCTATCTCTCTTATTTTTCCAGACAAGGAGCTCTTCTCTCTACCGCCACGTGTCTTTGGCGTTGTGGCGTTTGTCCATCGTCTATCTCCTGGACTTGACAAACTCTCTCCAAGAGCAGTCAAGTGCGTCTTTGTTGGTTATTCCAGAACCCAGAAGGGATACCGGTGTTATGATCCTACAACCAACAGATACTTTGTTAGTGCGGATGTCACCTTCTTCGAGTCAGTTATGTATTTCTCGCCAGCTGGGGACAGAATGGTACCATCCACCACCACTGACGATATTTATGTTCCACCACCACCTACTTCGAGTTCACCTGAGTTGCCTCCTGTGTCAGTTCCTATGCCAGCACCACCGCCACCACCACCCCCACCTCCACCCATTCCACAACAAATCATATCACCGTTTCCTAACCATTATACGCGTCGGCCAGGTCCTGCTCAGACGACAGATCAGCCAATCACTACGCCTCAGGTATGTTCAGATGATGTTACTACTGACGGGTCAGGTTCGGTAGATATGCAGGATGACTCATTACAGGTGGACCCAGATGATGATCTTGATGTTCCGATTGCTATTCGGAATCAGAGACGGCAATGTGCTTCCTATCCATTTGCTTCACAGGTATCCTTCCACCGACTCACAGGTGATTTCTAGAAGTTTGCCACAGCATTGTCTTCCGTGGCCATACCACGGACATACCAGGAAGCCTTGAAGAGTGAGCGCTGGAGATTAGCTATGGAAGAAGAAATGGGGGCCTTGCAGTCCCGTGGCACATGGTCTTTGGTCCCTGCACCTCCTGATGCATCCGTTGTGAGCTGCAAATGGGTCTTCACAGTCAAATATCATGCAGATGGTACGTTGGATAGGTACAAAGCACGCTTGGTCGCCCGTGGATTTACACAAACATATGGTGTTGACTACATGGATACATTCTCTCCAGTGGCGAGACACTCGACTCTCCGTATTCTCCTGTCTGTTGCAGTGGTTCGTGATTGGAGCATTTCTCAGCTAGATGTCAAGAATGCCTTTCTGTACGAGGACTTACAGGAGGAAGTCTACATGCATCAGCCACCTGGGTTTACTGCTGAGGGGGAGAAGCATATGGTCTGTAGACTTCACAAGGCGATATATGGCCTCAAACAGAGTCCTCGAGCGTGGTTCCAGAAGCTGTCCAATCTAATTGAGCACCAGGGATTCAAGAGGTCCAATGCTGATCACTCGTTGTTTGTCCAGAAGTCCTCGACAGGTACGGTTGTCATAATGGTCTATGTGGATGATATTCTTGTTACAGGAGACGATGTTCAGGGCATAGCAAGGGCGAAGGCATTCCTAGGTCGTCAGTTTGTTATAAAGGATCTTGGAACCCTAAGATATTTTCTGGGGTTGGAATTTGCAAGGAATGCACATGGTTTGGTGATGACACAACAGAAGTACATTACAGACTTTCTGATTGAGACTAGTATGGATGAGTGCAAACCATCAATCATCCCCATGGACCCCAACATGAAGTTATATGATGATGATACTGATGAAGTGGATAAGAGGAGATATAGAGAGATGGTGGGAAAACTCCTCTACATTACTATAACCCGTCCAGACATTGCATTTGCAGTTAGCCGGGTAAGTCAGCTTATGGAGCAGCCAAGACAGGTTCACATGGATGCTATACACATGATACTGAGGTATCTGAAGTCTTCTCCAGGGTTAGGGCTACTATTCAGAAAGAGCGCAGACTTATCCATCTCAGCGTGTGCAGACGCAGATTATGCAGGATGCCCTAAGGATAGAAAATCAACCTCAGGGTTTGCAGTTTTTGTTGGAGACTCTCTGGTGTCTTGGAAAAGCAAGAAACAAACGGTGGTGGCAAGATCCAGTGCGGAATCCGAATACAGGGCAATGGCCCAAACCAGCACGGAAATGATGTGGGTTCGCTCCATATTAGAAGATTTACATGTAGCTATACCTCTACCTATGAAGCTTCAGTGTGACAATTAGGCAGCATTGTTCATTGCCAACAATCCAGCTTTTCATGAGAGGACCAAGCATATTGAAGTTGATTGCCATTACACCAGGGATCTGATCCAGAGAGGATTGATATCCACGGCCCATGTTAGCTCAGGAGATCAAACGACTGATGTATTCACCAAGCCATTGCTCAGAGGACCTTTTCAGAGATGTTCATCCAAGCTGAGCATGATCGACATCTATGCTCCACCTTGAGGGGGAGTGTAGAGATATTTTCTAGTATTAATAATTGTTTTCGTATCTTTTTGCTATTTCTCTCTTTTATTTAGACGTACATGTAATTTACCCTTAAGGCCTCTCCCTATATAAGAGAGCCTAGGGTTATTCTATGAAGTGAAAAAAAAAGACTTTTTTCTTCTAACAGATACTAATGGCATGATATATATTAAAAGATATCTTGCAAAATATTTTTCACCAAAGATCTAGGAGAAATTCGTTATTTCTTAGGCATTGAAGTTGCAAGAAATCCTGTTGACATGATTCTCTCGCAGAGAAAATATGTTATTGTAGAAATATTTTCTGTGTATGTATTGTTTCCTTAATGCTATTTATGTCCTGTCTCTATGTAATTTACCCATAGGTTTCTCCTCTATATAAGAGAGCTTAGGGTTCCTAGGAATAAGCATCTTTTTTCTCTTTTAGAATGGTGGTCCTAGACCGGAGCTCTCGTGCCTAAGGAACCCTGGCCCTACCTACCAGCCCGCCGCCGCCACCCTTCTTCTCTAGGGAACCGCTGCCACCCTTCTTCCCTTGGGCACCGCCGCTGTTCACCTTCTCCCCTAGGGTGTCGTCGCCATCGTCCGTCCCATTTAGGGTGTCGTCGCCTAGATCTATCATGTGTGTTTTCCTCAAGTACTCTAGGAAGCAGAAGGGGTATATATGCTATGATCCACTTCACAGAAAATATTATATCCGCGCATATGTCACATTCTTTGAGTTACTAATGTATTTAACCCCTACAGGCGACTTGTTGACTTCATCTGATTCAGATAATGAAATTTATATGCCACCACCTCCACCTACGCCTATTATACCACCACCTCCACCCACTCCTACCACAGCTCAACCATCTCCTCCTACTTCTCCACCACATCCATCGTCATTATCACCTCCACCACTTCTCCCATTGTTGTTGCTCCACCCTTATCTATACACGTGGCCTCCTTTCTCTTACGGTCAATGCCCATCATCCAACATTACAAAGGTATGTTATGAATATTTTATTTCTAATGATGGGTATGGATATGTATCTGGACAGTGACAATTGTAGGAGACTGATATACAGCTTGAGGAAATTCCCAATGATCTGGATGTCCCTATTGCACTTCGCAAGAAGAGGCGTACATGTGCCTCATATCCTCTTGCTTCCCAGGTTATGTTTGATCGCCTTATAGGGGAATTTTAGAGATTTGTTGTTGCTCTGTCCACCGTGGAAATACCATGGAATTATCAGGAGGCCTTGAAAAACAGTTGCTGGCGTCTAGCCATGGAAGAGGAGATGGCTGCTCTACAATCATGTGATACCTGGAGCTTGGTAAATGCTCCTACTGGAGCATCTATTATCAGTTGTAAATGGGTGTTTACTATTAAACACCACGCACATGGGAGCATTGATCATTACAAGGCAAGATTGGTGGCTCGAGGATTTACATAGACTTATGGAGTGGATTATCCAGATACTTTCTCTCATGTTGCTCGCCACTCCACACTACATGTCCTTTCAGTCGTAGTGGTACGTGATTGACCTTTATACGAGCTAGATGTTTTTTTTTAGAAGCAAGAGGGTGGTGTCCCAATCTGGGACCCACTGCGGGACATGTATATCTATATATATAAATAATTATAAAAGTTACAAAAAAGTTATATGGTCAAAGCTTCACATAACGCTCGACAATGCTCGACCACATTCACAGAGTAAAAAGTATTCCCCCAAAAGTGACATTGTTTCTGGTACACCAAATTGCCTACTATATCGCAAATGGAAAAACATTGTCCTCGTGTCCAACACCACACACCAATATCAAATCTTTCCAAAATCCTGGACAACTCTGTTCAATAAGCCAAGGTATGTATGCCCTACACCAAACCTGGGACGAGCACACGTAAGAGAAGAACAAATGATCTAGATCTTCCGCCGCCTCACCACATGTATCACAAGTGACATCCTACGCCTCCATCAACCGCCCTTATGCCCTTTGGTGAGTACTCTGCCCA
Source organism: Ottelia alismoides (assembly GCA_037367405.1). Lineage (NCBI taxonomy): Eukaryota > Viridiplantae > Streptophyta > Magnoliopsida > Alismatales > Hydrocharitaceae > Ottelia > Ottelia alismoides. The sequence continues at coordinate 240,481 of JAZKJV010004801.1, read as the reverse complement.
TTCTAAACAGTCAGAGAAAGATCTTGATTCCGATCAAGACTTTGTTTCTCCAAATCAACTAGATGTTAAAAAATGTGTTCTTGTATGGCGATCTCCAGGAGGAAGTCTACATACAGCAACCTCTGGGGTTTGTTGTTGAGGAGGAGTGTCTGCAAGCTTGTAGACTTCATAAGGAAATATATGGCCTTATGCAAAGTCCTAGGGCTTGGTTTTAGAAGCTCTCGGATCTAATTGAAAAGTAGGGGTTTAAAAGGTTAAATGCAGATCGTTCATCATTTGTACAGAGAATACCCAGAGTTACACCTGTTATCATGGTGTATGTTGATGATATACTTGTTACATGAGATGATGTGCATGGGATAAAGAAGGCAAAGGAATTCCTGGGTCGTCAGTTTGTCACCAAAGATCTTGGCACCCTAGGGTACTTCTTAGGGTTAGAATTTGCCATGAATGTGCAGGGTCTTGTGATGACCCAAAGGAAGTATGCTACAGATATATTTGTTGAGACAAGCATGAGTGGGTATCGACCCTCTACCACTCCTATGGATCCTAATATGTGATTATATGATGATGATACAAATGAGGTTGACATGAGTATAGAGAGATGGTGGGAAAACTTCTATATGTTACTATCACTAGACATGATATCTCTTTTGCAGTGAGTCGGGTGAGTCATTTCATGGGAGCAACTCCGACAGGTACACATGGCCGCTATATATATGATATTAAGGTACCTAAAGTCTTCTCCAGGTACATGGCTGCTATTCAGAAAAGGAGCAATTCTTTCTGTTTCTGCATGTGCTGATGCAGACTGTGCAGGGTGTCCTAAAGACAGGAAGTCTACTTCGAGCTTCGCTATGTTCGTTGGCGTCTCTCTTGTTTCTTGGAAGACTAAGAAACAAACTGTTGTTGCTAGTTCAAATGCCGAATCTGAATATAGGGCTATGGCACAAGCAAGCACATAAATGATGCGGGTTCTAGCCGTGCTAGCAGTTTTGCATATAGATGTACCTCTTCTTATGTAGTTACAATGTGATAACCAAGTTGCCCAATTTATTGCAAACAATCCTGCATTTCATGAAAGAACTAAGCATATTGAAATTGAAGTGGACTGCCATTATACAAGAGACCTGATCCAGAATGGCTTGATTTCCACCTCTCATGTTAGCTTTAGGAGATCAAACTGCCAATATCTTCACCAAGGCATTGCTCAAAGGACCGTTCCAGAAGTTCTCATCCAAGCTAAGAATGATTGACATCTATGCTCCATCTTGAGGGGGAATGTAGAATATTTTCTTTTTATGTATCGTTTACTTATTGTTATTTATGTTCTATCCTTCTAATGTAATTTACCCATAGGTATCTCCTCTATATAAGAGAGCCTAGGGTTCTCAGGAATAAACATCTTTTTCTCTTTTTCCAACAGTTATGGATCAGTAACATGAGACATGAATGTTAGGGGCTAAGCCGACATCTATTCCTATGGACCCTAGTGCACGAATGTATGAAGACTCACCGACATATGTTGATGCAAAATAATATAGGTGTCTAGGGAAAACTCATGTATGCTACCATTACTCGGCTTGATATATGTTTTGTTGGTAATCGAGCAAATCAGTTCATGGTAAACCATACAAAGTTCACTGGGAGGCACTATTGATGATTCTGAGATACTTGAAATCTGCTCCAGGGAAAGGTCTGCTGTTTACATATAGGGTGGAGCATTGGGATTTACTCGGTCCAACCTGGAAAAGCCCGGCGTGGGCCCAATAACTATTCCTGGGTCTTGGGCCGGGTCACGACCCAGTATTTTGTTTGAATCGAGGACCCAGGCCCAACCCAAAGCCCATCGGGTTGAGTCCAGGTTTGGGTCGGGTCCAGCCCGCCCCCATTTGCATATAATAATACATGTACTCGTCAGGAGTATGCACTCCAAATTGGTGTGACCGCATGCACTCCAAATGGGTGGTTAGGAGTATGTCCGTACTTTATTAGGAATATGCACTCTAAACCTTTCTCAAGTTCGTGGAAATGGTGTGGGAATTATATGATGGGAATTATATGAGGTGGGTTGGCTATATTTGAGTATCCAAGAGATGAGATAGTGTTATGAGCAGAGAGCATAGATGTCAGGATTGCCCATGATGGCTTATCAATGATTAGTGTGAGGTGCAGAAACAATGCGGGGAATATGCTTTATTATTGCATGTTCGAGAGGTGGAGTTAATTGCATTATCTTCGTATGAATGGGATAGCGAAAACTGATATGGAATGACGAAAGGGGAATATGCAATATTTTCCAGCAAATAAAACCCCAGCAAATCGTGGCTTCCTAAAAGGCGTAAATCATATCCCAACAAATCATGGATTCCACTTGCAATTTGCGTGGGTTTCAAATTATGAATCCGTTTCAAGAAAATCAAATCCCGTGTAAAATTCCCAATTATCATTTTTGACAGGCCGGGCCGGGTTTTATCAGGCCTCCACAGGTTCGGGCTGGGCGCGGCCCATCCTTGAAAAATGGAAAGAATTAAGACCCGGGCCCGACCCATATACTTATCTGGTCCGGGCCTTTGCGGGCCGTGTCAGGGTCGGGTCCGGGTTGGCCCGACCCAATGCTCTCCACCCTATGTACATATAGAAAGACACTGGATGTTATGTCCTATTCTGATGTTGATTATGTATGGTGTCCAAATGACAAAAAGTCTACAACAGTTTACTGCACCTATCTTGGTGGTAACCTAATCACATGGAAAAGCAAGAAGCAAACGATGATTGCTAGCTCTAGTGCAAAATCTGAATACAGGGCAATGACCCAAGCTGCGACGTAATTAATGTATATTAAGTCGGTTCTGAAGGATTTACACTTAACAGATCCGAGTCCTATGACAATGCATTGCAACAACCTATTGTAATGTTCATTGCAAATAATCCTACTTTCCACCCAAGCATGTGGAGTTAGAGATATGATTCAAGAAGGAAACATCAAGACATAATCTGTTATGTCAGAAGAACAAACAACTGATGCTTTCACCAAGCCACTCACTCGATCTTTGTTCACAAAGTGTGTCTCCAAGCTGAGCATGGTGGATATTTATGCTCCAGTTTGAGGGGGAGTATTGAAGCACTTTTTTTTAAGCCAGAGTATTGAAGTACTTTTCAGTGTATGAACATTAGTTTGTAATCTGAGGGTGTGCCTGCTGTAAACCCTAGACTCTCTTCTATATAAGAGAGCCCTATTCAATGGGAAAGTCAAGTTACTCTATCATTTTTATCTTTTCTAAGACTTACATTTAATAGTAAATGTCTAAAATGCTAAATAATGCTGAAACCAGTTTAGGTTTGTAGAATCTGAATCGGTCTTCTTCCATAAAAGTGTGTCATAAGTAGTGGAAGATTGGTATTGCAAGGAAAATTAGAAACCAAGAAACAATAAATCTTAGGATAAGCTACTCGATGTGGATGCAGACTGACAACTGGATGTGATTTCATATAACCACCGAAAAATTGTGTTTTTTTGTTTTAATTTCCCATTCCTGAAGGCTGATTATATTACTTTTTTTGTAGCCCCAAACCAAAAATTCCTCAATGGGATTACAGATGGATGGATTATCCAAAAACTGCAAGAACTCTAAAACATCCATCAGATCAGTCATTGGCTACATACACGGGTCATTCTGTCTTGCGAACTTTAATTCGCTGTTATTTCTCTCCCTCTTACAGGTAATTTTTTATATATCTTCAACTATGTTCGGCTTGCATTTTGATATGCTGACACGACCGCTTCTTTAAAGTGTAACTAGAGCAAGCTCTAAATACAGTTCTTGTTTTTCTTTCTGACACTGGATAATAGGTGTGTTCCTGAGGTGGGCACACCTATAATATTAACTTAAAAAAACGTGTACACAGGGATGAAACCCCCAAGAGAGACAGCAATCAGCAGACTACCAAAAACAGGGCCACAGAAAAGACACTTGGGCTGCCTGTGCATGCATATGCTGTATGTTGTATGCATGCATATCATCATTGAACACTGCTCTTAATTTTATAGATAATGTAATTATTTTTCATAAAAAATATATACTTTTTGTCTGATATTATTATCTATTTATATATGGTACTATCTATTTATATAACTATCTTATATATGTATATATCATATACAATATGCCAGTTGGAAATAGAATGAGTGAATTCTTTATGTCTCACAAGTCGCACTATACATCACCCCAAACCACATCTTCCTCTCATCATTGAACACGTAGCATCGAGATGGATGCTTTGCCAATGGCCAAAAAACTTCAACCTGAAAGATATCTTCTGGTGATATGCCCAAAGGGAAAACTCCTGAAGCAAAGATTAGAACAATCACAGTAGGCAAAAAATGCTATTAGCATGAAAAGAAAAGTCAATGGGGTACCTATCTGCTGTGCACACATCATGCCTATGATGTGTGCACCTCCTCAAGGACTTGCTAAGCACCAGCGGACAACTCCCAATCAGATTTCCTACTAAGAGAACAAAGGCTGCGTTTTCCATTAGTGTTGAAAATCCAATGGCCATTTAACAGGGTCCTATTTCTTGACAGACATGGATGCCACTTCACAACAAGGAGGCAGTAGCAGCAACTTGTCGAGGCAACACAAGAAGCAAGAATGAATCTCCCAAACTCTTGTGGATATGTTCTTTGAAGACTGGCAAAAGAGAATGCATCCCACACGTCGCTGGAAACATGGCAATGGAATAGAAGAAATCCAAATCTTCAGAAAATAATACGCACCTGGACATGCCAGGTTAGTCTTACCCAGCAGCTCACACAGTGGACTTCAGCGAGAAGCTTATTTCTACTTAGCAGCCATAAGAGGATCCAAACATAGAGGTAGACTACATTTCCATGAAATTTTGAGTTCATCTGGTGGGATAAATAGGCCGGGCACCTGCATCGAAGTCAGATACAAGAATGTTTTCCATACAGTGTGCTTGGATGCGTCCCAATGGAATCAATCCCTTGTACTAAGTTGTCCAGATCCTTGATGATTTTTTTATACTCTCACTTTACTATTTCGTTTTATTAAAAAACTCTGACCAAAGATGTGTTCAATACAGATTAATATCACACCTGTTAATGCAAGTCAATAAATAAGAATGCATTATTCACATTAAAATGTACAAAAAGAAGAAAAGAAAAAAACGAGATAAACAGAGCATAAGAACAAGAAATGTAAACATGGACCACCATGATTTTATGTGGAATCCTACTCCCTAAGGAGCGGGATGAAACCACGGGAGAAACCCTCAAAGGGGCGGATATTGCATTCCTTTTTCTCATCTGATACAGGAGGTCTAGGGCTCCTTATCTAGCCTCCACAGAGCCTCCAAGTCCCACCACTGATAGATTTGGGATTAAACATATGGATGGGGTAAATGGATCCTGGAGGTATCCATTTACCCATCTACTACTCAATAGGCGCACAACCAAATACTCCAACACTCTCCCAAAAGCTGGAGCATGCAATGCTCAGCTTGGACAAACAGAAAGAAACTCAACTCACAATACATGACACTACGGACAATATCAACTCAACACGCACAACTGTCGGGTGCTGTCGAGACGTTGCTTCTCATGCCGTGCAGGTGAGGAGGACGAACGAGTTGGAGTGTGAGTCAACTGAATCTCCTCATCGGAAGCATGTGCTCTGAACTGTGCCTGTCAGAGTCACTGCAATTAGAAATGGGTCTCCTCGTCGGAGTACTCTGGCCTGCCACAATAATGTGGACAACTGCTCCATCTCTGATAAAGGGCCGAACTGGAAAATGCCGTGGAAGCGCAATCCTCGTCGGAGTCCACAGTCGCTGGAGAATGGAGTTTGAAAAGTCTCCTCGTCGGAGAACTAGGTCTCTCCCATCTGGCACAGAGAATGATACATTACTCTGGAGCACCTATGATACCACATGAAAACCCTTGCCAACATGGTATAGGGAATGGTCATCTACTCTGGAGTCCCTATGGCTCACATGAAAACTCTGGCCGAAACACAAGAAAATATGGGGACCAAGACAAAAGATGGCATACATGTGCACATCTGAAAAGAAGACCGCATACTCATGCGTGTCTGAAACAGAAGACCCGAAAACTATCTTACGTCGAGTCTGGATAACTAATCACTGTAGAGTCTGAATGAATGGTTGGTCTGGAATCTGTCGTCTGAATATGGAATATCTGTATAAACCTGTGACTCTACATATACTCCCCTTTCTCCCATACTTGTCGGAAAATGATGACATCGACAAAGTTGGGAGAAGACATGAATATGAGGAGAAACAACAAAAACAAAAAGCCGATCACAAATTTTTCGGCTTCTCAAAACATGGATAACGTTTGGCCGTTTCAATTTTTTTTACGGCTCCCCCTTTTTTTGCAAATTTCTTTAAGCCGTTCAACCAATTTTTTTTACATACGGCTTTTCCTTCTCATTTTTTGGAACATTTTTTTAAAATAGATCTCACTCCTTTTTTTTCAACCAACCCCCTTGGGCTTTACAATAAATTTTTTTAAAGGGGGACAGACCCCCATTAGGGTTTCCCGTTGGGAACCTCTTCGAATGCCGCCACCGCCCCCAAAGGGCCTCTCTGATCTACGCTTCGTCGTGATGAGAGGAGGCCGCCAACTATCGGGAGCGGGATCGCCGCCTCCCCCTTTGGGGGTTCTTTGCTCAGTGACGGGGGTAGGGGGAAGGGCTGCTGGGGCACTAACTGCAAGGAAGGAGGAGGCCACCGTCCTCGGTTCTGTGGTCCTGTGTGCCACTAGCGAGATATGGGCTCCCGCCTGGATGATCGCGCGGCGCTCTGGGCGGAAGGGGCAGCGCCGCCTTTGAGAGGGGCTTGCGCCGCCTGGGCGGCACTGGGGATGCCACATATGGGAGGGCTCCGCCAAGCTCGAGTTCTCCACGACGCTTCTGTTGCGCCATACAAGGAGGCGCGATCTGGATGACTTGGAGGAGGAGCGTGCGAAAGAGGTGCCGCCTACGCGCGGCTAGGGTTCATATGGAGTGGAGCGCAAAGGAGCACCACAGATCTGGAGGGAGCTGCCTGTTGGGATCAATTTTTGTGCGCGAGATGGAGATCATGATGCTGTTGCACGATCAGAAAAGGGTGCAGTGAGGCCCCACGGTGGGCGCCACCTGGGGTTGCTCGCCTTGCACTGCCCATGTGGGGCTTCAACATGCGTTTACGCTTACGCTTGTGGGGCGCCGCCTGGGGGTTCACTTTACGCTTGTGGGGACTTGGCCTGAAGGTGTGTGCCTGGAGAAACGGGACTTGACCTGAAGATAGAGGTAGCATCGGGGGCAACAACGTGTTGTACCTCGGCAGAAGGCTAGATTACGGCCTGAATGAGAATCGAGATGCGGCAAGTATGTGGCTTGCCGCCACAAACCTAGGGTTTCAAAAAACCCTTCAACGTTAACGTGATCAGAGATGGAGGATATCAAAACTTAGGGTTTTTCAGAAACAAACCCTACGATTGTTTTACAAACTTGAACTCGAATAATCTCATATGTGATAATCTTCATCAAAACCGACTCTCGAAAATACCAAAAAAAATTAAGAACAAATCTCCTAGAATCGAACCCGCTCTGATACCATGTTAGAAAATAGGAAGCGGAAGCGATAATGATAAACAGAGCATAAGAACAAGAAATGTAAACATGGAACACCATGATTTTACATGGAACCGCACTCCCTAAGACTAAGGAGCGGGATGAAACCACGAGAGAATCCTTCAAAGGGGTGGATATTGCATTCCTTTTTCTCATCTGATACAGGAGGTCTAGGGCTCCTTATATAGCCTCCACAGAGCCTCCAAGTCCCATCACTGGTAGATGTGGGACTAAACATATGGATGGGGTAAATGGATCCTGGAGGTATCCATTTACCCATCTACAACTCAATAGGCACACAACCAAATACTCCAACATATATAGACTGACAGAGAAAAGAAGAGTAATCACGACTGTAAAATATAATGATGACTCTAACGTAGAGACCAAAAATGAATGATTTGGTTTACAAATGAATAAGTAGGAAAAATAAGGGAAAACATAAAAGAACTGATACTTGTACCAATATATGCACATAACAGTTGGAAATATTGTATAAAACATTACAGAGATAAATGCATTTTATTTTAAACTCCACCATCATAGCCATTCTAGAATCCATATTTGATGTGCCCTTTGGAACATGTTGTGAAGATGTCCCTAAGCTTCTTGCTCCCTTTGTAAGTTGCATCTAAATCTTTCCTTTAAAATAGTTGTTAAGTAATAAATAGATTGTAACCCTCCATTATAAATAGAGGGCATCCTTCCCTTAAAAAAATAGAGTGTCGCCCCCATCTAATAAATAGTTTTTGTGAGCCCCATCTAATAAATAGTTTTTGTGACCCCCTCCTGCCGGTGTACTACTACATTTTTTCTTTTGTGATGCCACTATATAATCCTAAATTAAGCCTCATCCTACATAAGGAGGCCTAGGGTACATTTCGTCAATAAAACATCATTCCACGTGGTATCAAAGCTTCCCCACTCCTTCCCCTGCCATCTCCTTCACTGCCATCCTTCTCCACTGTAAGTCCTATCCCCCTCCTTCTAATTAACCAAAGTCCACCCCCTCCCTCCCCAATCCTCGTGTTTGACTACACGAATGTCGTTGTCCCCTCGCCTTCTACTCCACTAATTCTGTCACCCCCTCCGTTCCAACTCCATCACATCATCCGTTGATCTATAAGGGATCATCTGGAGCTCTAATTGCCTCTTGTATGATCTAAATCGATCATCTATTGCAACTTATATGCTGTAAATAGGCATTAATTGTGCGAGGAATATTTTTTGAGAAGTAATACATGTGACATCCCTATTCTAGGACCCACCACATGAATATATATTAAATTAAGTAAGACTAAATATTACAAAAGATAATTATACAGTCCAAGCTTTACGTAGGGCTCAATAATGCTCGTCCACATTCTTAGAATGAAAAGTATTTCCACCAAAAATTAAATCGTTCCTGACACACCAAATTGCCCAAATCAACGCAAAAGGAAAAGCATTGTCCTCGTGCCTGGATCCACACACCAATCTCAGATCTATCCATAAATCTGTCCTGCTCCGTCCGCCCAGCCAATGTAGGTTTGCCCTTCCCCTTACGTCGACCGAATAGGAACAAGAAAAGAAAAGATGCTCCACATCTTATGTCGCCTCCCCACATCTATCACAAGTGGTATCCTTTGTCCCCAACTGCCGTCCCCTCCATCCTTTGGTGATGATTCTAACCCACCTGAAGAGCCAAAGGAAAATCTTGATTCGTGTTAGGAGATTGCTTCGCCAAATTATGCGCAAGTCCATTCCCATCTCCTCGTCGACCTGTTCCTCCCCCTCCGGGAAGAAACAATATGCCTTCTTGATCGAGAACCTGCCATCTCCCCAACTGAAGTGATCCCTTCCCTCCGATGGTCCCTCCAACCGCGCCAGCTACACTTGCAAAGCCATGAACTCCTCTGCGTATTGATCCGAGAGATCCGAGCAGAATGTAGGAGACTAGGATCCTCGGTCCACGCCCGTTGCATCGCCTCCTCTTTGTACACCACCAACTGCATCAACCTCGGGTATCACTCTCCCAATGCTCCATCCCCTGTACAATCATCCCGCCAAAAACGAAAAGCAGCTGCGCTTTTGAGAATGGGCCTCAATTTAATTTCCAGCTTCGGCAACACCTGCACTATGCCTCTCCACATAGGTGACGGAAGGCGCCCAATGATGACCTCCGACGATGACGATATCTCGTATATCTTTATCAACAGTCTGCAAACCAGATCCTCTGACTTGCCCTAGATTCGAGTCACCCATTTTGCCATGAAAGTCTTGTTCATATCTCCCATGTGTAAGACGCCCAACCCTCACTTGTTCTTCGATGTTGTTACCCTGCACCAATCCACTAGGTGTATGCCCCTCATGGATTGGTTCCTGTCAGACCAGAAAAACTTCCTCGCCAAGGTCTCCAAACTTCGACGCACCCCAATAGGTAGTGGCCTCGTAGAACAAAAGAAGACATGTATGACCGAAAGAACATGCTCCAGGAGAACCAGCTCCCCCCCCCATTCGACAACATTTTCACCTTCCACCCCGCCATCTTCCCCCTCCAGCCTCGCGATTAACCCCTTCCATTCCTGCATCTTGTATCTTCCTGCCACCAATGGCATGCCCAGATATGTGATTGGCAGTGAGGCCTCAGGGCACCTCAGCTCTATGAATGCACGCTCAGCTTCCTGCTCGGAGAGCCCGAAGACGACCACCTCTGACTTGCCCCTATTCAGACAGAGGCCCGTCAACTCCACAAATATATCTATGATACACAATGCTCTACGCGTATTTTCCTCCTCGCCCCCCATAAAAAGAATAGTGTCATCAGCATATTATAGGATATTGATGGATATTTCCTCCCTCTAGTATCCCGGGCACCGGCCCTTCCGCGAGTCTCATCATAACTGCCAACGCATCTGCAACAATCACAAACAAGAGTGGTGCCAAGGGGCAGCCCTGCCTGCTGCCACACTAAGGTTGAACAAAGCCCCCTTCTGGTCTGTCGTTGACCAACACCGTATGTGAGCATGTCAGCACACATCGCTTGATCCATGCAATCCACAAATCCCGAAATCCCCTCTTCTCCCGGGAAGCCCAAATGAACCTCCAATCGACACAGCCATATGCTTTTGAAAAATCAACCTTCCAAAGCACACCCTTAGTCTTGTTCCTCTTCTAGTCTGTCACTATCTCTGAGGCCATCACCAAACTGTCAGACATTGCACGACTCAGTACAAATGTCGTCTGCTCTGGAGAGATAATTCACTCAAGTACCCCCTTCAAGCGGTTCACGAGGATCTTGGAAATGATAAGGTAAACCTCATTTGATAAAGTAATTGGTCTGAAATCCTTCACCCCGATCGATACGTCCTTCTTCGGTAGCAGAAAGAGAAGCGCCCTGTTGACCCTCTCGAAACCTCGATTGCCCTCATGGAACTCCAACAGTACCTCCATTACACCCCCCTTCACTACCTCCCATAACTCCTTATAGAAACCCATCGGGAAGCCATCAGGGCCCAGTGCCCCATTCACATTTAGCTGAGAAAGAACCTTCTTAGCCTCCTCCTGAGTTGAATCTCTGGTCAGCATCTTTGCCTCCTCGGGAGAAATATGAGGCACTCCCCTGCCCTGCCATCCCCATCCTGCCCTCGTATCCCTTCTCCCAAACGCCTGGAAATGCGCACGCCTGGAATTGTGCAAGGAATATGCCAGAAGACTCCAGTATGGCATCTGCTGGAAATATGGAGGAAATACCAGACTTCCTTCATTCGGGTCTATCTAAAGGTAGATGAAGCCATTTATCCCAAGTGGTCATTGATGTTCTTGGTGATTGTGTGTGGATACGACAAGAAGCACATCCTCCTCGAGTTAGAGCATATTGCGAAGCCGATAAAATCTGCTATATGGCATAAGGACAATCGTGTGGTTTGTTCTTGGATTATGGTTAAGTGTTATTTTGATAATTACCTATGAATTGGTTTATAATGAATGCCACATATGATATGTGGAAGTCCCTACAGTAGACCTATGTGTATGGCCAGAATCCAAGTTTAGTCTTTTAGACATACTTTGATACAAGGAAAACAAGAGGAGCATGATACCCTTACCCCAAGTATCTGGCTCACTAAATTTTTTTACCTAAATTTCCCATGAGTTTATTATTGGTTAGCCAGATTTGCAAGGAGTCTGACTATCGACTTACATTTGACATTGTTTCATGTGTTTTTAGGACATCTTTACCAGTTGGTGCATGTCGTAAAAAAGAGGTGTTTATTACCTAAATCAATCTTATGTTGCTAGTGCTTCTTTTGGGGTCTAATTTACTACATATGGCATTTTGTAGAATCAATGTCTTGGTCAGCCATCCCTTCAGAATCTTCATCAGGTCCTTCCTCAGCTTTCTCCTTACACTTCGATAGAGTATAAGGCATGACAAGTAGGAAAGCATTACAAAGTTCTTTTCCTATTTCAAGTACTATCAATTTAGTTGCCTTATTTGAGTTGGCACATGCTAATGTCTAGCGTCCCGGTAAATATCCTTATGTTCCGTATCCTTATCGTCCATAAGATCATTATTATTTAGTCATCATTGATGTTTTTTTTGTCTTGCAAGTATTTTTGATGAAGCATAAGTCTAATGTCTATGTTGTTATAGTCAAGTTTTTCAATGAAATGATAACTCAATTTAATGCTCAGGAATTTCTCTCGTGATATGTTGACGCTTTTCCTCTCAATGAGTTATTCATTGCAATACTTGCACCAATACATCACAATAGAATGGGGTTTACTGAATGGAAACATCTGCATTTTCTTGACAGTGCTCGAACTTTGCTGGTTCATTTTCATGTCCTAGTTATCAATATACTTGGAGGTGAGTCCCAATTTCTAGGACTCCACCTGTTTCATTTTTCAATTTTTTTTCATGTCCTAGTTCATAATGAGGGGATGTCGTTCTCGCTAATGCATTTCTAGTTAACCGTATGCCGTCCACCTTAATTGATGTGCAAATACCCATTGTAACAATCAACTTAGGGAGAGCTATCTTTCCCGTTGCTCTCGTGTTGTTTCGGTGTGTCGTATTTATTTACATACCTGACCCTAAGAGAGGTAAGCTTACTGCTAGGATTGTCATATGTTTGTTTTTTAGGTCTTGCCGAGAATTTGAAGTGAGACCGATCGATAATACTAAGACACGGCAACACAACATCGGTACAAATGTCACCTTTTTCGAGTTTATTCCCTTCTTTTCCAACATAGATATCCTTATGTCTCCTTCTCCAACTAATTTTGAAGTTTCCAAATACTAGTTCTTGTTCCTCATCATGAGCTAGAAGATATTCGGTTTAGGCTTCAACATCATCGGAGATAGCCCCTTTATGAGCCAACACCTATGTTTCCAGGTGAGGTGAGTCCCTTGATACATGATTTAGTATATGATTGTTCTTCTAGTGATGTACTGTGAAGACAACAATGCTTGTAGATACATCACTAGAAGAACAACCATATACTAAATCATGTATCAAGGGACTCATCTCACCTGGAAACATAGGTGTTGGCTCATAAAGGGGCTATCTCCGATGATGTTGAAGCCTAAACTGAAAATCTTCTAGCTCGTGATGAGGAACAAGAACTAGTATTTGGAAACTTCAAAATTAGTTGAAGAAGGAGACATAAGGATATCTATGTTGGAAAAGAAGGGAATATACTCGAAAAGGTGACATTTGTACCGATGTAGTGTTGTCGTGTCTTGGTATTATCGATCGGTGTCACTTCTAATTCTCGGCATGCCCTAAAAACAAACATTTGACAATCCTAGCATCAAGCTTATCTCTCTTAGGGTCAAGTATGTGAATAAATATGACACACCCAAACAACATGAGAGCAACGAGAAAGATAGCTCTCCCTCAATTGAGTGTTACAATGGGTATTTGCACATCAATTAAGGTGGACGACATACGGTTAACTAGAAATGCATTAGCGAGAACGACATCCCCTCATTATGAACTAGGACATGGAATTTTTTTTGAAAAATGAAACAGGTGGAGTCCTAGAAATTGGGACTCACCTCCAAATATATTGATAACTAGGACATGAAAACGAACCAGCAAAGTTCGAGCAATGTCAAGAAAATGCAGATGTTTACGTTCAGTAAACCCCATTTGTGATGTATTGGTGCAAGTATTGCAATGAATAACTCATTGAGAGGAAAAGGGTCAACATATCATGAGAGAAATTGCTGAGCATTAAATTGAGTTATCATTTCATTTTAAAACTTGACTATAACAACATAGACATTAGACTTATGTTTCATCAAAAATTCCCGCAAGATACAAAAACGTCAATGATGACTAAGTAATAATGATCTTCTGGACGATAAGGATATCTACCGGGACCCTAGACATTAACTTGTGCCAACTCAATAAGGCAACTAATTTGATAGTACTTGAAATAGGAAAAGAACTTTGTAATGCTTTCCTACTTGTCATGCCTTATACTCTATTGAAGTGTAAGGAGGAAGCTGAGGAAGGACCTGATGAAGATTCTGAAGGGATGGATGACCAAGACATTGATTCCACAAAACGCCATATGTAGTAAATTAGACCCCAAAAGAAGCACTAACAACATAAGATTGATTTAGGTAATAAACACCTCTTTTTTACGACATGCACCAACTGGTAAAGATGTCCTAAAAAACACATGAAACAATGTCAAATGTAAGTCGATAGTCAGACTCCTTGCAAATCTGGCTAACCAATAATAAACTCATGGGAAATTTAGGTACAAAAAAATTAGTAAGCCAGATACTTGGGGTAAGGGTATCATCCCCCTCTTGTTTTCCTTGTATCAAAGTATGTCTAAAAGACTAAACTTGGATTCTGGCCATACACATAGGTCTATTGTAGGGACTTCCACATATCATATGTGGCGTTCATTATAAACCAATTCATAGGCAATTAGCGAAATAACAGTTGACCATAATCCAAGAACAAACCACACAATTGTCCTTATGCCATATAGCAGATTTTATCGGCTTCACAATATGCTCTAACTTGAGGAGGATGTGCTTCTTGTCATATCCACACACAATCACCAAGAACATCAATGACCACTTGGGATAAATGGCTACCTTTGGATAGACCCGAATGAAGGAAGTCTGGCATTTCCTCCATATTTCCAGCAGATGTCATACTGGGTAACTGGAGTCTTCTGGCATATTCCTCGCACAATTCCAGGCGTGCGCACTTCCAGGCGTTTGGAAGAAGGGGTACGATGGCAGGATGGGGATGACAGGGTAGGGGAGTGCCTCGGATTTCTCCCGAGGAGGCAGAGATGCTGACCAGGGATTCTACTTAGGAGGAGGCTAAGAAGGTTCTTTCTGAGCTGAATGTGAATGGGGCACCGGGCCCTGATGGCTTCCCGATGGGTTTCTATAAGGAGTTCTGGGCTGGGAGGTATTGAAGGGGGATGTGATGGAGGTACTGTTGGAGTTCCGTGAGGGCAATCGAGATTTCGAGAGGCTCAACAGGGCGCTTCTATTTCTGCTGCCGAAGAAGGACGTACCGATTAGGGTGGAGGATTTCAGACCAATTACTTTATCAAATGAGGTTTACCTTATCATTTCCAAGATCCTCGCAAACCGCTTGAAGGGGGTACTTGAGCGAATTATCTCTCCAGAGCAGATGACGTTTGTACCGGGTCATGCAATAGCTGACAGTTTGGTGATGGTCTCGGAAATAGTGACAGACTAGAAGAGGAACAAGAGTAAGGGTGTGCTTTGGAAGGTTGGATTTTCAAAAGCATATGACTGTGGTGATTGGAGGTTCATTTGGGCTTCCCTGGAGAAGAGGGGATTTCTGGATTTGTGGATTGCATGGATCAAGCGATGTGTGATGACATGCTCGCATACGGTGTTGGTCAACGGCAACCGGAAGGGGGCTTTGTTCAACCTTAGTGTGGCATCAGGCAGGGCTGCTCCTTGGCACCACTCTTGTTTGTGATTGTTGCCGATGCGTTGGCAGTTATGATGAGACTCGTGGAAGGGCTGGTGCTCGGGATACCAGAGGGAGGAAATATCCATCCAGATTTTACAATATGCTGATGACACTATTCTTTTCCTGGGGGGCGAGGAGGAAAATACACGTAGAGCATCGTGTATCATGGATATATTTGTGGAGTTGTTGGGCCTCTGGTCTGAATAGGGGCAAGTCAGAGGTGGTCCCCTTCGGGTTCTCCGAGCAGGAAGCGGAGCGTGCGTTGATAGAGCTGGGGTGCCCTAAGGCCTCACTGCCGATCAGATATCTGGGCATGCCATTGGTGGCAGGAAGATACAAAATGCGGGAATGGAAGAGGTTAATCGCAAGGCTGGAGGGGGAAGTTGGCGGGGTGGAAGGCGAAAATGTTGTCAAATGGGGGGGGGGGAGTTGGTTCTCCTGAAGCATGTTCTTTCGGCCATCCCTGTCTTCTTTTGTTCTACGAGGCCACTACCTATTGGGGTGCATCGAAGTTTGGAGACCTTGGTGAGGAAGTTTTTCTGGTCTGACGGGAACCAATCCATGAGGGGCATACACCTGGTGGATTGGTGCAGGGTAACAACATCGAAGAACAAGGGAGGGTTGGGCGTCTTACACATGGGAGATATGAAGAAGACTTTCATGGCAAAATGGGTGACTCGAATCTAGGGCAAGTCGAAGGATCTGGTTTGCAGACTGTTGATAAAGATATACGAGATATCGTCGTCGTTGGAGGTCATCATTGGGTGCCATCGGCCACCTATGTGGAGAGGCATAGTGCAGGTGTTGCTGGAGCTGGAAATTAAATTGATGTCCATTCTCAGAAGCGCAACTAGTTTTCGTTTTTGGCGGGATGATTGTATGGGGGATGGAGCATTGGTGGAGCGATACCCGAGGTTGATGTAGTTGGCGGTGGACAAAGAGAAGGTTGTGCAACGTGTGTGGGATCGGGGATCCTAGTCTCCTACATTTTGCACGGATCTCTCAGATAAATACGTAGAGGAGTTCATGGCTTTACAAGTGGAGCTGGCGCGGTTGGAGCATGAAGAACATTTTTTTAGACTCATTGCCGAAGTCAATTGAACCTCCCCTTGTTCGGTAATGGGAGAGTGCATCCCTTATGCTATCACTACAGATATGCATGGCAAAATCGATCTGTATACACTAAAATACCCTCTATCACCACAAAGGTGGTGTGAAGCTCCTGAATCCGTAATCCATTTTGACAAATTTGCTCTGTAACAACTAGTAAATACATATGCAGTACCTTATCTGGTGGAAGATGCTAATACAACTACCTTTGAAGACTCTGAAGGAGCAGTAGAAGACCCAGGTGCATGCATAATATTCCACATCGCCTTGATGGTGGGTTGGTTCACAATGCCGTTAACGATCTTTAGGGTAAGAGTCCCAGAGAGCCAAACACATATGTACGTGCCATCTCACTTCCATGAAGCATTGTCCCCAGTCTTATCCATCGGTTATGTCTTTGTCAGAATGTGCTCATTGTTATTGCATTGTATAAGGGTTAAAAACTACATGTACCGCAACTCATAGTTGGTCTCATTCATCTTTACGATGAGAGACATGCCCTTGAAGGCACTGGACGAAGAGAAGATGTCACCTCTGTTTTCTGACATGATGAAAAAAGAAGGCCTATGTGGAACTCGAGGAGGGAAGTAGACCGATTCGAGCGAGTCTACACAATCATAGAGAGGATTGGTTGTACGTGTATTCTTATACAACCATCCTCATCAATCCTCGATCCATGTTAGGGTCGGAAAAGGTGATTTATAGATCAGACATCATATTTTCTAGTTAAAATCAGCGATCAACAATTCTGGATAGAGACAGAGAGGATAGGAGAGGCCCTCGGGAGCCTAGCGATGGCCAAGATGGGTCCTACGATCAGCGCAGATGCCCATTTCAGGGTTGTGCGACGCCTGTAGAGGCGCATATGCCCATATTCAACCAATTTTTGGAGTTGCATTTCAGGGTTGTGCGACGCCTGTAGAAGCGCAGATCAGCACCTTACTCCTCCATATGATTCACTCATCCAGCATGATGTCCCCGTGCGCCTGATCACTAGCATCGGTGAAGAAACGATAGACCTTCTTCATCGTGAATCTACCATCACCCTAGTGAAATGATCTTTGCTATCCGCATGCCCTTGAACCTCTGCTAACTCCCTCTGCATTCTGAGTAGGTCTTCCATCCTACCATCAGAGAGCCTGGGGGGGGGACCTAAAAGCCCACGCACCATGCTCTCACATATTGCACACAGCGTATCCCTCCCATAAGCCAGGCTAAAGAGCCTAGGGAACCTCTCCTTTAAGACCATGTCTCCCATCCAATCGTCATGCCAAAATCTAAACCCCTCCCCATCTCCCAAGACAGGTTGCATCCTTATCGCCATCTCAGGTAGGGTCTTAGTGATCGCGTGCCACATCACCAAGGGATCATGTATCCATGTGGCCTCCAAGGACATAGAAATGTTATAAATCCTCCTCATGAGCCGACACACCAAATCCTTCGAACTCCCCAATAATTAAATCATCCACTTTGCCATCAATGCTTTGTTCGTCGCCTCCGATCTCACTACCCACAAGCCGTCCATCTTCTTTGTAGTTGTGATCTTGCTCCAACCCACCAAGTACAACCCTTTCCTTGCTTAACCCTGGCATTGGTGAGTTTTCTGGAGAGGAGGACCTCCCTTTGTTGGAGCAGCAGCCGACCGAGCAGTTTCAAGCAGTCGAAGCTCGGACCAGTGATGGTCTGCCTTCTCAGTTGAGCAATGATGGGGAAAATAGAGAGGCGCCTATGCAGTAGCCATTCTCAATAATTGAGGTGATGCCTCCTCCTAAGGGTCCTTTTATACATGGCATCAAGGGTGATGAGGATGGGGCAGTTGGCGGGCTGGAAAGGAAGAGAAAGAGGTGATGGGGGATGCCAATTGCCTCCAGTGGTTGCAGTAACACAAAGGAGGAGAGGTAGGGCTGACTGCCGCATGTCTTCTGTGAGGACGAAGGATGATGTCAACGACTTTGGTATTATTTTTTCCTTTCAAACAAAGACATGGGGTGATGGGTTCAATAGAGGTTGGTGGGCATTCTGCTCCTCACAGCCTGTGAAAAATAAAAAAAAAGATTAATTAGAAAGAAATTTGAATATGCTTTTAGCCCATTTAATTATATATATAGAGTAGTGATCCTATGAGATGAGGGTAATATGAGATGGTGAGATGAGTAGATCGTGTTCCTTGATATCCACCGAGAACTAAAGGTTGAGATGGATCATTCCTTTTTTTAGAAATCCCACCACTTATCTTCTGTCTCTCTTCCTCCAAAGCCAGCAACTCCTATGTAGTCCTCCGATAGGATGAAACCTCAAGCTCAACAAAACTTGACCTCTCTCCCTGTCGCAAATTGGTTTCGCATTGGGGCCTCTCCATTCCCGATGCTCTGTCTTCCTACCTTCCATTTGATGTGCCCTCCTCCTCATTCCGTCCTCATGACATAGTGGTCTCCCCTTTTATTGTCGAATATGCATCATATCCTCCGCATTTTGTCAGTATCGTTTACTGTAGAGATATATTTTATGTTCATGTATCCTTTTATCTATTTTCTTTTCCCTCTGTCTACTGTATGTAGTTTGCCCGTAGGTCTCTCCCTATATAAGCGAGCCTAGAGCTCAATGAATAAACAAGCCTTTCTCTTTTCCCAACATGGTATCAGAGCAGTGATCCTAGGCTGGAGCTCTCATACCTAACCCTAACCCCACCACACTGTCCTCTCTCTCTCTCCACGCCGTCGTTCTAGGGGCCACCGCCACCGAGCAGCCCCTCCAGCCAGTCTCGCCCACCCTTCCAGCTGGTCTCACTCACCCCTCCAACGAGGTTGCCGCCTCCGTGCCCTAGCGGGACTGCCGCCATCTCCAGCCGATCCTGTCTCCATGCCCTAACAGTACCCTAGCGGAGCTGCTCCGCCTCTCCAACCGATCTCGCATGCCCTAGCGAGGCTGTCTCCCTCTAGCAGGGTCGCCGGCGTCGTGCTCCAACCGATCTTGCTCCCTCCCGACAACGCCTCTCGCTAGGAGTTACCGCTACCCCCCCTTAAGGGGTCGCCACCGCACCTTTGATGAAATTGGTTGCTTGAGTCTACACATGCAACCAATTCCCTTTATGTCAGTGTAGTCAAAAATTCATCTTGTCTGCAATACTAGTCTTTTGTAGTTGACATGTCAGAAATCAATGTAGATACCCCACCACTGACGCCTTCAGAGTTCCTGCGCCTATAGTAAAGATGGATGGGTCGAACTATGAGTTGTGGGTCATGCAGTTCATGTGCCTAATGAAGTTGATGGGTAAAATTCATATTCTTACCGAGGAAGAGCCGACAGAGAAGACAGGGTTGTATGCCTCATGGGAGGTTGATGATGCGTATGCTCATGTCTAGTTGTCTGGTACCTTGATACCAGAGATTACGAACGATGTCTTTCATCAACCCACTGCCAAAGCTATGTGGGACATTCTTGCGGCCACGTATTCACAGGCCAAGAATGAGACAAAAATACTACAGCTTCAACATGACATCTTCACTATAAAGCAGAATGGCCAACCCCTACATGGTCACTACACTGCCTTGCGGAGAATGTTTGAGAAGCTTCACAGCTTCATGGCCCTCACAGTTACTCCAGAGCTGCTAAAGACGTACCGAAACGCCACGATGGTTGGTGTCTTTTTGGCCTCTCTCGATTCACAGTATGACGCCGCTTCTTCTCATATTCTGGCAGATACTACCATTCCTCCCATGGAGGAAGCCTTCCGTAGATTGAGCCGGATCAATGTCTCCACTCCTGCTCCAATGCCACATTCATCTGCCATGGCCGCCTCGCGTAGAAGAGGTGGTACTTCTCAGTTCCGTGGACGGGGACCTCGTGGTAGAGGTGGGCGCGGACATGGACCACCTTGTACCTACTGTCATCGTTCAGGTCATACAGAAGGTACATGCTACTCTAAACATGGTTACCCAACGTCTGCCCGAGTAACAGAGCAGACTTAGCACTACGGCGTTCCACCCACATCAGATCAGCGATAGTGATGAGCTTGTGTCTCGACTGCGAGATATCATGCCCCTAGCCAGTAATCCTTCACCTGCTGTAGAGAACATCTCGGATGTTATTGCTACTGCAGGAGCTAGTACCTCTGGTAGTTCTCACACCTCTATTTCTCATCATAATTCAGATGTCTCAGAATGGATTATAGATTCCGGTGCAACACATCATTTGTGTGGAGACAGAAATCAACTCATAGCCTACAGGAAGGTTCTCCCAGGAAAGATAGTGGTCATAGCAGATGCGACTCATTCTCCCATCACAGGACATGGGAAGATCACCTTGACGCCATCTATGAAGCTGCAGAATGTGCTGCATGCCCCTAATTTCTCAATGAATTTACTGTCAATTAGTCAGATTACTATGGATTTACATTGTCGAGCTATATTTAATCCATCATCTCTTGTATTTCAGGACATTCTTACGGGCAGAGTGATTGGTAGTGGCCGTGAGCAGGGGGCTTTATCGACTGGTCCAAACACCATATGCTGGAGCATCCTCTCATTCCACTGGACATGTCTCTCCTTACTTATGGCATCTGCGCTTCGGTCAACTTCCACTTCCAAAACTGCGTCAACTCCTTCCTCAGATCTCACCCTGATCATCATTTAATTGTGAAGTATGTCAGTTAGGGAAGCGCCAACGGTCTGTTTTCCCTAGTATGTCAGAGTCGGAGCAGTAGCTCCCCTTTTGAGTTTTTCCATGTAGACATTTGGAGTCCTAGTCGTGTTCCCGAACACATGTTTTATTTAATTGTTGTGGATGATTTCAGTCGTCTGTCATGGGTATTATTGCTGAAGAATAAATCAGAAGCAGACAATGCTATTGTGAATTTTATTAAAGAAGTGCAAAATGTTTTTTCCACCTCTGTTAAATTTGTGCGAACTGATAATGGTCTTGAATTATGTACTCATGTACTCTCTCAATTCTTTTCATCTCATGGCATTCTTCATCAAACATCTTGCACTTACATATCTCAACAGAGTGAGGTTGCATAAAGAAAGCACCGCCATCTTCTTGATGTCACTCGTACCCTCCTTGTTTAGAGTTGTGCACCACATTCATTCTGGGGTGACGCGGTTCTCACAACATGTTACCTCATTAACTGTGTGCCCTCATCGATACTAGGGGAGAAGATTCCTTTCTCCTTTGTGTTTCCTGACAAGGAGTTGTTCTCTCTTACCCCTCGTGTTTTTGGGTCTGTTGCGTTCGTCCATCGGTTGTCTCCAGGGATTGACAGGCTCTCTCCTAGGGCTGTCAAATGTGTTTTTGTCGGGTATTCCAGGACACAAAAGGGATATCGTTGCTATGATCCGTTATGCAGGAGGTATTATGATAGTGCAAATGTCACATTTTTTGAGTCTGTCATGTACTTTTCTCCTACAGGTGACATGTTGACACCTTCAGATTCAGATGATGAGGTCTATATACCACCTCTACCCATGAATCAACCACCTTCATCACCGAGTACATCACCATCTCCGCCACCACCACCACCATCACCTCCACCAGCCCTACCTCCTCCAGCTATTCTAGTTCCACCTCTACCCCTTCACTACAGTTGATGGCCTGCCTCTGCTCATGATCATGGTCAATCATCTATCACACCCAGGTTTGTTATGACAACACTAATGATGGATCTGACAATATTTCTCAACAGGGGTTACCTCAGGAGGAGGATGATCAGGCAGGTGGCAGAGATGATGCAGAACTTGATTTTCCTATTGCTCTTAGG
This sequence comes from Ottelia alismoides, assembly GCA_037367405.1. Classification (NCBI taxonomy): domain Eukaryota; kingdom Viridiplantae; phylum Streptophyta; class Magnoliopsida; order Alismatales; family Hydrocharitaceae; genus Ottelia; species Ottelia alismoides. The sequence continues at coordinate 217,988 of JAZKJV010004801.1, read as the reverse complement.
AAGCAGAAGCGTTCATGTGCTTCCTGTCCGATGGCTTCTCATGTCACGTTTAAGCGTCTAACATGAGACTTCAAGAGGTTTGCAGTTGCTTTGTCTGTCGTGGACATTCCACAAACGTACTAAGAGGCATTGCCGAATAGTAGATGGCGTCTGGCTATGGAGGAAGAGATGACGGCCCTCCAATCGAGAGGTACTTGGAGCCTTGTCCCAGCTCCCACCTGGGCATCTATTGTGAGCTGCAAATGGGTTTTTACAGTGAAGCAGAATGCAGATGGCAACATTGATAGGTACAAGGTTCGTCTGGTTGCATGTGGGTTTACTCAGATGTACGGGGTAGATTATCTTGACACATTTTCTCCAGTTGCTCGTCATTCTACCTTACGGATTCTTTTATCTGTTGTTGTGGTTCAAGATTGACCCATGTTTTAGCTGGATGTCAAATATGTCTTTTTGTATGGTGATCTTCAGGAGGAAGTTTACATGCAGCAGTGGTTGGGGTTTCCTGCTGAGGGAGAGTGTTCACAAGTGTGTAGACTTCATAAAGCAATCCGTGGCCTTAAGCAGAGCTCTAGAGCTTAGTTCCAGAAGCTCTCAAATTTGTTTGAGAAGCTGGGGTTCATACGATCGAATGCATGTCATTATCTTTTCGTACATAGAACCTCCAGAGGTATGACTGCTATTATGGCGTATGCGGATGATATACTTATTACATGAGATGATATGCATGGAATAAAGAGGGCGAAATAATTTTTGGTCGTGAATTTGTCACCAAGGATCTAGGAGCTCTTAGATACTTTGTGGGATTGGGGTTCGTCAGAAATCAACATAGATTGTGATGACTCAGAGAAAATATGTCACTGACTTGCTAAGTGACACGGGTATGCTTGGATGTTGACCCGCTACTACTTCCATGGATCCAAGCATGAAACTGTTTGATGATGATATTGATGAGGTTGACAAGAGAAGAAACATGGAACTGGTGGGAAAGCTTCTTTATGTTACCATTACGAGACCCGATATTTTATTTGCAGTCAGTCGGGTGAGCCAGTTCATGGAACAACCTCGTCAGGTACATATGGATGCTATACAGATGATACTAAGGTATCTTAAATCATCTCCACGTACATGGCTGCTATTTAAAAGAGAAGGCACGACTACTATCTCAGCATGTACAGATCCGGACTACGCATAGTGCCCCAAGGATAGGAAGTCCACATTAGGATTTGCTATATTTGTTGGAGATTCACTTGTCTCGTGGAAAAGTAAGAAGCAAACTGTTGTTGCTAGATCTAGTGTTGAATCTGAGTATAGAGTTGTGACACGAGCATGTACAGAAGCAATGTGGGTTCATGAAGTCCTGACAGATCTACATATAGATGTTCCTCTTCCCATGTCGCTAAAATATGACAATCAGGCTGCCTTATTCATCACTAATAATCATGCATTCCATGAGAGGACAAAGCATATTGAGGTTAATTGCCATTATATACGTGACATGATCAGAAGGGCTTCATTTCTACATCCTATGTCAGCTCAGGGGACCAGACGACAGACATCTTCACCAAAGCCTTACTTAGAGGTTCCTTCCAAAAGTGTTCATCCAAGCTGAGCATGATAGATATTTATGCTCCATCTTGAGTGGGAGTGTAGAGATATATTTTATGTTTATGTATCCTTTTATCTATTTTCTTTTCCCTCTGTTATGTAATTTTCCCATAGGTATTTTTTGACTGGAGAAAGATATTCATTTATGTATCTAAGTATATGCATTTGGTAAACCACCAAGTTAATGGACTTATCAAGGGCTATATATATCTGAGCTGGCGTACATAATAAATTGAGGGACATTGTTCACTCATTAGCTATTGTGGTATATCGATTTTCATTGGTGGTCAGTGTTAGAGTTATTATATTTATATTTATGCCTGTGACCCTTCGAGTTCTGTAAACCCCAGTGACCCTTCGGGTTCCGTAACCCTTGGTTTACCCTTCGAGTTCGGTAACCTCCTGTGACCCTTCGGGTTCCGTAACACTTGTACTCTCTAGGGTTTTCTCTCTATATATAAGAGACCCTAACTCTATGGAATAAACATCTCATTTGTTCCTCTTCTCAACATGGTATCAGAGCAACGGTCCTAGACCGAAGTCTAATACACTAAATCCGCCGCCACCACCAGCCCTCTCTCCGTCGACAAGGAGAGAGGGCTGGACCTCCTGCATCTCTTGTGGATTCCATGGTCTTACGCAAGTCAGTCCGAGCCCCCAGCAGCACCAGTTTCCACCTCCAGTGACACCTAAAGCGTCGTCCGAGGCTCCAACAGCTCCTGCCTCTCCTCCGGCATCGTCGTATGGGAGAAAGGGGGAGTCAGAGATGATTCTTCAGGACGTCTATGGCCCTGCCATGACTGACAAACCTCCGCTCCAGACTACTACTTAGATCATCCATCTTCACCGAGCATCGACTTCTTCGTCAGGGCGTATACTTCTTCTTTTGCGACCCGACTACTACTTCGTGTTGGACTTCTTCTACAATGATTCTTCTCCAGGCACGACAGAGATATGTTCCGGTGACCTGAAGGCACGACAGAGATACGTTCCGGTGACCTGATATCGTAGCGACTCTACATGCATGACAGAGATACGTTCCGATGACCTGAAAGCCGCAGACCCGTCCTCGAGCGAGGTCTTCAACCAGCGGCGGACATATGTTCCTATGATGCTTTGTGTGAAGATGTGGTGTATACTTTTTCTTTTTGTTACAAGTTGCAGCTTTCTCAACTCCAGCTTGAGGAGGAGTGTTAGAGTTATTATATTTATATTTATGCATGTGACCCTTCGGGTTCTGTAAACCCCAGTGACCATTCGGGTTCAGCAACCCTTGGTGACCCTTCAAGTTCGGTAACCTCCTGTGACCCTTCGGGTTCCGTAACACTTGTACTCTCTAGGGTTTTCTCTCTATATATAAGAGACCCTAACTCTATGGAATAAACATCTCATTTGTTCCTCTTCTCAACCGTCAGCATGTTTAAGATACGAAGATAGTGCAATGATATTTTGGGTGCGACTCCTCTCGTGTCCGCACCCTATTCAATTTCCAAAAAACTATATATGATACAAATTTAGGAGAGAGAAAATATGGGAACATATTCTTCGAGTTATCCTATTCAATTTCCAAAAAACTACATATGATACAAATATACATTGTTGCAAGGTGAATGATTGATATCCATTATGGTCAAATGAAATATATTCAACTTAACTTTAGGAGAGAGAAAATATGGGAACATATTCTTCGAGTTATCAATGTCTTCAAGTATGTAAAATACATGAGATGGAATTTTGCAGTTGTGCAATAAAGAAAGTTGGGAAAGATCTAATTGGATAAAAATTAGTTCAACTTACCGAATTAAGTACCTAATGGGGTGGAGACTAATCTAAAAGAGTTTGGATTAATTATTGATAAGGTTTAATGCTCGAGGTATTTGTTGGACAACTTATGCGGTTGGTATCCCTAATATCGGTTTAATTTGATATTAAGCTATTATATTTTGATATAAATATCCCTATTGATGTCCAAAGCTATCCTTATTTGTTACACATTAGGATCATGTTAAATTTGGATATCTTTATCCAAGAATATTGAATCTAGATAGTTGGATTGAAACATACAAGTATCATTAAATAATTTTATTATGTGAATTGGATTCACAATAGTCAAGGTTCATATTATGTATATTGTATTTATAGTCGTCTACAATTAGACTTGTTATCAAGGTTCATATTATGTGAATTGTATTTATAGTGGTCTACGATCGGACTTGTTAATCAGACCTAGAAATCTAGATTTGGGTTTATTGTGCTAACTGATCAGGGTTAGACTCTGACCTTGGTAACACCCTTTCATACTTGAAGGGATAACGGACGACCTTAGGGTTCCATAAAAACACTAGCCACCCACCATCTCCCTCTATTCTTTCTCCAAGGTTGTCACCCCCTCTTAGTTTCATCTGCATTTGTAAGCCATATATCCATGGAGGTCCATTTTCATAGCAGAAGACAGCTTGCATAAGATGCAATCTTGAATCTAGAAGAGGATACTTGAGAAGGATTATTAAATCTACAAGGCTGGGAAGAAAATGGATCTCGAAGTTGTTTGAGTTCGCATTTGGTCAACATGATAATATATGCAATGCAGGACAACATGAGGCTTCTTCCACTAGAGGTTTTATACCTTTAAGCAAAATCCAACATCTTTTGGTGCATGGAACAACATAGAAACATTTTATGCAATTAGTTCCTCGGTTAATTTTTTATGCATCAACAATTACTATTGAAGAGTTTTATATTATGTCATTGTTTTACAATTATTTATTTCCGTTGTTCGTAATATGTAATTTATCTATTAGGGTTTCTCTCTTCTATATAAGAGAACCCTTGAGCTTTATGAATAAACACATCAAAAAGTATCATTCTTCACATGGTATCAGAGCGGTGATCCTAGACCGAAGCCCTGAGCCAAAACCCTAATCCTACCTTCTAGCCTCCTCCATGTTCCTCCTCCACGCGGAGCCCTTGCAACCCCCATCTTCGGCATGCGTGGTAGCATCGTCGCCCCCTTGCAGTTGTTGTCGCCTCGTACATCGCCAACAGTAGCAACCAACGACTGCCACCTCATGTGCTGCCCCCTCGCGGCTGCTGCTTCCTCGTGCGTCGCCCCCAACAGCTTCTCTGCTGCTCTACCTTGCAGCAACAGCCTGGCGACGCCACATTAAGAGGTTTTTCGCCTCCCAAAGGTGATTCGTGACCCCACAAACACGGTCAAGACGCATGTAGTCATGAGTTCGTTTTTGGTCTGATTTAAGAGATTTGGGTCTGATTTGCCTTATTTAAGATCAAAATCAAACCACACTATGTCTAAAGATGGTTATGGCATGAGTCTAAGTTCGCAACCTTCTCTTGTCATGTCTGTTTCGTCACCTTACGATCGGTCTAAGGTCCTAGTGATTTTTCACGGTGTCAGAAAGCAGAGTTGATACGCCATCTACTGGTACCTTCAAGGGTCCCATACCTATTGTCAAGATAAACGGTACTAACTATGAGTTGTGGGCAATGCAGTTCATGAATCTGATGCAGTGTCATGGCAAGAAGCATATTCTGACGCGGGATGGGCCGGTGGACAAGAATGGGACCACTTCGTAGGAGGCTGATGATGTATATGCCAAAGTATGGCTATCTAGTACCATTTCTGTGAAGATAGACAACGATGTCCTTAGTCAACCCATAGAAAAGGCACGTCAACCCATAGCAAAGGCAACGTGAGACATTCTCCCAGGGACACTTTCAAGCGAAGAATGAGTAGAAGATACTGCAACTCCAGCATGATATCTTCACGACCAAACAGGGTGATCGTCCCCTTCACGCTCTCTGAGGGGTATGTAAAAAAAATAAAAAGAAAAAGTCAGCATTTTATTGCAATAATCGACCAAATATTCAGCGAATACGTGAATATTCCAGTTGAATATTTGGGAATATTCTAGTGGGATCGAATATTGACCGAATATCAATGTTCCTTTCAGTCACCACCCTGAATAAGAAATGTTTGACAGGATATTCGGTTCATTTGATCGAATATTGCAACAGTGAGTATCTACTTGATCCAAGTGGGAGAAATGCACCAGGATATTCGGTTCATTTGATCGAATATTGCAACAGTGAGTATCTACTTGATCCAAGTGGGAGAAATGCACCGGTTTTTTAGAGACACGCTTTCATGTGGAAAGTGTACCGCCCATGCAGATTCCCTTCCTGAGTCCTAGCTATTGTGCTCGTCTTATCTTTTACTTGTGATGACAATTTAGAGTACCTATATCAGACTATCAGTACTGCATTAGTAGGTCTAGAAAAGAATATATTGGGATGTGTTTTAGACATGGTGGATATCTTATAAATGGCTCAAAAAAGATGATTTTCTCGCATAGATAAGATCATCTTAGTTCTTAGAATAATAAGCAAGATACAATGCACTTGTATAACATGATGGAAGTCTACTGAGCACAATACTAGTATGCTACATCGCGTACTACATGTGAAAAAGAGCTTGAGTGATATCAGAAAGCAACCAAATAAGTACATAGAGTAATAACATAAACATCACAAATGTAAAAGGAAAAGATGCACTAAAATAAATTAGAAACTAAATTTTGTAATTGATCTAAAGGCAAGCAATACTAACGGATGGTTTTGCTAATGTGATATAGCTCTACTAGTAGTACTTAGCGAAGTAGAAACTAATACTATACCGACATTTATGAAATAAGTATGTAGATATGCCTTGATTAGTTGCAGGGATATTTGATCTTATCGTCAAAAGTGTGGGCAATGTCCATGTATGAAAATCATATTTATGGTTATTTATTCATATCAGATTTATATCAAAATGGGTTAATACTCGGTTAATACTGTGAGTGACTATATAAAATATATTAAAAAATTAATGACTATATAAAATATCTAACAAATAAATCTTTAAAAGTTTAATGAAATAAAAAATTACCTTTCTAAGCTTCTTTCTTCACAACAAGTATCGAAAATGAGCAATAAAGGAGATACCGACAAGAGAACCCAATATCCGCATGTGGTGGAAATTTTATTTTTCATACTTTTTTTCTCCAATATTAATGGTATAAGATGGTCATATTGCACCAGAGTGTTGTCATACCAAGATATCGATTTTTTCAAGGGAGAGGTAATTTTGTATTTTTATTGCATTCTATCACTAACATAATGTTAGTAAATGGTTCTGTACCATCCAAGATAAATTATAATCCAATAATTATATTGCTTACCAATTTTTCTTGTCTTGCAGCACGGGCCAGAGGTACATCTATACGGGATCCAATGATAATTGTGTTTACATATATGATACGGTACGTGCTCAACTAAACTATTTGACTCATTAGTTGTGGATTTCTTGTCACATCTGGAGGTGTGAGCTGCTCATTTTTCTCATGCTGAGATATTCAGCTCCAGGTCTTCATTCAGGCAATCTAATTCCATATTTGTGGTAATGACTTAGAAATAAGGATCTGCAATATGATTTGCTGTCAGCATGGCTATAAACTACCCTTTTTAGGTTAGAAAACGTATTCAGCACTAAAAATTTAGGGTCAATTGCTTTACAAGGAACTTGTATTATGATCAAAGTTTGTTTCATGTCGATATTCCTAAGCTATTTATGGTGGGGAGACGGGCAAATTAACACCTATAACATTTTTGGAAATCGCCCCCACAAGTATGTTCAATTGGTTCAAGAGTCGGTCAATATGTAGGCCTATATCATACCGCCAAGTTCTGAAATTTTATTCCAAATTTTTTTGTGATATTTACATTTGTGCGTGTACAATTCTTAATAACTCCTGCATATATCAGAGTTATTGGAGCATATGTGTTATGCATCACTTATGTTGTAGATGGGTAAATTGATCACTGCAGGATCCATTTACCACATTCAGTTGTTTAGTCCCATATCGACCGCTTGTGGGATGTGGAGACTCAGTGAGGACTATATAAGAAGCCCCTCACCATCCGTATCAGTTGAGAAAGTCAATAGACGAATCAACCCTTTGAGGCGTTCTCCCGTAGTTTCATCCCGCTCCTTGGGGAGTAGGGTTCCATGTTAATCTCCGATGTTCTTCAATGTTTTATTTCTATTTCTCTGATATTAGCTTCCACATTCGTAGTTTCTAACATGGTATCATAGTAGATTGATTCTTGGTTGATTTTTTTGAAGATTTATTGCTCAAGATCGAGTTTCAATTTTAGGGTTTTTTGAAACCCTATTTTTCTGTCGTCATAGATTTTTTGAAGATCAATTCGTGCAAATTTATTGCTTGATCAAGTTCATGGTTCACAAGACACCTGGAGGCAGTGCCCAAATGGTCGGTGTCGCATGATTCTTCCAACAACCCTTGATGGCCTCGATCAGGCCATTTGAGCACTGCCTCCAGGTGTCTTGTGGCCTCGTAGCTTGCCACCAAGAGGTAGAGAGGCACCTCTAGTCATCTAGTTGCACCGAAGCTTGCCGCCAACTGCACCTTTGGCCTTGATCAGGCCATATGGGCCCCGATCAGGCCATCACAGAGCACCTACTCACAATCATATTGGCGGCAGTACTCTGAAAGAGACCTCTAGGCGCACCTCTCATCTCCAGCGGTGCGAGACCCCCATCACAGGCACGAGATCCCATTACAGGCGGAGAACCCATCGCGGGCGGTACCTCCGATCTCCATGGCGGAGCTGCCCTTTATCCATCGACCTTTTTGTTTCTGCTCCAGGCGGAGCCTCTTCTCCGCGCTCTCTCAAGCTAGCGGCGGTGGCAAGATCTCCTAGCAGGAGCCCCTCCTTGCATCTCATGGTGGCAATGCATATCTCGGGAGATGCACTGCATCCTCCAGGTGGCTCCAAACTTCCTCGTGCAAGATGCCTTTCCTATGGTCAGACACCAGGAGAGGTCGTGCGATGGATACTCCAGGCGCTCAATGAAGAATCCCCAATCGGGGGCAGCTTTCATGACGAGGGTTCCCAAGCAGGGAACCCTAGGGCCTGTTTGGTTGCTGGGTTGGACTGGGTTGGGTTGGGCTGGGTTGGGGTGGGTGAATAGTAATCTGTGAGGAGGAAGTACCCTTGTGAATAGTAACCAGGGTTAAAGACCACATGCCCAAGTGCGTTGTGTTTTTTTAAAAAATCTCTCTGTCACATATTACAACACAAGAAAAAAAGAAAAAGGTGCCCAACGTTCAAAAAAATGAGAAAGGCCCAGTGAATAAACAAAATTTGGGGCATGTTTGCAAAAAATGTATTTGTTTAAAAAAAGGAGGCATGTACAAAAGAAAAGTCGTACGCAAGAAAAAATTGCAAAAGAAAAGGTGAAAAAAATTATTATGAATGGCTTATTTGAAAAAAAAGTGAGATGGCTATAAAAAGGGAAGTAGCCGTAAAAAAGGACCGTACAAAAAAATCCGTACGGATTTTTTTAAAAAAAAATGTAAAGCTGAAAAAAAAGGTGAGATCGGCTTATTGGTTTTTGTTTCTCATTTTCTTGTCTTTCCCAACTTGGTCGATGTTTGTTATTCCGACCAGTATGGAAGAAAAGGGAAATATTGTGTAGAGTTACATGCCGGATTCAGATTCTCCAGACCAGCCAGATTTTCAGACTACAGTTCAATTTCAGACTCTGCGAATTGGTTCAGAGTCCATGTTCGAGGCACTCCATATTTGAGTGACCTAATTTCTTTGAGTTCTTCGGAGAGACTCCTTTTCAGAAGCGCGTGTGTGCGATCATTTTTTGTGGTCCCCATCATTTATTTTTGATCTCATTGTTTTCATGTGTTCCGTAGGGACTCTCGAGTAGAGATCCCATTCCCTATGCCTTGTGGGCTAAGGTTTCTTGTGGTTTCATAGGGACTCCAGAGTAGAGATCCCATTCTCTGAGCCAGTATGGGAGAGACCCAATTCTCTGATGAGGAGACTTTTCAGACTCCATTCTTCAGCGACTATGGACTCCAACGAGGATGTCTCCACGGTTTTTCAGTTCGGCTCTTTCAGAGATGGAGCAGTTGTTCACATGATGTGGTGGGCCAGAGTACTCTGACGGGGAGACTCATTAAGTTTCAACGACTCTGATAGGCGCTATACAGAGCACATGCTCTCCGACAAGGAGATTCAGTTCGACTCACACTCCAACCCAGTTGTTCCTCCTCACCTGCATGGCATGAGAAGCAACATCCTCGATAGCAACCGACAGTTGTTTATGTATTCAGGTGATATTGCCTGTAGTGTCTACTGTCTTGTAGCGAGTGTTCGAGATTTCTTTCTGTTTGTCCAAGCTGAGCATTGCATGCTCCAGCTTGAAGGGGAGTGTTGGAGTATATGTGCTATGCGTTACTTATGTTGTATATGGATAAATGGATCACTCCATGAACCATTTACTGCATCCAGTTGTTTAGTCCTACATTGACCGTTTGTGGGACGTGGAGACGCAGTGAGGTTTATATAAGAAGCCCCCCACCCTCTGTATCGGTTGGGAAAGTCAATAGATGAATCAACCCTTTGAGGCGTTCTCTCATGGTTTCATCCCGCTCCTTAGGGAGTAGGGTTCCACGTAAAATCATGCATTATTCATTGTTTTCTATTCTTTATTTATGATACGCTTCCACATTCAAGTTTTCTAACAAGAATTATAACATGAACCTTGCAAAATGCATTTGTTTACACCATATACCCTTGCCATCAATGTTCATCAATCAAATCATTAAGTTTGATTATGAGGACTAAACTATATATTAACCAATCCTAATAAATGTGAAATTTGTCCTAATAAATGTGAAATTGTTTTATCTATCCTTACTCAAACACCTTTCTTCTTCTTCCTATCTACATAACCGCTCATTTTCGGTAGGAAATAGTCTAGCTGGGAGGATGCCTTTTATATTGATGGAAGGGGTTAACTTCAATTGGCCTTTATCCTATTTCGGACCCGTGAAAGTATCAAACATGTCTGATGGTGGACCCGTGTCAGCACCCCACACGTGACAGCAAATGACAGGAGAAAATCAGACATTGGTGAGGTCTTACCAACTATAATACTATTATTCAAACTGCATAATAGTATGAAAAAAAATATATAATTTAAAGGTTATAAAAACTATTAGATTATCAAATGAGTCTGAATACTACATCTGCATTTCTTCCCCTGCCTTTTCTCTGGCATTTATTGTGTTTTAACTACCTTTGCTTGAGTCAAATTCGTGTGGAAGGGAGTGTCTTGCCTTGAGAGATGAAGCCACACTCTAGAGCTATCAGAGTTACAGTGCGAGCTCTATTTAACGAGAAAATTCTGGTAGATATTAAGTTAGCATTTTTTTTATGTTCTTTACTACATTAGAGGCAATCCTTTTCATTTCAATGCAAGGGGTCTAGTTTGACGAAAATTCCTCCTTCCTCCTCACGATAATCAAGAAGAATATGTATGTGTGCATGTTTGTATAATGCTTTCTTTCTTATAAAAAAATTTTACGAAGCCTTCTCCTACTATAAGTAGGGTCGGCTACATAGATTCTTGTTCAAATCCATGTTGAAAGATTTGACTATTTTTTATGTTGGTTGTCAACTACCTTACACAACCCCTATAAGGGGTAGGCACGCTGCACTACTACCAGACTATTTAACTAGGTACAATAATGCTTTCTTTCTTATAGAGAAGGAAAAATGGACACCCCAATTCACCCTCCGACCCTTGTGGCTTTGGCAAGGGCTTATCGATTCAACTTCTTTTGAAATATTGAGAGGGGAAGACCGTTTGTAGCCATGTGTTATACATTACCAATTCTAGGAAATATTGCCATTGGGGAGGCAACTTGCTTGAGTTCGTTCCTAACTAGGACTCAAGGGATCATCAAATGTGGTTGGAAATGGTTTTTTTAACAAGTCATTTAACGTTGTGAGAGGTCCCAATGCAAACATGGAAGCCTCCGTGCACAAAAGAAAATCTTTGCGGATATCATCAACATGTATATTTTTAAATATATACTTTGGATGGGTCTCTAAGGAAGGTTACTCCCAACCTTTCTAAAAAAACATGTACCACATACATGGACATTCTGCAATACTCCATGTAGTTATATTGGCTGTAATATGTAAATGTGATACAAAGCAAACTTGATTTACATGAAATCACTTTCTGCGAGAAGGAGAAAACCAAGGATCAAGATATCGCCTATATGTCGGTATCGACATCATGGGACCGATGTTGGTATCGATATGGCGATATACATGCCTTTTCGGATCCTGCCTTCACAATATGCATCGATATAGGTGAGATTTCGGCGATATATCACCAATATATCGTATTGACACCATATCTATATGATGCCGATATCAATATTTAGAACCTTGAAGAAAACCATCACAATGATGACCAAGTGGCCTCTCAATGGACTGCTAGAAAAGAAAAGTAAGAGTGTATGGCTTATATAAAGAGAAGGATTAATGGATCAACTCTCAAGCAGGGGCGGAGCTAGAAATTTTACTGGTAGGGTTGATATATAGTCAATCAATATACATATATGAGGTCATTCATAAAACTGGGACACAAGGGGATCATCAAATGGTGTTGGAAATGCTCCTTTTTGATTAAGTCATTTAACTTTGTGGGGAGGTTTCGATGCAGCCATGGAAGCTTTCATGTACAGAAGAAAATCTGTGTGGATATCGTCAACATGTACCACTTACATGGCTATAATTCCTAGTAGATCATATTGGCTATAATTCCATGTAGATATAAATGTGACACAAAGCACACTTGATTTACATGAAATTAATTTTTACAAGAAGGAGAAAACCATGACAATGATGACTAATTGACCTCTCAATGGACTGCTAGAAAAGAAGAGTGTATTATATAAAGAGAAGAATTAAATGGATTACCTCTCAAACAGGGGCAGAGTCAGAACATTTACTAGTGGGGTTGATCATTAATCAATCAATTTACATATATACGTTTTAAGCCAATAAGTTTGATTATTATAGGAGGGGCTTTTTCTTTGGACAATTATTAAAAAAGTGATTTTTTATGAAGAAGCGAGCCAATAACAATCAACAAATAACCACTTTTTCCTTTAAATTTAAGGAAGGGGCTAATATATTTTTTTGGTTTCTTTTTCTATGAAAGTAAGGGTAAATATAAATTAACAATGAACCTCTTTCCTATATTCCATTCTGTAAAAAAAATGTAAATATAAGTTAACTTATAACAACATCCTCTTTTTCTATTTTGGAGCATGCCCCCTTCGTCTTCGCCGCTAATACCAAGATTGCATAAACCATTATAGTATCCAACAATAATGCTGAGCTCATTCTCAACTTATCTCATAATTTAAATTTTTGAAGCACCTCTTTCATTGTGGTGCTATATCCCGCAATCTTCCTTTGCCATGGTTTGATGAATGATACATCTTATTTTCAATGGAAATGCGCAGGTAACGGGGGATCAAGTTGCGAAGCTGGACTGTCATGAATCAACAGTTAGGGATTGCAGCTGGCACCCTTACTATCCGACTCTTGTAAGCTCTTCATGGGATGGATTGGTAGCACGATGGGAGTTTTCTGGCAGCGGTGGCGAGCTGGTACTTAAGAAGAGGAAAGGACGAAGACAACGGACATACTAGATGGTATGTTGGACCGCTAATGTAGGTTTGCCATCGCACTGGGGATTCCCATGTAGACAGTTCATATAGACAGATCATGTCCTATAGCTTAAAATGTGCCATTTTATAGGTTACAAATACCCGTTTTTATGTACTGCAGAATGGTCATCCTAAGTTTGTGTAAATATATTCCGTACTTGTAATAAGTATCGGGGGGACAAAATAGATCCCAGTTATTAATATTCATTTGTATGAACTGCAGAATGGTCATCCTAAATTTATTATTGTGAATATATATAGGACTTGTCCATATTAGTGTCGGGGTATGTTCACATAATTTTTGTTCCTTCTGGAGAAAAGGTGTATCTGGAAAGCGTGCAAAATATTCCTATGATTTATCATATTTTTTATCCATCTCTTTTCAAAGCATTAAAATCATTTAACTTATTTATATCAATTTCTTTAAAAATATCTATTAACTTATTTGTTTATTATTAGAAATTGTCATGTTAAACTATCTTGATATGTATTCTTCCAACAATAACACAGTAATGAGATTCAAGTCAAAGTTGTCCCATGGATAATGAATGAGTAATTTGTTATCATTCGTAAGCAAGGGTACCAAGAGTGAGGATAGTTGAAGGCATCATTCGACCAACACATCAAGGAGGATCCATTGGCTGCTGAATCCTCTGAGTAGTGGCACGTGATTAGTAGTCGGAGCTTGTACAATACACCATTGGATTTGTTCGGTGGCCGATTGCGAGCCTTTGAATAATCTTCTGCATTGCAAGGCAGTCGGTTGCTAGGCTCCTGCAAATCAGTTGGTGTGAAGTCAATCAATTATTACAAAGCCTACTGAGTGATTTGATTACTATGATATATTATTGATAAACTAAATGGGTTTTTTCCCTCGTTGGCTTTCTATCCCCCACAAATGTACGCTCTCTCTTTCTCCCACCACCTTCACACTTACATTCACTCTTCTATATGGACACTCTCTTCCTCCTATTCCTCACGCAAACTCCCTCCCCTTTGTCCAGACAGACTCTTTTCTACCCTTACACACCTACACACACTCTCTCTCAAAACCTCTTATAGACTCCCTCCCACTCCCACATCACACATGCTCTCTCTCTCTCTCTCTCTCTCTCTCTCTCTCTCTCTCTCTCTCTCTCTCTCTCTCTTCTACCTCACACTCTCTCCTCTACCCTACTCTCTCCCTCCTATCGTATATATGATATTATATACTTTAGCCACAATATTTCCATATTTTTAAAATATAAATTCAAAAAATCTTAATAAATATTGTAAAATTATATGATAAGTGGTTATAAAATCCAACAAAGTATAAAACCCTTATTAAAAACTATTTGAGGATTAAAACACTATAAATGTGTATATGTACCACTAACTAACGTCTTTATAAAATCCATAAAATAGGGAGTATCTCATAATTTTACTTTTTTGGTCAGTGCCCCCCAACCCCCCACACACTAGAGAAATTGCAAAACTCTTTCATAATCCTTAAAACCCTCAAAAAGTTTTAAAATAAAAAATTCGCTTCATAAAAACTTCTTCGTGGGTTGTTTTTTTTGTTTAAGTTTGATTATGAACCAAGGCTTGTAAATGATCCTAAAGATCAAGCTCTATCATGGCCTTAACCACCTAACTTTTTACAGGAGCTTGAATAGGAATTGGAGTTATTGGTCATTTGACTTAATTACTTGGGTTCCACAAAGCTATGTTCAAAAGTCAAATTGACATGTCTAATTAGGATACTTCAAGTCATCTATAATGTCCTTTTGTCTGCGCACTTAGCTTGACCTAAATGAGTTGGTGTAATGTCATTTCATTCCAAACATGGTATGTATATGGTTGCTTCATTATGCACTATAGATGACTTTGCCATGGGCACCAATACATCCCTAACTTTATCTAGTTGTATTTTTATTATATTGTTATCACCTTTTATAACAGTTTCATTTCAGAGAAAAGATGTCATAATTGGAGTTTTGAATAAGACGACTCTTGCTTTCTCATATTAGAAAATATAAAATCCTTTATATTCTAAGTCATTTCCTTTTATAAATACTTTTTTAAATTAAAAACTAAACATTTGCATAATTAAAACTAGTAAAAACTAAATATCAAATAAAAATTAACTATATTAATTTTATTTAAAGTGATAATAAAAATACAAAGACTTTAAAATTTTTCAAAAATCCTTACAAAAATTAAGAAGATGTAAAAATACAAAATATGCAAAGAACTGGATTAAAATTAAGTGTAGCGCTTGATTGTGGTTAGTGCTTGTTTCCCCTTACTATCACCCTTAATTCTCTTACAAGTTAATAAAAAAAGAGTGAAATAATTTTTTGATTAATGATGTTGGGTTGGTATTGCAATTGAAAATTTTTTCTACCCTAGATCGCATGCTAAAAATATGTCAATTACATTGCCAATCCAACATAATGAGTCAACAATTATACTAGGTCGCCAGGAGGCAAACACACACTAACCACAACTAAGTCATCACACATATGTTAGTCCACATATTATTTATTTGTGTTCTATATTTTTATATTTTTTATTTTTGATGTTTTAGGATTTTCGAGTACATTTGTAAATAATAATAATAAGTATAGGTATAATATTATAATTTTATTTGATTTTGAATTTTTACATTCTTGCAATATTACAAGGTCTTAATTTTTAATTTGAGAAAGTATATATAGAAAATGATTTACAATGTATGTTTGTATGCATGCATGGATGTATGTATGTATGTATGTACATGCAAGCATGTATGTATTTACGTACGTACGTACGTATGCTTGTATGTATGTAGGTATGCATGTATGTATGTATGTACGTAGGTTTGTACGTATTTATATACGTATGTATGTTGTAGGTAAATATATGTGCGTATGTACGTACGTATGTATATGTGTACATATGTACGTATGCATGCATGCATGGACATGTATGCATGTATGCACGTATTGTTAGACTTGTAAGCCCTTAACAACCCATTAATGCAATAAAAGTTATTATTTTATCATATTCATCTGAAATGAATGACTGAGAACACACTTAATATTAAGGTCCCTTTGTACAATTAGGGTTATGTACCGTGGCCATATTGAATGCCATACAATTGGGAGGACACAACTGACTTAGCATGTGATATTCAATAAAGATCTCTCGTCTGACGAAGAAATGGCAATCTTTCTCTAAAGATTGATTTCCGACCGACTTCTTAATGTAGGTCCTCTACATCGAAGTAGAGATTTGGAAGTGTTGGAATAATCAAGTCAAAGAGTTGACTTGATGATGTCAAGATAAACAAAAACATGAATCGTAACGGTCACAACCAGCCATACATCCTTTGATCAGAGACAAATATACATCGATATGTTTGAGTGTACACATTCGATAAGCCAATAGGTTGGTGGCCTAACCAAGGTCCATATATTGATGAGTTGGTGTGTAAATGAAAATATATGAGAAGTGTGATCTCTCAAAAGAATCATACATGTTCATAGTTGATGAACCGGGAGACAAAGTTCACTTATGAGATAATTTGGATTCATAATGAATTCCATGAATGTTTGTCTTGTTTGTGAAATAAGACATGAATTTGAGATACTAATATATACTTTTGGAAGGTATATGATTATTATTGTCCTCTAGTTATCGAATGAGAAATCTATTGATTTATTTCGAAGAAGATAGTAAACTAGGATTTAAATTTTGGATATATCAAAGTCTTCCAGTATGAAGGATGAATGAGTATTGGGAAAACTCAGGGCTAAGTCTATCATAATAGATCATCTACCATGACACTTCCATTGCGAGGGAATGATGAAACATAATGGATTTTAGTGTCTCCATTTCTTAGCTTAATGATTTAGGAGTTAATTGGATTAAGTCTCATCTCATTTGAATCTAATGTCCAATTCCAATTTCAATGTCAAATGTTGAAAAGTGAAATTGTGATGGAAATAGAAATATACACACTCCTTAAGTTTATTTATAAACTCCAAATGGTCTGGACTTTGATTAGAAATGGCAAGGAAGCTGGATTCAGCTCATTGATGTATTTTTCGGCCCATGAAGAGTGTGATGCATTTCTCGAGCTCACTTAGAGTGTGAACTATTTCAGGTCAAGCTCGACATTTGATGCATTTTTTCTAAAAATGATATAAACCCTGAAATTGGATAGATATCAAAATTTCAAGTCACTATACATGGATTGTATGATCTCCCTGACATCATCTCCATGTATCTGCATTTGTATCTCAAAAGTCCTATTGGATTTGGACTCATACTATTTGATGCCAATATTGAGACAATAATTATTATTGTCATCCATAAGGGTATTTTTTGTAAATATAATTCACAAAATATAATTCATTAATTAATATGAATGATGATTCATAATAATTAAATGAATGTGACTCATATAATTAATATTTATGTGAATATGATTCATAAAATTATTTCAAGGCACATATGTGAATATGATTTACATTAAATAATAAAGGTAAGTTGAATTTCCATTTTTTGGATTTATGAATATGATTAATAAATTATGAGAATTATTCTCATAAAATAACCAATTTTGATAATTGGATTATAAAATTAATAAATAAAGCAACAATTCCAATCCATACATGGAAAGAAGGGGCATGTATTGTGAGGAAACATGGCGCCATCTATGAGAGTCCTAATTAGATTAGAATTTCAATTTATTTCTTAATTTATTAATTAATTTAATTGATTATTAAAAGGAGATAAATCAATAATATTTCTTATAGAATAATGACTCAATCATAGCTCTTGATCCATGATCCAAGGGATACCATGGGGGATGTCTACTATGAGGAGAATACTCCTCATAGATGTCACCCATAGCTATAAAAGAGAGGGCAATGTATGTCTTTTATAGGATGCTTGTTCTTCCTAATAGTTCTATTGCCTTGAGAATCAAAAGAAGAGAAGAGTCTTGAGAATTTATTTCGGATACACGTGTACTCTTTAATACCCTACACATCCACCTTATCAAGCCTCTCTTCTCTCCTTCGGGCGTGGCCTTGTGGAGGAGAAGATCGTCTCCTTATCCATGATCCTCGTGCGTAAAGAAGGATCGATTTCATGCGACAAAATCAGGAGCTTGATCATCCTTGCGTAGACAAGATCAATAAGACGACATAGAAGTTTGTGGGAAGTAACACGACTCATCACTGTGCCCACGATAGAGATAAGTGTAGATCGAACTTGATTTGGGAGGTCTCTTGCTTTAGAGGCTCATGGTTAAAGATGTAAAATTAAACTCATATTGATATTCATTAGAATATTACAAACCATGTTAGGAAATTTGTTTCTCTAAATTAATGCTTTCACAATGTACAAATTTGTGTTGAAATTTCTTATTCATACAATGAACATACATTGTTTTGGCAAATAGTTCGTTATTTTCTAGGTTTCCGTGATGTGAAGTCCATTAAAGGTTTATTTACTTCCTTGATGTATGTATGTATTATGCATGTATGTATACGTACGTATACATAGGTATGTACGCACGAAGATATGTAATATGTATTCGTACGGACATGCGTACGTAAGGTGTATGCACATTATACGTACCTATGTATGTATGTATGTAGGTATGTAGGTATGTATGTATATATGTAGGTACGTAAATGTATGTACATATGTATGTACGTAAATGTATGTGTATACATGCGTACGTACATATGTACGTATGTGTATGTATGTTTACGTACGTATGTGTACGTATGTACGTACGTACATACTTACGCATGTACGTATGTACGTATATATGTGTGTATGTATGCACGTACGTATGTATGTACTTATATATGTAAGTATGTATGTATGTAGGTATGTATGCATGTATGCACGTACGCATGTATGTATGTACGCAGGTACGTTTGTATGTATGTATGTACGTACGTACGTATGTGTTATGTATGTATGTATGTGTATGTATGTATGTAGGTACGTATGTACGTATGTACGCATGCATTCATGCATGTACATATCATGCATGCATGTATGCATATGTGTATACATGCATGCATGTATGTATGTATGTATGCATGCATGCATGCATGTATGCATGCATGTATGTATGCATGATTTATGTATGCATGTATGCATGCATGTATGGATGGATGCATGTATGCAAGCATGCATGTATGCATGCATGTATGGATGGATGCATGTACGCATGCATGCATGCACACCTACATGCACTTGCATGTAATGCTTGCATGGATGGATGCATGCATTCATGCATGTATTTATATATGTATGTATGCATGCATGCATGCATGTATGCATGATTATATATGCATTTATGTATGCATGTATATACGCATGCATGCATGCATAATGTATGTGTACATGTATGCATGTATGTATGTATGCATGCATGCATGTATGGATGCATGGATGTATGCATGTATGTATGGATGTGTGTATGTCTGCGTGTATGCATTTATGCATGCATGCATGGATGTATGTATATATGTATGTATGTATGCATGCATGCATGTATGTATGCATGGATGCATGAATGGATGTATGCATTGCATGCATGGATGTATGGATGCACGGATGCATCAATGGACGTATGCATGCATAGATGCATGTAGTATCCATGGATGCATGGATGCATGCATGGATGGATGTATGTATGCATGAATGCATGTAGCATCCATGGATGCATGGATGCATGCATTCATAGATGTGTATGTATGGATACATGCATACATGGATGCATGTATATCTATGCATGCAAGCGTGGATGCATAGATGCATGTATATGTATGTATAGATGTACGCATGCATGCATGTGCGTATGTACATATGTACGTACAAGTATGTAAATATGTGCGTACAAGTATGTATGTACGTTTGTATGTATGTATGTATGTACGTACGTACGTACGTACGTCTGTATGTATGTACGTAGGTACGTTTGTACGTACGTACGTACTTATGTATGTGTGTGTACATCTATGCATACGTGTGTACGTATGTACATATGTACATGGCACGTATGTACATGTGTACATATGTATGTATGTATGTATCCCTACATATATATATATATACATACATACATACATATGTACATAACATACATACATAACATACATACATGCCTATGTACATTCATACAACATATGTGCATACCTACACATATAACTTACGTACATACCTATGTATCTACATACATACGTACATACATACGTTCCTACATACATATGTGTATGTATGTATGGATGCATGTTATGTGTGCATGTATGTATGTACATACATATGCCCATAGGTACGTACGTACGTAAGTACGTACATACATATGTACATAGGTACGTACGTATGTATATATACATATGCATGTATGTAGGTGCGTAAGTATCTACGTATCTATGTACATATATATGTAGGTATGTACGTACATTCGTAGGTATGTAAGTACATAAGTATATAGGTACGTACGTACATAAGTAGGTATGTCGGTACACACGTATGTAAGTAGCTACGAACGTTCGTAACTATGTAGATACACACGTACATACTTACACATGTACATTTGTATGTATGTATGTATGTAAAAGGAAAAGAAAATGATGTAAAGGAAAAAGAAAGTGTATTATATATAAAAAGGTGATAAGAATACAATAAAATGTCTGTAATTTCTATATTTTTTGCAAGTTTGTGGTTATTTTTGAGATAAAAGAAAATAAAAAACTGAAAGAAATCGAAGTGGTTGTAAAAATAATCTAAAGATAAATACAAATGAAGCTCAAAGATAGGTATTAGATAGTAAAAAGCAATCTAACAATACATGGATATTTTTCTCAAATATATTCAATAACTGTATTCGCAAAAATTATTTCTAATTTATTTTTGAATTTATATAAATTTTATTGATTTTCCATAGTTTTTAAGTATTTTGTTATTTTGTTACATATCTGTGAATACATGCAAAACAATGTCATTGCAAGAACTTTTCAGATTTTAATTTATGCACCTTTGGTGCCAACTATTGGATACTGATTTGTTGACATATTTAGACATTCTAAATACATTTTGTTATCCAAAAAAGTCATCCAAAAAGTGGATAAATAGTATCTTTTCACTTTAACGAAAAATAATTCGAAACATGCATCTTGTGCATAAATTGTCCTCGCGCATCCGATATACAAAAGCTTGCTCTCTTAAGGGTTTTGATCAAATCCAAGACCTTTGACTAAGTCTTTGATACGACTTGAAGGCTAGGGTTCGGGCCTTAGTGTGTCATAGAAGCGTGTAGATTATATAAAATACGATTTAGAGTAATTAGTCATACTAGTTGCAACGTGTAATAGAATTTTAAAAAATTAATTAGATGAAATCACATGATATGATAACACTTCTCAAGATCATAGACGAGTCAAAGTATTACCTCTTGAAGCGTGATTGTGATCGTGTGTCTCTAAACGAAGAGACATCTTGTCTCAAGTCCGATCCGAAGAAGGATGCACTTGAGAGCACGCAGATGAGACGTGTGCTTCCCACAATCCGCGATGATGATACGAGCATGGAGTCTCTTAATTTTGTCTCACAAAATCGCAGCCTTCCTCACGAGTAAGATGCACCAAAGAAGGCTCCACGAGCAGTTGATCCGGCAGCACAACAACGTCATGATGAGTGTGGGGCTCTCTAGCTCAATATAGTAGACGACCACAATATTGAAAGACAGAGGGAGAGAGAGCTTGGGCGTATATGAGATGAGGAAAGAGATTTGTTGTTCTTGAATTTGTAGTAGAAAAGACTAGGATTTACCCTTTCTTTTATATTGAATTGGATGTTCATGGATCCCAATCCATGTGCATATATAATCAAGGGTGTAGATTAATTTATGCTTTATAATCAACGACCATGATTTTGTTGCACAAATTTACAACAACAAATATTTAATTTAAAAATAAACTAAATATATTGAAGATCTATCAATATAATTCAATTTAAATGAAATCAACCAATATGGAATTACTTGGAAGGAGAGCAAGCCTCCTTCCATACATAGAGTGGAGGCCACTAAGAGTTAGGACTCAAGGTGGTCGTTGATGAATATGTGATTCATCACTCTAAAAGTTGAAAATAGAGCTTCGTTTTAGAGTAATTAGTTGCATTTCTCCATTTATTCTGCATTTTTACCATTCATGCACGTAGAATTAATTTCTGCATTTTAGCATGCACAATTGCATGAATAAGAAGCTTGTATTCCCATGTAAATTATCACTTATATAATACCATATTTTCCCCTATTTTTACTCATTTTTCACTAACTCAAATTTGAATGAAATCAACTCTATAATGTACTAACACTAATAAATGAAAAATACCAAAAAATACTAACTTGTAAAATTGCCCAATAAAAGTCAAACTCTAGTTCGAGACTGAAAGCCTTAAAATATGAATATATCTCATATAGCCTCCTATGGACCCCTACTCACTTTTGAATTAGTGTACGTTCAATTACCTTCAAAGGAAGACAAAATTCGAAGGAATCAGAGTTCGTATGTGAAACTTGGTTTTTGGGCCCCTATTGCATATTTTACATATTGACCTATTTGTTTTGACATTATTATTTCATATATAAATTAATTTATTTTTATTTATTTCATTGCATTTATTTTATTTTATTATCATTTTAATAAATTTTGTAAAAATCTAAATAAAAATTGAAGCAAAAAATCAAAGAAAATAAATCAGCTTGAGTCTGTATATATAGTCTACACACATGTCTTCTTTATTATTTTTCTTTATTTTATTAAAAATAAAAAAATATTAGATTAAGTTGTAAATATCTATTTTATATTTTCTCTGAATTTATTTTGAATTTTACTTTATTTAAAAATTTCAAAAAATCGTAAAACACGAAAATATTGTATTCTATATCTGTAGAGTACAACCAAAAATGTTTTTTGTACAAATGATTTATCTTGGTTTTGGATCCTTCACAAGAGTTGTAGATCATCGAGACAAACACCTTTCATGTTGACCACTTTTTTTAACCTATTTTATTATTCCTTTTTTATTCTTCTTTAAATTTAATTTTTTGAATTTTTTAGAAGCGACACATGGCTGCTCGTAGAGCCACAACGTGTCACCCCTTATTAATTTTAATTTTAATTTTTATCTTATTTTTATTTATTTTATTTTTTATTCATTTTTTATTCATTTTTTATATTTCTTCAATTATTATTTTATATTTATTTATTTTTTATTATTTATTTACTTATTTAATTTTACATTTTCATTTTATTTATTTATTTATTTTAATTATTATTTAATTTTAGTTTTTAGTTTTATTTTTCCTTTATCTCACTACCACATGGTCACCCCAACGCATGCCGAGTGGCACCCCTTTGCCTTCCTCTCCTGCACATCACCCGCGGCGCACCACCATCGTCTGCCCTTCGTGGCAGGGCTGCAACCGCCTGCTCTCCCTCTTCTCACGTGGTTGACCCGCCACCTCCCTCTCCATCTCCGTGTGTCTTCATCTTCCCCGCAGGACCTGGCCATCTCCCCCGCATCTCTCTCCTCCCACCTCCGCCCTTCACGTCCATCGTTCCTCCCAACAACTCGACTCTGTTAGCCGCCCTTAAAAGGGGCAACTCTGCCTCACTGCACAGTTATCTGCCACCATCCACAAAGTAAGAGAGAGAGCTAGGGGGTTCTGGCTGGTGACATCGACCCTTCATCCTCGCGGCGATGACATCTCTTCTTCGGCATGATCCACAGAGCTTCGCTTCGTGCTGCTATAAATCTTCCCCGAGATCCAGCGTAGCTCCTTCTTTGCCTATGAGTTGAGTAATGATCGGAGTCATCTCCCACCACTCCAAACCAGGTGAACCTCAGTTCTTGCCTATTCTCCTCTTCCTTCATCTTCTACTTCTATCATTTCCGTTTTCATCCTTCGATCAAACTCCCAACTTGAGTCCGCCTCGACCCGATCGCTTATCCTTTCCATCATCTCTTGTCACCTCGAGCATCTTCAAGTGTTGCACAAGCTTGAATCCTCTGGACCTCCAACTTCTCCACTGGACACATGTCCCCCTCTTCATCTCTACCGCTACCTACCTCAACAGCAGCTCGCCGCCTTCACCTTCAATCTGTTATGCCTCTCGCCGCTTCATGCCACCAATGGAACCCCGCTCCTTCGCGTATCCCCGTAGCGCACAACCCAGCCATCGATCGGCTTGGTCGCCTGAGCCGCTCGTCCAGCACCGTCTCCACCGTGTCATCCCTCGTATTGCACGTGGCTCGGCCGTCGCAGCCCAACACCATAACCCACCTCATCTGCAGTCGCCATTACCCACTACCCAAGAGCGCCTCGAACTCTACCTCCATCCACATACCCTCATCCTAGGGAAAATTTGCACAGACGCCCCCTCCTCCGTAATCACCAACAGGTCCCGCCACCCATGAGCCACGTGAGGCGAATGTGACCTCCTGGAAAAATTGCATGAACACCTCTCATAGTACAGGTAATTGCATCGATCACCCTTTTACTTATTTATTTCTTTTATGTAATTGCATTTAGGCCCCTATCCTCCTGGAAACATTTGGGCAATAGGTTGAGTCTCATTTTTTCATCATTTTATTATTCTAAAAATTGTGTTTTGTAGAACAACTTTTGCTCTATCATTGTAGACTATGATTATATTTTTGCGAGTTGTTATTGATTTAATATAATTATTTTCATAGAAAATTACATATTTTTCCCATTGCATAATGTGGAATTAATACCAAATTAACTATAGTCCAAAAATTCCCAAAAATTCGCAGTATGTAGATTTTAGTTTTTTTTTACATTGTAACCAAAAGGCATGATATTTGTACGCATGTCGAGATCGTAATAAATTAATTGGTGACTTGAGTAATTAATATTTGAGTAGATCATAGATTGATTATTTTTAGGATATATTAATTTTCTTGGATACCTCTCAAATAGACCTACTTAGGATAATTTTATTTCTGAGAAATGAATTGGTCTTCTACGTATCGAAATTAATTTGCGAAAAATCAACTTATATGCATCATTAAGTCATAATAAATTCATTTTACATCCAAAAATTCCAAAAAAAACATTATAGAGCATTCATTTCATCGTTTTCACATTTTAGTTAAATTTTAGGATTTTTGGACTTCATTCGATCAAAATTTACATTAGTCTCTATACTTGCATGAATTTGCATTTCATTTATTAATTGCATTAAAAAAATAAAAAATACCTCTCTGAAAATATAAGTTTTAGATCGACTATAAACTAACCTAAGGAGACAGTGGCCTTCTTGAGTTGGACCTTGGGTTACTCGAGTAACATATTCGACCACTCGCTTTAATTGATTAATTAATTAATTAAGTGATCTTTATTATTAATCCTAAGTACCCAAATACTGCAACAATTCAACATTATTAATTTGGGTATTTAGCGGTTTCGTCAGTCATCCACTTTTATTATGGGAAGGAGGCTCTCTCATTCCATGTTTTATGAGATCTCATATCTCATCATATATTCCACATGTGTAATAACTTTTGCTGCATCATTATTCACCAAAATAATTCCAAATAATTTTTTGATAATTTTAATCATGCCATTTATAATTATGAATCGTATTCATCCATCCAATAATAAATATAAATTGTATTTACGATTAGTGATTCAATGTGAATTCAATTCACATCAACATTTAATTCGTAAATATTATTTACAATTAAATCTCTCCATTATATTATAAATCATATTTATAATATTTACTATTATTATGTATGGTGATGTCTATATTAATCATATCCTTGATAATTAAATCATATTTAGTTATCTTAAATGAATAGTCTAATGTGTCCAAATAATATGAATCATATTCATATTATTCATGATAATTAAATCACATTTAATCATCAATTTCTGAATACTCAGATACATTATCAACAATGGAATTATTCTTGAACTCTTTCAAGAATAATGTGCTTTCTCCGCGGATACTTGGAGATAAGAACATGGCGATTATACATTCCATGTATAGTGACTTAGATATTGAGATATCTCAAATCTAGATCTTTGGGACCTCTCAAAGATATTTGATTAAATCAAACTATAAATTAATTTTCTCACTGCATCTGAATCATATTCAAATCAACATCCAATATTTAAACTAAGATTGGGTTACTAATCTATTAAAAGTAGTCACTAAAATCCAAACATGTTTTATCACTCCCTCCGAATGGAAGTGTCATGGTTATATAATCATTTATGATCACATTACCCTCGAGTATTCCTAATACATGTATGATGAGCCCAATTTCCGATAGACGAAGGTGAGTAAAATATAGCGAAGGTCGTTGCGACCTCAGTCGCTCGAGAAATCCAGCTCAATCAAGAAAAATATAAGAGCAGACCACCAAAACAAAGACAAAAGCAATAAAATCAGCTAGTGGCCCTGGCTATGAGATTAGCCTGGTGTAGCACCCAGGGTCGGACTCAGGGAGCGCGGATTGGCCTCACGGCCTACGAAGTGGTCAAAACAAATAAAAAATAAAAGAAAAGGATTTTTGGTGGATTTTTAATATTTTTATGTTTTTTTGGAGTTTTTAATTATAAAGAAAATAATAAAACCAATAAAACAAGCAACTTTCTACAATTATTTAACTACTCTAGAAAGGTCCAAAAAAATCAAACAAAAATATTTTTAGAAATTTTGTATTTCTTTACTATTTTTGCTGAATTTTTGATAATTTTCTGATTTTTATAGAATTTTTTAAAAATGAAACAAGGTCAAAACAGAAGCACAATGTCCAGTCAGACTTCAAGGGCCAAAATAAAATGCAAAATGGCTCTAATAAAACCTGAAGGTATTTTTCCTATAAAATAGAGACAAAAAGGAACAATCAGAAAGAAAGTTTATTATTTTTGGAATTTATATTAATTATTAGAATTTTTATAAGATTTTCAAGGTTTTTCAATTTTTATATTTTCTATAAGTCCAAAAATGACCAAAATTGGTCAGAAAATCAAGCAAACCAAAATACAGAAAATATGGATTTTTTAGAATTTTTGAGTAGGTTTTAATATTTTTTGTGATTTTTATATCCGGACAGAGACAAAAAGGAGGGTTTTTGAATTTTTAAAAATAATAAACGGGCTAAAAAATTTTCCAAAAATTTAGTGAAAATTCTACATAGTGGCAGGAGCCACATGTCAAATTTTCACTTAATTTGGAGATGATTTGATATTTTATTTAAAACAACCAAGAGCCCACAGTGCACAGGGACCTGATCGTAATAAAAATACCTTCTGGGGGCCTAAAAGTAACAAGAATGGAAGCTTAGGGGGTCCAGGTGCAAAAAGTCCAAGATCTCATGCGCGGAGCACGTGTCCTGGGCACTCAGGGACCTATTTGTAACGAAACTTAAGTCCCTGGACCTATTGGTAACATGTACTAAAAGTCCAGGGGTGAAAGTGTAAAAAAGCCCACTATATTCAACACATGTGGAAATAAAAACACTCACAGGGGCATAAGTGCAAATAACTAAAAGTATATTTCATTCCATGAACAAACATAAACTCCAGGCCACAATATGCAATTTCTCCAAGATATCACGTGTCGATGCACGTGTCCACAATGTACAGGGGTAGAAATGCAAATATCAAAAACGACAAGGTCCTAAGTGCAAATGTTCCAAACTAAAATAAACGCTATAAAATATTTACAAGACTAAACGCTAAAAACTAAAAGATAGAGGGCCTAAGGGAAATTACCCTTTATTATAATCTGATGGCCAGAGGCGCGCCACGTGTGATATCCAACGGTCGGAGAGTGGTGGCGCCTCAACGAAGAAGCCTCGGCGATGATCGGACGGTGAAGGGCTCGCCACATGGAAGATCGACGGTCGAGAGGCGTTGGCTACCCTTCGCTGGATGGAGGGCGGAGAAGAGGCCACGTGTCGGATCGACGATGGCTGCTGGGCCTCTTCTTCGCCTAGATCGAACAGTCCTCCATAGATTTGGCACGGCAAGGGCGGATGGACGGCTCTGAAGGGTCCAGGAAGAACAGGTGGCCGGCGAACTTCGCCGGCCCGGTACGCGCACAGTGGACCTCCTCGGGGGCTACTAAAGATCGGAAGAGAATCGCCGGAGCCTCCCGCGTCTGAAGAACCCCTCCGATGGCGCCAACGAACTCCGAGGAGCCCAGGCGACAACGGCGGAGCTTAAGCTCCTGTGCTGAACGTGGAGGACCTCAGATGGTCCTCCTCTCACCTGCAAAGCTGCACAGAAACACTCATGGGTCGAGGGCAAAACGCCTCGACCCGGTTAGGTGCGAAGTGGGTGGTCGATGCGTCGGGGCGAGCGGTCTCCGGCGATGCGACGACGAAGGAGAACGACTCCCAATTCCTGTGCGAACTGGGTTGAGTGGATGGGTGAAGAATGTGTGGGGGAGAAGGGCGAAGGTGAAGGTCAGTTCCGATGATCGAATGGGGGACGGATATGGTCGGAATCGGCGGTCGTCGGCGGACGGGCGATTTGGGCGTAAATGAAAATGGGAGAAAGACAGGGGAAACTAGGCTTACCAGATGGTCGGAGTCGACTGGGGACGAGCTGCTGAAGCTTTGGGTCCTTGCCTCGAGGGCCGTCGATGCCCGAGGCTCGAGCACCACGTCTGGGCGGCGTACGGCGGCGCAAGGCTACCAGATCAGTGGCCGGGTCACTCTCTCCTCGCTGCGACACCGCCGGTCGCTTGCTGTCACTTAGGCGAAGGTGGTGGAGGTCCTGGGAAGGAGAATGCGAAACCAAAGATAGGGTAAAATGTGCGGCGCAGCTCGGATTAAATATGGCAAGGGGTCCGGCTAACTGGGGATCGGGCGAGACACTCGGAGCACGGACCCCGATAACCCACCCTGGGCGAAGGTGTCGGATATGCAAGGAAGAGATAGGACCCGGGGTTTAGGGTTTTAGTGATCGGATCGAGTGTGGAAAATATCGAGAAGTCGGGTCAAAAACTCGGATGCGGAAGCCTGTGGTCCGGGGGGGAGTTGACCGGGGGGTCAACATATCCCGTGGACTAATCAGGAATGGCCACGTCATAGAGATTTAGAAATTACAAATAAAATAGTAAATGGCCGAATTAAGAAAAACTCAAAACATGAAAAATATTTATTTATTTATAAACTATTTTTTTGTGATTTTATTTATTTTTTTGAAATAAAAATAGGTATTTACATTATAGTATTATATACATAGGTATATACAATATTGTATTTTTGATTTTGATTTTTAGTTATTTATTTTTATACATTTTTATTCCAATTTTATATTTTATTTATTTATAGCATGAAATTTGGAATAATTAGGTATTTTTATTTTATTTTTGTTATTTAATCACCAGGGGTAAATAAATATGTATGTACGCATATATGCATGATATATATATAATGTTTATTTTGATTTTTATTTTTATTTCCTTTTATTTTATTTTTGTTTTCATGATTTTTATTTTATTTATTTACATTATGAAGTCTAGAATATATACAATTTTTATTGGGTTTTAATTTATTTATTTATAGGGATAAATAAATGTATATGTGGTCTTATGTACATGATGAATATATACAAGAAAGTGTATTTTTATTTTCTTTTTAATTTTTCTTATTTATATTTTAATTTAATATTTACAAATATATGCAAATAAATACACACCCATTTTTATTTTTATTTTTAGAGGAAAATATTTTTATTTATTTATAGGTATGTTTACACACATGAGCTTCCTTATCTCCCTCTACTTTAACTTTTATGCGATCAGGCCCATGTTGAGCCCTCCCATGGGATTAGGTCGCTCAATATTTATTCTAAATATCTCCCTCTTTTTCTTTTGTCTCTTTATTCTTTTATTTTTGTACAAAAACATGCTAATTATTATATTTTACACAATGCATGCTATTTGGTAATTATTGATATTTACATACATCTACATGTGTTTGACAAGGGTTTTGTATCTAAAATAAAAGAATAAAGAGTGATGAATGGATATTCATCACCCCCTATACTTAACTTTGCTAGTCCCTTAGCAAACACTTATTTGAAAAAGAAGTGAAAAAGAAGAAGAAAAAGAAAAAGAGGAGAAAATGCATGGATCAAGGTTGATTATTAAACTTACCTTCATTAAATTGAAATATGGAGCTCGATCAGATCTTTGGATTATTAATGTGTCGGAACCTTATTTGGACTTAAGTTTAAAACTCAACAGCCTCTAAGTTCCACTAATCTATAATCAGGACTCCTCAATAATCCAGATCAGAACAAGTCTACATACACAATCCCTGAAGACTATGAATCTTTCCTTGTACTGTGAA
Source organism: Ottelia alismoides (assembly GCA_037367405.1). Lineage (NCBI taxonomy): Eukaryota > Viridiplantae > Streptophyta > Magnoliopsida > Alismatales > Hydrocharitaceae > Ottelia > Ottelia alismoides. Next base: position 187,344 of record JAZKJV010004801.1, on the reverse strand, counting down.
TGTGATATATAAGCTCTCCACCTCAGAAGTAGCAACTTGACAACCCTCCCCAACAAGGTAACTCTATGACCCTAGTCTGGCCACTCTTTCCTTGAGGAGCGGGGTATTCCCTTCTAAGTTCAAGTTCAACCGGCTCAAGAAGAGGGGGAAGAAGAGAATGGACCATGGCCAGCGTAGCCATGTATCTTTGGGAGCTCAGCCAGTGTAGCTAAGTCTCCCTGCTGCAAGCTACATAAGATGGAATCCATAAGTCTCAAGCTTTGCTTATTTGCACTATATACATACTCCGGTGGGATTATCATTTTCTATCAGACCCACCACTTTTTTGGAGTTATTTTCTTTTTGCATTTTTTTTCAAGTGCATCTATACAACATATACATGTGCAGCATATATACATAAGGAGTTTTTCCTCTTGATCCAGTAGACTATCCCTCTTTTGAAGCATTATTGCAACCCACAACTCATGTCGTTAGACCTCATGGCAACCAGACCAAGTTGAGACGCACTTCCTTCACTAAAAGAAGAAGAGAGGTTCCGCCTAGAAGTACTACCCTCATATGCTACCCCAAGTCAAGGAAGACTGCCTCTTCACCACCTCATCCGTAGAGAGCTCGATGCAAAGTGCGGGTCCAAGTAAAGCCATTGTCTATATGAGTCATGTGTGAGTTGTTAAGTGCTCTACTTAGGCTCATTGAGATGACATGTGATCATAGCCTAGTGGACTCAAAGAATTAAGTCACCATGGACCTGAAAATCCTTAACCCTAAGCCCTATAAGGTTCCTCTTAGAATTAGGTGGATTAAGATCTTAATCAAGCTCCATTTCCCAATTTAATTCCAGGTTAGTTTAAATGTCAACTATAATCCAGAAAAAACTATATATATATATATATATATACAAGGATGCTATTTACAAAATTTCCACACATGCAAAATTTTTTTTGAAAATGTTTTGAAATCATGGATGAATGCATGAATGCAAGTTTTGCAAAATATTTACACACATTTACACAAGATTTTTTTGCAAACTTTTGATTTTCAAAACATTTTGGAAAAAATTTGTACTATATACATAATTTTTATTTACACATATTTACACAAACTTTACACAAAATGTTTTTGAAAACATTTTTTTGTACAATAGCTATTTATGAGCAAATAAAAGAATGATTATTTACAGGGAAATTTTTTAATTTTTGTGAATTTTGGGTTTTTAGCCATTTTTATTTATTTACATACTCACACAAAGTACGAGTTATAGCTAAAGTATATATGAAGTATATACACACCACCTATACTTAGCTCGAACGATGTCCTCAGAGTCAAGAGCGATGAAGAAGACATAACTCGTGCTTAGTATAGGGAAGTGAAAAGGAAGGTTATATACAAAGAAGAATGAATGAATAGAAAATCAAGAGGATCTCAGCTTTTTCCCCTATACTTAGGATCAAATAATCCTAAGTATAGCATGCTGTACACAAAAGGAAAATCGAGTGAAGAATGTACATGGTCTACCCCCCTATACTTAGGGTAAAATATCCCTATGTATAGGCTGCAAAAACAGGGGTAAAAAGAATCAAAAGAAATACCCAAAGGTCCTGCATCCCCCCTATACTTAGGGTAAAGTACACCCTAAGTATAGCATAATCAAAAGATGAGGAAAGGGATGTGGGACTAAAGAATGGAATGATATGGACATCTATAGATCTATACAAGTCGGGAGAGCAGTGATAATCAGGCGTGAGATGCAATAGATGTGAGTCAAGAGACCACATCTCACGTAAAGTGAATAGGGGCAACATCAACGACCCGCGGCTCATGATCTAGAAATGGCTTGAGCCGCTGGCCGTTCACTCGAAAGGTACTCTCAGAAGACAACTCAGATATATCGATACTCCCATTGTCGTGTACCTTTCTACTAAGTAGGGTCCCTTCCATTTGCTCTGTAGCTTCCCTGGAAATAGACGAAGCCTAGCATCAAACAGCCATACTCTCTGTCCAGGCTCAAAATGCTTGTGGCTGATATGAGAATCATGCCACTCCTTCACTCTCTCCTTATACTGTAGGATGTTTGAGAAGGTAGTATCATGAAGCTCCTCCAAGGCTGCTAACTCTGCCCTCCTCTGGTCTCCTACACTATCTGGATCCAAAAGTATCTCAGTGACTGCCCAAAGTGACCTGTGTCTCAACTCAACTGGTAAATGGCACGGCTTACCATAAACGAGGAGAAAGGGAGATGCGCCTAAAGGTATCTTGAAAGACATCCTATATGCCCACAAGACCGAGTCCAAAAGCTGTGACCAATCCTTTCGGTCAGGGCGGACGACTTTCTGCAAAATAGTCTTGATCTCCCTGTTCGACACTTCGGCTAGACCATTCATCTGTGGATGGTATGGAGTGGCAACTCGATGGTCTATGCCGAACTCGCTAGCAAGGGCCTTCACCTAGTCGTTGATGAAATGAGACCCCCCGTCAGAGATCAATACTCGAGGTACCCCGAACCGTGTAATGATGTGCTTCCTCAAAAATCTGCAAACATTCCTAGCATCTACAGTTCAGGCGGGGATGGCCTCAACCCAATGACTCACATAATCAACGGCCAACAGAATGTACTCAAGTCCATGATTCTTAGGGAATGGACCCATGAAATTGATGCCCCATGCATCAAAAACCTCACAGAAGTGAATGGGCTGCATCGGCATCATATCACGCTGTCCACAAGTGCCCATCCTCTGACAGTCAGTACACCTCTTCATGAACTCAACAGAGTCCTTGAAGAGGGTAGGCCACCATAGGTCAGATTGGAGCACTTTCTGTGCCGTTCTCCTCCCAGAGTGATGTCCTCCTACCTCAAGCTTGTGGCAGTAAGTGAGGACGCTATGATGCTCCTCCTGAGGAATGCACCTACGCCAGACGCTATCCCCTCCTTCGTGGTAAAGGATGGGATCCTCCCAGTGGAAGGACTTGGCCTTCGCGAGGAAGGTCTCAAGCCTCTGCATGGGCCAATCTTGTGGGACTTTCTTAGCAACAAGAAAGTTCACAATATCGGCGTACCACGGGAGAGAGGCGATAGCAAGGATCGCCTCATCTGGGAAGGTCTCACAAATAGGATCAATCTACTCAGAATCCTCAAGATGCTCTAGTCGGGAGAGATGATCTGCCACTACATTCTTGACTCCAGGCTTATCCTTAATCTCTATATCGAACTCCTGGAGTAGAAGGATCCATCTAGTCAGTCTAGCCTTGGCATCCTTCTTTGTCATGAGGTACCTGATGGCAGTATGGTCAGTATACACGGTCACTCTAGATCCAATAATGTACGATCTGAACTTATCTAGGGCGAAGACTACGGCTAGCATCTCCTTTTCTATGAATGTGTAGTTCCATTGCGCGGAATCCAATGTGCGGCTAGCGTAGTGGATAGCAAATGGAACTCCATCCCTCCTCTGTCCCAGCACGACCCCTACGACAAAATCGGAGGCATCCGTCATGATCTCGAATGGGAGAGACCAATCAGGCGGCTGGAGAACAGGAGCCTCAACAATACAACGCTTGAGAGTCTCAAACGACGAAAGACACTTGTCATCGACAAGGAACTCGGTGTCTTTCGTCAGCAGGTCAGTCAACGGTCGGGCAGTCCTACTGAAATCATGAATGAATCATCGGTAGAAACCGACGTGCCCCAGAAAAGACCGTAACTGCCGCAAATTGGACGGCATTGCAAGTTTTCTAATGACATCAACCTTGGCCGGATCAACCTCCATGCCCCTGTTGGAGATGATATGGCCAAGCACCGTCCCTTGAGTCACCATGAAGTGACTCTTCTCCCAAGATAGCACCAAGTGAACCTCTGTACATCGCTGAAGGACTCGGTCTAGGTAGTCAAGACATGAGTCGAATCCGTCACCGTAAATCGAGAAATCATCCATGAAGACCTCCAAGCACTCCCCCACCATGTCCGAAAAGATCGACAGCATGCATCTCTGAAAAGTCGCAGGGGCATTGCATAGCCCAAATGGCATGCGTCGGAAGGCGTATGTGCCGAAGGGACAGGTAAAGGTAGTCTTGTCCTGGTCCTCGGGAGCGATGGCCACCTGGTTGTAGCCCTAGTACCCATCCAAAAAACAATAATGGCTCTTCCCTGCCAGTCTCTCAATGATCTGATCTATAAAAGGCAGGGGGAAATGATCCTTCTTGGTGGCCTGGTTGAGTCGCCTGTAATCAACGCAGACCTGCCAAGAAGTGGGTACCCGTGTAGCAATCTCCTCTCCAGACTCGTTGACTACTGTAGTGATGCCCGTCTTCTTGGGCTCCACATGCAAAGGGCTGACCCACTTGGAGTCGGAGATGGGGTAGATAAAATCGGTGCTCCACCATTTCGATATCTCCTTCATGACAACCTCTCTCAGATTCGGGTTCAGCCGTCGCTGGAACTCACGCGACGGCTTCGCCTCATCCTCGAGATAGATATGGTGGGAGCACAGGGCCGGACTTATCCCTTGGAGATCTGCTACGCTCCATCCTATCGCCTTGCGGTTCTTTTCAAGAATCCCCATCAGACGGGATTCCTGCTCTCCAGTCAAATCGGCGGAGATAATGACTGGGTACATCTCATGCTCACCCACAAGGAACCTATACTTCAGCGATGCAGGAAGTGGCTTCAGCTCTGGACAACTGGGTGCCGGTGGATCTGGCCTCTGAAAACTCTGCGTGAAGGCTGCCAAATCCGCATGGGAGAACTAAAACTCTCTGTCACGCTCTGAAACTGGAGAAGGCTGCCCTGATGGAATGTCTCTGCTCTGCTCGACATCTACCTCCTCCCTAGCTGCGGGCTCAGTGGAAGTCAGATTTGGTATGTACTCATCAAACTCTGCCCAGTCAAAATCTGACTCCAAGGGATCTGTGTCATCCAAGGTGGCCTCAGTACCACCGTCATCACAAAACAAATCAGTATCGCGGTCGAGAACCGGCTCTGCTACCTCTAAGGTATCCTGGACCAGGAATGCGCTCTCCAATCTCTCCTCTGCTGGCGTCTCTGCATCAGCGGACTCTGAAGGTGAGAGGATGGCCTGTGCATCTGATCTGCCCAAACTGCCTCATCGTCTATGATCACAAAGTCGCAGTCCTAGTGGATGTCTGGCCCGGCATCTGTCATCTGCTCTGTATCAGAAGTGGTCTCTGAGCATGCTCTGTCTCTGGCTCCGGTGTCCTCGACCGTCTCTATTTGTACACTTTCGCCCTCGACGTGAAAGTATACCTTCCCGCTATCATGGTCGGTCACTGCCTTGGCTGTGGCCAAGAACGGACGATCGAGAATGATGGGGGTATTGGTCACTGACTCAGGGATCTCCATGTCCAACACTACGAAGTCCACGGGGAATTATAGACCCTGAATTGTGACGACAATGTCCCTCAGCAACCCCTTCGGCCTCTTGACAAATCGATCAGCAAACTGAAGGACTGTCCTTCTCTGTCTAAGAGTGCCCAACTCGAAGCGGTCGAGAAGGGCTGCCGGAAGTAGGTTGATCGACGATCCACTATCTAACAGAGTACGGTCGAACCTATGCTCTCTGATGTGGCATCTGACATAAGGGGCTCTTGAGTCTGGCCTCTTGGCCGGCAGACGGTTCTGGATCGCTAAACAAGTAGCTCTGATCAGCACATGGATCTCTGAATGGTGGTTCCTCCTCTTCCTCCTGATTGTAGTCTTGTCTCTAAGTGAACGCTGGAGTAGAGGGATGTGCTGCAAAGCCTCCTGAAGAGTCAGCTGTATGTTAAAACAGTCTATCATCTGCTGGCTGAACTCTTCCTGCTGCCTCTTTTTTGGATTTTCATTTTTCTTCCCCTTCCCCATCTGAAGGGCTCTTGGGAAGGGGATCACAGGGTCCTTCTCAGATGAAGGACTAGGAATGGGTCTAGACTGCTCGACGGCAGGATCCACACATACATCAAGCACCACAGGTGGACCAGAAGAAAATAAACCCTTTCCTTTATTTCCAGAAATTTTCCGAGATACATCAACAGATGGAAAAACAACAGGACTCTCAGAAGAACTGGTGGCATCAGCACCACCGTCGGCTGGAAGACTCGCGGCCTCAGTATCGTGCTCTGGCTCGGCAACATGGGTGGCCTCAGTACCACCTCCTCCAACTAGTGAGACGGCAGTCTTAGTACCGCCGGTGGGATCAGCATCCGTGGTAGCATCAGTACCACCGTCATCATCTCTAGCGGCCTCAGTACCACTCTCCTCCTCCTCGTCTGGCGCTCGAGAAGTGGCCTCGAGGTGTCGCTCAGACGAGGCGCCGCCTGCTGGCATCCTACCACTCCTAAGTGTGACAAAATCAGTGTCAAACAAATATGCAGACATATCTCCAAATGTATCACTAGGAGTGGCATACTCAGTATAAACTACCTGCTCAGATTTCCTCTTGAGGTTGTTCGGATTGGGCTCTATCTGGGCAGGGATGGCGGCCTTCCCTCTCACTATGTCCCGCATCTCCTGGCGGAACTCATCCATCTCCCGTCGAAATGTAGCCTGCTGATCTGTGAGGAGGCGGGCTATGTCATCCAAGGTGGGTCTCTCATAGGATGGCCCATGAGAACCCGACGGGTAGCCTCTCTGGTAGTAAGGCTGCTGGAGCTGGTGTTGTGGCTGAGAGGGGTAAGACTGTGGATGATGCTGCGGCTGATGAGGCTGATCACGCCTCCAAGACTGTCCCTGCTGATAGGGACGAGGACCATACTGCTGTGACTGCTGTGGTGGGTACACTGGGGGTTGCTACTACTGGTGATCCCTCTGATGGCTGTACTGGCCACCCTGTCCTGACGGCTGCTGCTGGGAGCTGGAACCTCCGGTCGCCCAACGGAATCCGGGATGGTCTCGTCGGATACCGTATTGGGGGCGGTCGTACCAAATCCCATTGACATCCATCAACTGCTCTGCATCGTACTGGGGTGGCGGGAGCACTGCCAGAGGCTGATCCGACTGGTATACCACCATATGTGTGTCAGTGGATGGTGGTGCCTGGTAGGTGAGCTGCGGCTGCTGGTACGGCTCCGCTTGTACAAGATGGACCTGTCTAGGCTGCTGGTGGGAGCTGGAGCGCTGAGACGAGATGCTGCTGCTGCTAGGTCGCCTCGTGCCTGAAGACGGGGCTGGGAAGCCGTCTGTGCCTCCTAGAGACACATGAGCTGTGTCTTCATGTTACTCAGATTCTGTGCCATCTGCTCCATCTGTGTGATGCCCTGTCACTGCTTCTTCTCAATAATCTCCATCCGGTCCAGCTTCTCGCTGATAATCCTCATGTCTGCGGCTGAACTCTCTGTCGGTGCTGCTGCCGCTGATGAACTGGATGGACCGACATTGACCCGTGCTATCCTCTGGTATTGCACGGGCTGTGGCTGGGGTCGTCCCTGTGTGTAGAGTCGGGTCTGGGACATCACCATATAGTTCTCGGCCATCTCCTCGTAGATGGCCCAGACCTGATCATGATCCTTGGCGAAATAGGATCCGCCACAAGAAGCGTTCACCAAGCCCTGAAGCTCTGGTGTCAGCCCACTGAAAAAGCTCTGAACAAGGTTCGGCTTGGAAATGTCATGGTGCAGGCATCTGTCTGTCAGCTCTCTGAACCTCTCCCATGCCTCGTGGAACTGCTCATTGGAGAGCATGGAGAAGTTGCTGATCAGGGCTCTAGCGGCGTTCGTCCACCCGAGTGGATAGTACTTGTTCAAGTACTCGGTGCGGAGCTGCTCCCAAGTGTAGACAAACTTCCCCAAGTGCTTCAGCCAGGTGGCTGCTCTGTCTGCTAAGGAGAAGGGGAAGGCAATCATTTGTATGGTATCCTGGTCTACCTGTCTGTCGTGGACTGTGCTGCAGATCATCAGAAACTCCTGAAGGTGGAGATGGGGCTGCTCAGTTGCGAGCCCATGGAACCAGGGGAGGAGCTGCAAAGTGTTCAGGGAAACTTGAAGTTCGCCACGATGGCTGGTAGCACGACCCAGTGATGCGTCGAAGTCGATCTGGGGTTGTGCAACTCCCGCATCGGTCTCGGCTGGTTCGGTACTGCACCTTTCGCGGCGGCTGCTGCTGCGGCTGCTGCTGCATCGGGTATCCTCGGCCCGTCTCCGGGCTCACGCTGGTCGCGAGCGGCTCTCAACTGCTCCATCTCTCACCTCATCTCGATCATAAATGCTTCCTGACCCCTCAACTGCTGCTGAACTGTCTCGAGGGAGGCGATCAGGGTGGAGTTGATCGCACCCTGGTCCAGAATGAATGTGTGCTCTGGCTGCGGACCTCTTGTGTGATCATCACTACTGTCGGCCATAGTCTCTGCAAAATCAAAGCATCCAAACTCAGGTGCCGATAAATCATCTTTCTGTCTCTCCTCTAGCACTGGTATCTCAGAACTGAAAGAAGGGGGTCGAGGGGGAACAGGGTGGAATCGAACTCGGGTTCGGAGAGTGGGTCTCGGCTCCCGCGAACCAACCTAGATGAGCGGGCAGAAGTGCTGGGAAGCGGTGCAGCCAAAGGCTGCCTAAGAGACCTTCTGCCCATCATCTTTATCTGGCGAGTTGGGCGGATGAGATCTGGTAACAACTATGATCACAAGCAAACCCCTGATTCACCAACGCAACGCGAGCTGAAGACCGTAAAGGCTCGGTCAATTATCTTGTCAATTTTATTAGGTGATTAGTCAGGATAGCAGAGCGCTTAGCGTGACATGTTGGGTAATCCGATATTTTCCCAACCGACTGTCCCATACGGAAATAGCCGGTAATCAGTCGAGAAAAAATCGGATGGCTCTATCCTAGTGTGCGGGTCACTCTCTCGCGCAAGCAAACCAGACAAGGAGGGGGTTGCTCTCCCCAAAACAAATTTTAGGTGAGGTGTCTTTTAGGGTCAATAGTGTTAGCAGTCCCAAATTTTATTGTTTTTCTTTTTAGGTATTTTTCAATAAAAAGCAAAATTGTCTAACGAATTTTTCGGTTCTCCTGGTTATTAAGTCCAAAAATCAGGGGGGAGAAGTCGAAAAAGCCGATGCGCGATAAAATCAATGATGCATGCAGAGTAAGAAATGCGTACCTGACTCCAGCAGTCTACATGCAAAATGATCCGCACAGAATTGAAAGACAGAAAATAAACTACCTAAATGGTGCAGGCGGAAAACTGAGTCCCTAAACAGCAATTCTACTCGAAAGAACGGCTAGTCGACCACCAGTCTCCAAGCCAAGAGTTCGGTCTCGGTACACCCCTCCTCCTCCCGACAAATCGGGTTCAGGAGCAGCGCTTGGCAGGGTGGGTTGCGGCACGTAGGCTCGAAGGTAATGAATCGACTATTTTTATTAATCTTTTTATTATAGGTCCAATTACCGATCTATAGGTGCAGGCAGATATATTAGGGTGCTTGGATCCTACTAATTACGTCACAATCAAGCAGAAAGTCCTACGGCTAGGGGCTCGAAAAACCGTGAGAAACCGAATAAGCAGTAAAGAAAACAAAACCACGTAAAAAAAGCCGTGAAGAAAACCGAGGGGTCCCCCGAGCACACCAGTGCTCGGTGAAACAGACCCCGAGAGTCTGAAAAGTCTGAGAGAGTGTCATGTCCCTGTATTATTACAACAATTATTCAACTAAGCTGGAAATAAAATCTAATCTACCCTAAGCTAATCCTCCCTCACTCAGCTGCTTCCTCACGCTCTCCTACGGCTCTGTGCAGAAGGGAGCCCCCTCCGAAAGCTGCGGTTATGCCGGCTCCTCGAAAGTCGTCGCCTCAGTCCTCGGGCCCTCGCAAGAAAACAACAAAGTGTCACAGACCAGATAAAATAAGGCAAATAAAATAAATAAAAGAAATAGGGTATATATATATGCAAAAATGTAAATAAAAAGAAACAAGCAAAAACAAACAAAATCAAAAATAAAAGAAAAGAAAATAAAATAAAACAAAACAAAAACAAAATAAAAATAAAAAGCCGCGAAAAGCCGCAAACTCAGAAAAAGTCGCAGAAAGCCGCGAAAAAGAAAACAAAACAAAAAGAAAAATAAAACTGACTACTAAGCCGTGCTCCCCGGCGACGACGCCATTCTGATGAGCCCAATTTCCGATAGACTAAGGTGAGTAAAATATAGCGAAGGTCATTGCGACCTCAGTCGCTCGAGAAATCCAGCTCAATCAAGAAAAATATAAGAGCAGACCACCAAAACAAAGACAAAGTCAATAAAATCAGCTAGTGGCCCTGGCTATGAAATTAGCCTGGTGTAGCACCCAGGGTCGGACTCAGGGAGCGTGGATTGGCCTCGCGGCCTACAAAGTAGTCAAAACAAGTAAAAAATTAAATAAAAGGATGTTTGGTGGATTTTTAATATTTTTATGTTTTTTGGAGTTTTTAATTATAATGAAAATAATAAAACCAATAAAACAAGCAACTTTCTACAATTATTTAACTACTCTAGAAAGGTCCAAAAAAATCAAACAAAAATATTTTTAGAATTTTTGTATTTTTTTACTATTTTTGGTGATTTTTTGAAAATTTTCTGATTTTTATAGAATTTTCTAAAAATGAAACAAGGCCAAAACAGAAGCACAATGTCCTGTCAGGCTCCAAGGGCCAAAATAAAATGTAAAATGGCCCTAATAAAACCTGAAGGTATTTTTCCTATAAAATAGAGACAAAAAGGAACAATCAGAAAAAAAGTTTATTATTTTAGGAATTTTCTATTATATATTAGAATTTTTATAAGATTTTAGGTTTTTCAATTTTTATATTTTCTATAAGCTCAAAAATAATCAAAATTGGTCAGAAAATCAAGCAAACCAAAATACACAAAATATGAATTTTTTAGAATTTTTGAGCAGGTTTTAATATTTTTTGTGATTTTTATATCCGAAGAGAGACAAAAAAGAGGGTTTTTGAATTTTTTAAAATAATAAACGGGCTCAAAAATTTTCCAAAAATTTAGTGAAAATTCTACACAGTGGCAGGAGCCACGTGTCAAATTTTCACTTAATTTGGAGATGATTTGATATTTTATTTAAAACAACCAAGAGCCCACAGTGCACAGGGACCTGATCGTAATAAAAATACCTTCCGGGGGTCTAAAAGTAACAAGAATGGAAGCTTAGGGGGCCTAAGTGCAAAAAGTCCAAGATCTTACGCGTAGAGCACGTGTCCTGGGCACTCAGGGACCTATTTGTAACGAAACTTAAGTACATGGACCTATTAGTAACATGTACTAAAAGTCCAGGGGCGAAAGTGTAAAAAAGCCCACTATATTCAACACATGTGGAAATAAAAACACTCACAGGGGCATAAGTGCAAATAACTAAAAGTATATTTCATTCCATGAACAAACATAAACTTCATGCCACAATATGCAATTTCTCCAAGATATCACGTGTCGATGCACGTGTCCACAATGTACAGGGGTAGAAATGCAAATATCAAAAACGACAAGGTCCTAAGTGCAAATGTTCCAAAATAAAATAAACGCTATAAAATATTTACAGGACTAAACGCTAAAAACTAAAAGACAAGGGCCTAAGGGAAATTACCCCTTATTATAATCCGATGGCCAGAGGCACGCCACATGTGATATCCAACGGTCGGGGAGTGGTGGCGCCTCAACGAAGAAGCCTCGGCGATGATCGGACGGTGAAGGGCTCGCCACGTGGAAGATCGACGGTCGAGAGGCGTTGGCTACCCTTCGCTGGATGGAGGGCAGAGAAGAGGCCACACGTGTCGGATCGACGGTGGCTGTTGGGCCTCTTCTTCGCCTAGATCGAACGGTCCTCCATAGATCTGGCACGGCAAGGGCGGATGGACGGCTTTGAAGGGTCCAGGAAGAACAGGTGGTCGGCGAACTTCGCCGGCCCGGTATGCGCATGGTGAACCTCCTCGGGGGCTACTGAAGATCGGAAGAGAATCGCCGGAGCCTCCCGCGTCTGAAGAACCCCTCTGATGGCGCCAACGAACTCCAAGGAGCCCGGGCGACAGCGGCGGAGCTTAAACTCCTGTGTTGAACGTGGAGGACCTCAGATGGTCCTCCTCTCACCTGCAAAGCTGCACAAAAACACTTCTGGGTCGAGGGCAAAATGCCTCGAATCGGTTAGGTGCGAAGTGGGTGGTCGGTGCGTCGGGGCGAGCGGTCTCCGGCGATGCGACAGCGAAGGAGACCGACTCACAGTTCCTGTGTGAACTAGGTTGAATGGATGGGTGAAGAATGTGCGGGGGAGAAGGGCGAAGGTGAAGGTCGGTTCCGATGATCGAATGGGGGACGGATATGGTCGGAATCGGCGGTCGTCGGCGGACGGGCGATTTGGGTGTAAATGGAAATGGGAGAAAGACTGGGGAAACTAGGCTTACCAGATGGTCGGAGTCGACTGGGGACGAGCTGCTAAAGCTCTGGGTCCTTGCCTCGAGGGCCGTCGATGCCCGAGGCTCGAGCACCACGTCTGGGCGGTGCACGGCGGCGCAAGGCTACCGGATCAGTGGCTGGGTCACTCTCTCCTCGCCGCGACACCGCCGGTCGCTTGTTGTCACTCAAACGAAGGTGGTGGAGAACCTGGGAAGGAGAATGTGAAGCCAAAGATAGGGTAAAATGTGCGGCGGAGCTCGGATTAAATATGGCAAGGGGTTCGGCTAACTGGGGATCAGACGAGACACTCGGAGCACGGACCCCGATAACCCACCCCGGGCGAAGGTGTCGGATCTGCAAGGAAGAGATAGGACCCGTGGTTTAGGGTTTTAGTGATCGGATCGAGTGTGGAAAATATCGAGAAGTCGGGTCAAAAACTCAGATCCGGAAGTCTGTGGTCCAGGGGGAGTCGACCGGGGGGTCAACATCCCCCGTGGACCAATCAGGAATGGCCACGTCATAAAGATTTAGAAATTAAAAATAAAATAGTAAATGGCCAAATTAAGAAAAACTCAAACATGAAAAATATTTATTTATTTGTAAACTATTTTTTTGTGATTTTTATTTATTTTTTTGAAATAAAAATAGGTATTTACATTATAGTATTATATACATAGGTATATACAATATTGTATTTTTTATTTTGATTTTTAATTATTTATTTTTATACATTTTTATTCCAATTTTATATTTTATTTATTTATCGCATGAAATTTTGAATAATTAGGTATTTTTATGTTATTTTTGTTATTTAATCACCAGGGGTAAATAAATATGTATGTACACATATATGCATGGTATATATACAATGTTTATTTTGATTTTATTTTTGTTTCTTTTTATTTTATTTTTGTTTTTATGATTTTTATTTTATTTATTTACATATGAAGTCTAGAATATATACAATTTTTATTGGGTTTTAATTTATTTATTTATAGGGATAAATAAATGTATATGTGGTCTTATGTACATGATGAATATATACAAGAAAGGGTATTTTTATTTTCTTTTTAGTTTCTCTTATTTTTATTTTAATTTAATATTTACAAATATATACAAATAATACACACCCATTTTTATTTTTATTTTTAGAGGAAAATATTTTTATTTATTTATAGTATATTACACACATGAGCTTCCTTATCTCCCTCTACTTTGACTTTTATGCGGTCAGGCCCATGCTGAGCCCTCCCTTGGGATTAGGTCACTCAATATTTATTCTAAATATCTCCCTCTTTTTCTTTTGTCTCTTTATTCTTTTATTTTTGCACAAAAATATGCTAATTATTATATTTTACACAATGCATGCTATTTGGTAATTATTGATATTTACATACATCTACATGTGTTTGACAAGGGTTTTGTAGCTAAAATAAAAGAATAAAGAGAGATGAATGGATATTCATCACCCCCTTATACTTAACTTTGCTAGTCCTTAGCAAACACTTATTTGAAAAAAAAGTGAAAAAGAAGAAGAAAAAGAAAGAGAGGAGAAAATGCATGGATCAAGGTTGATTATTAAACTTGCCTTCATTAAATTGAAATATGGAGCTCGATCAGATCTTTGGATTATTAATGTGTCGGAACCTTATTTGGACATAAGTTTAAAACTCAACAGCCTCTAAGTTCCACTAATCTATGATCAGGACTCCTCAATAATCCAGATCAGAACTAGTCTACATACACAAACCCTGAAGACTATGGATCTTTCCTTGTATTGTGAATGTGATATATAAGCTCTCCACCTCAGAAGTAGCAACTTGACAACCCTCCCCAACAAGGTAACTCTATGACCCTAGTCTGGCCACTCTTTCCTCGAGGAGCGGGGTATTCCCTTCAAAGTTCAAGTTTAACCGGCTCAAGAAGAGGGGGAAGAAGAGAATGGACCATGGCCAGTGTAGCCATGTATCCTTGGGAGCTCAGCCAGTAGCTAAGTCTCCCTGCTGCAAGCTGCATAAGATGGAATCCATAAGTCTCAAGCTTTGCTTATTTGCACTATATACATACTCTGGTGGGATTATCATTTTCTATCAGGACCACCACTTTTTTGGAGTTATTTTCTTTTTGCATTTTTTTCAAGTGCATCTATACAACATATACATGTGCAGCATATATACATAAGGAGTTTTTCCTCTTGAGCCAGTAGACTATCCCTCTTTTGAAGCATATTGCAACCCACAACTCCTCTCGTTAGACCTCATGGCAACCAGACCAAGTTGAGACGCACTTCCTTCTCTAAAAGAAGAAGAGAGGTTCCGCCTAGAAGTACTACCCTCATATGTTACGCCAAGTCAAGGAAGACTGCCTCTTCACCACCTCATCCGTAGAGCTCAGTGCAAAGTGCGGGTCCAAGTAAAGCCAATGTCTATATGAGTCCTGTGTGTGTTGTTAAGTACTCTACTTAGGCTCATTGAGATGGCATGTGATCATAGCCTAGTGGACTCAAAGAATTAAGTCACCATGGACCTGAAAAGCCTTAACCCTAAGCCCTATAAGGTTCCTCTTAGAATTAGGTGGATTAAGATCTTAATCAAGCTCCATTTCCCAATTTAATTTCAAGCTAGTTTAAATGTCAACTATAATCCAGGAAAAACTATATATATATACAAGGATGCTATTTACAAAATTTCCACACATGCAAATTTTTTTTTTAAATGTTTTGAAATCATGGATGAATGCATGAATGCAAGTTTTGCAAAATATTTACACACATTTACACAAGATTTTTGCAAACTTTTGATTTTCAAAACATTTTGGAAAAAATTTGTACCATATACATAATTTTTATTTACACATATTTACACAAACTTTACACAAACAAGTTTTTGAAAACATTTTTACAAAAATAATTTTGTACAATAGCTATTTATGTGCAAATAAAAGAATGATTATTTACAGGGAAAATTTTTAATTTTTGTGAATTTTGGGTTTTAGCCATTTTTATTTATTTACACACTCACACAAAGTACGAGTTATGGCTAAAGTATATATAAAGTATATACACCCCCCCTATACTTAGCTCGAACGATGTCCTCAGAGTCAAGAGCGACGAAGAAGACATAACTCGTGCTTAGTATAGGGAAGTGAAAAGGAAGGCTATATACAAAGATGAATGAATGAATAGAAAATCAAGAGGATCTCGGCTTTTCCCCCTATACTTAGGACCAAATAATCCTAAGTATAGCAGGCTGTACACAAAAGGGAAAATCGAGTGAAGAATGTACAGGGTCTACCCCCCTATCCTTAGGGTAAAATATCCCTATGTATAGGCAGCAAAAACAGGGGTAAAAAGAATCAAAAGAAATACCCAATGGTCCTGCATCCCCCCTATACTTAGGGTAAAGTACACCCTAAGTATAGCATAATCAAAAGATGAGGAAAGGGATGTGGGACTAAAGAATGGAATGATATGGACTTCTGGATCTATACAAGTCGGGAGAGCAGTGATAATCAGGCGTGAGATGCAATAGATGTGAGTCAAGAGACAACATCTCACGCAAAGTGAATAGGGGCAACATCAACGACCCGCGACTCATGATCTAGAAATGGCTTGAGCCGCTGGCCGTTCACTCGAAAGGTACTCTCAGAAGACAACTCAGATATATCGATACTCCCATTGTCGTGTACCTTTCTCACTAAGTAGGGTCCCTTCCATTTGCTCTGTAGCTTCCCTGGAAATAGACGAAGCCTAGCATCAAACAGCCATACTCTCTGTCCAGGCTCAAAATGCTTGTGGCTGATATGAGAATCATGCCACTCCTTCACTCTCTCCTTATACTGTAGGCTGTTTGAGAAGGCAGCATCACGAAGCTCCTCCAAGGCTGCTAACTCTGCCCTCCTCTGGTCTCCTACACTATCTGGATCCAAAGGTATCTCAGTGACCGCCCAAAGTGACATGTGTCTCAACTCAATAGGTAAATGGCATGGCTTGCCATAAACGAGGCGAAAGGGAGATGCGCCTAAAGGTGTCTTGAAAGACATCCTATATGCCCACAAGACCGAGTCCAAAAGCTGTGACCAATCCTTTCGGTCAGGGCAGACGACTTTCTGCAAAATAGTCTTGATCTCCCTGTTCGACACTTCGACTAGACTATTCGTCTGTGGATGGTATGGAGTGGCAACTCGATGGTCTATGCCGAACTTGCTAGCAAGGGCCTTCACTTGGTCGTTGATGAAATGAGACCCCCCGTCAGAAATCAATACTCGAGGTACCCGAACCGTGTAATGATGTGCTTCCTCAAAAATCTGCAAACAGTCCTAGCATCTGCGGTTCGGGCGGGGATGGCCTCAACCCAACGACTCACATAATCAACGGCCAACAGAATGTACTCAAATCCCTGACTCTTAGGGAATGGACCCATGAAATCGATTCCCCATGCGTCAAAAACCTCACAGAAGTGAATGGGCTGCATCGGCATCATATCACGCTGTCCACAAGTGCCCATCCTCTGACAGTCAGTACACCTCTTCACGAACTCATCAGAGTCCTTGAAGACGGTAGGCCACCATAGGTCGGATTGGAGCACTTTCTGTGCCGTTCTCCTCCCAGAGTGACGTCCACCTGCCTCAAGCTTGTGGCAGTAAGTGAGGATGCTATGGTGCTCCTCTAGAGGAATGCACCTACGCCAGACGCTATCCCCTCCTTCATGGTAAAGGATGGGATCCTCCCAGTGGTAGGACTTGGCCTTCGCGAGTAGTTAACATGTATGGTCCCTTTGAGAGATGTATTACTCATATGACCTTTTTTGCACACCAGCTCGTTGATGTATAGACCTTGATTAGGTCGTCAAAATAATGGTTTGTGTAATGTACATACTTAGACATATAGTAATAAATCTATCTCCGGTCAGAGGATGTGTGCAATATCATGACAACATATGACATAGGTCTTGGTTATCAGCAATAGATCTGAGGTGCATCAATTCCCATCCTATCCAGAAGAAGCTCTGCATCGACTGATAGTAAATCTAAGGTTCCAGATCTCATTGAAAAGAGATATGGCCGTGCTACTATTGCTCCAGGTTTCTGAAGGTTCCCTCGAGCTTCGATCCTCTCCAGGTCTCGTTTCCCTTCATTAGATGGCCTACAGGTTATTCTAAAGCTCGAAAATAAAGATCCTCAGCCACTGATTATTCAAAACAATCATGGAATGAAGGGGAATGGGAGATCAAGGACCTTCCGTGAATGTGGAGGAAGAAGGTCTAACTCAGATCATTCGATCTGAGGGGGAAGGTTATGAATCAAGGAATGTAGAAGAATGTGATGTTCAAGATGAGATGGAGATTGGATTGTGGTTAAAATCGAAGGTATGGACCTCCGATTAGGCAGATTGGAGGCTGGAATGGGTCTATTGCTACAGAATCGAAAATCGACTGAAGTTGCGTGAAATTAACTGTTATTAAAAATCTAGAAATAAACTATGACTACCTTCTAAGGTTTAAGATCATATTTTGGGTGGTAATAACCTCAATACGAGTGTGATTCAATCACAGAAGCTTCAGTACAATGGAGCTCCAAGGATCTCGATGCCGGCAATGGATCTTGCCTCGATCTTCCTCTCGTGCTCCCGCTTGCTAGGATTGCTCTTGTCACCAGAATCTCGCTCAGGAACTCAAACTCGAGGAGAAATGGAGAGCAAAGATGGATCAGCTGCGAAATGGGGACTTGGAGCTTCTTTTAAAGGGAGAGAAAACTGTGAAATTCAAGCGAAAATAAGGCGCAAAAGTGCATGGATCGAGTAGTTATTAAATGGGTGTGGATCACAAATAGGAGACTAATAAACCGGGTTGAGATTTAGGTGAAATGGATAAAGGAGTTGGGTGAAAGAAATGGGAGAATGGGGCAAGTCAGGCATCTGGAAGGCGGGATGAAGAGGGAAAGGGGTTGTTGAGCCGGGTCTACAAACTCGAATCCACCCAATAATGAGCCGAATCCGAAAAGAAAACAACAAAAATAGCAAAAATAAAAAAGAAATAAATAAAAATAATTTAAATTAAAAACTTCTTAAAATAAAAATTTTTATAATTTAATAAAATTTTTGGTGATTTTTAAAAATTAAATAAATTGATTTACGTGGTTAAATTTTTAAAATAAATGTATTTATAGTTACACATTATATATACAAATTATTCTTATTTTTATTTAGTTAATTTACAAATATATTGTATATTTTATATTTTATAGATATGAATAATTTAAGGGTTATAAATACAATTTTTATTTTATTTTTATAGATTAGTTTAATGGTACAAATAAATAGTGATATTACAATATATGTACATTATATCTATATAATAGATATTTTTATTTATTTTTAGTTATTTTTATCTTTTATTATTTTTAATTTTAATGTTATGTAATTAATATAACTTATTTACAACACATTAAAAATACAATATATACAAAAATATAAGAAAAATATACAATTGGAATACAGTTGTACAAGTACAATAGCACCTCAAAAAGCTAATTTTCACATCTTAACTCCAAATTTTATGAAACAACTTTTATTATAAAGATTTTTATTTTAAACACAATGAAAGTAAGATTGATTCATTTCGAGTTCATATGGAGAAGAGGTTAATTTTTCAATTCTGGTTTTACGTCATTCTCCAAGTGTTGTATCTTTTATTCTATGCTTGATTTATTTTGGAAAATATTTTTATTATTTAAAATACATTTTTATATACAAGTTTTATGACGAGAATAATTTATTAGATTTTGAATTAATTATAAATAAAATAGTACAAGATATGTGCATAATGAACGTGATGAATATATAAAATGTGAACTTGGTTTTCTGAGATGTTTTATAAGTTAAAGTCCATATACCCCCCTACTTTATTCCTTGTTTATTAGGTCAGCACTTGATCTACCTCGGGGTAAGAATTAGTCTGTATTTATTACATATATGCAACCTTCTTTTCTTTCTTTTTCGTTTCTTATTTATTTATTTTGAATTTAAATAATAATGATAACACAATAGTAACATATGATCTTAATTTATTAAGAGATGAGAATTAATGATAATTACAAGTGTTTTCTATGGGATTTTAAGCTAAAATGAAGGAATAACGAAGCTAAAATGAAGGATTTTAACCTTACTTATACAATAAGTGTTAAATGGTAGCTCTCCACATTAGAAAGTAGCGTAGAAATCGACTTCTCTAATAAGGTTACCCTAATTTCCCAATCTAGCTAGTCTTTCCTCGAGGAGCCGAGTATTTCCTTCTAAGTTTATCTTCAAATGGCCTAAGAAGAGGGAGTAGAGAAGAGAATGGATTGTGAACAGTGTAGCCACATATCCTTTGGAACTTGACCAATATAGCCAAGTCTCTAGCTGCATGCTTCCTTGCAAACTTTGACTTTGAAACATATGCCTTGCTTATTGATACATTTCTCCGATGCGAATGATTTTTTATGTATTTACTTTTTGCATGTCTAACTTTTTTTTGGAGACTTTATTTCATACTTTTTTTCAACATACATACATACATACATACATACATACATAATTACAGCATTTACATAAGGAAATTGTCTTCTTGAGTCAGTAGACTATCCCTCTTTTGAAGCTTTATTTCAAACCCACAACTCTTGTCTTTAGACATCGACGCCACTAAACTAGGTTGGGGTGCACTTCCCTCTATGGAGACTACAGTTATTTCATCAACAACGATACAACTGTGTGCTTTCCAAGCTAAGAGAATCATGCCCTTCATCACACCACTTGAGTTGAGCTATATGTAAAATGCTTGTCCAAGTTAGGCAACTGTCTAAAATGGTCATGCTTGTATCATGAAATATTCTACTTAGATCAATCAAGATGACATGCAAACATAGTCTTATGGACTCAAAAAATTAAGTCACATTGATGTGAGAAGTCTCAATTCTAGTTCTTATAAGGTTCCCATGAAATTAAGTGGATTAAGATCTTAGCCAGGCTCCATTCTTAAGACTTTATTCCAGACTAGTTCAATTGTCAAAATAATTTTGAAAAATGTGAATGCGACTGCAACTATTTTTTAGTGGAGTGTATTTTTTGATTTAAACTTTTTATGGGTTTTTAAAGAGTTTTACATTTTTTATGAGTTTTAAAGTTCTTAATTTTTGAGTATTTTGAAAGAATTAGTGGATTGAATGTATTTACAAGTATTCATAAGAATTATGTACATATGTACCATGGATTTATATGAAAGTAAATATAAAAATTCTACAAGTTTTATATAAGAATTTATTTACAAAAGAATTTAATTTATAAGTTTTATATAAAAACTTTAAATTAGGATTTTATTTACACATTTTAAATGCATACGACTTTTATAAAAGGATTTTATTTACTAAAGTAATAATTAATTAAGGCTTTTTTATACAAATATTTTACAACAACTTTTATATGCACATTTTACAACACAATTTGTACGCAAGTTTTACAATACAGTTTTACAAATAATATAGAAAATAATTTTATAAAATATTTTTACAAACTATTTTACAAAAACTTTTCATAACATTTTACAAAACATTTACTAAATATTTTACAAATGTTTCTCAAAATATTTTATAAATCATTTTATAAAACCTTTTTACAAATTGCATTACAATCATTTTACAAATCAATTTTCAAAAAGTTTTTTTTCAAACATTTTTACAAACACTTAAGAAAATAATTATATTTTTTACAAAATAGTTGATAAAATATTTTATAAACAAGAAAATTTTACAAACATTTTACAACATTTTTTTGAAAAATACTTATACAAAGATTTTTACAAAATATTTTTATAAAAGATTTTACAAAGATTTTACAAAATATTTACAAACCAATTTACAAAATATTTTACAAAACTTTTTTGCAAAACATATTTGTAAACTAGTTTAATTTCTTCTAGTTTAGTTTTGCTTAATTTCTTCTTTACTCCAGTCAATTTGTTTCTCTAGATATAGCATCAGATCTAACCTATGATCTACTCGATCGGAGATCCTTCCCATAGATTTTGAGTCTAATCTACCATTTCATCACGATCTTCATGTTTCTTCACTCCTTCCACAGTTGATCACCTTGTATTGGTCCAGATCTAAGCTCTTGGATCCATTCCTTCATCCACGTTGAGATCAAACTCATTCGCCTATTTCTACCTTTTTATTTGTTGAATAACATTCGACTGAGGCCCGTGAAGCTTTGAATCTTCAAATAAACCTTGTAGGAAATTTGGAGCTTTGCATGGAGCTTGGATCAGAGCATTCAAGCACCTCCGGCATCATGTTGGGGCAGAGCTCCTCCAGGTCTCTTCCCAATGAGACATGGACCTTGGATCGACATTCAAGTGATGCGGATTTGGAGTAGGAAATGATCGACCCTGACGTAATTCAGATCGGATCTAGATCGAGCGAGATCGAGGAGATCTTCCCTAGAATGCCCTTCATCGCAGTTCTTCCTGAGCAACGGCTACCATCCAATTGAGGCGGAGAAACTCTTGTTCTCACCAAAACTGCACATCTGCTCCTAATTTGGAGCCATTCGATCAAATCTAGGAGGCGTTATCCACAACGCACACCACCTCCAACACCATCGTGTGCCTTGCTCGCGAGCCTCTTGGTGAAACTACACACTTTACCCCCCATTATTTTATAATTTGCATACAATTCATTTGTCTATTATTCAAATAATTACTAAACAACCCATGTTCTTCTTTTATTTATACTTAAGTCCAGTTGAATAAAGCGCATGTGATATCTCATGTGCTTGTTGGTTATTTTGCACATTTTATCGTATACTTTATCTTCTGTTATAAGACGCATGCTAAGTTGAAACAATTGCTATTAGGTCCATTTCAGTTGTATTCACATGGACACACGCGTGATTTGTGGCTTGTTTTCATACTTGCTCTTGGACTCTTCTAATTTTGTTAGCAATTGATCTGGAAATTTTTTTTATTTGCATTCTACTCCCTATTATATTGGTTTATCTTTATTGCTTATTTGTTTGGATTAATTGGTTTCAATTGCCTAAAAATCAACAAAAAATAGATCAAGTCTCTAATAATTTCATCTATCTCCAATAATTTCAGTTTGCAAAATTTCTTTTGTTTTGTTTTAAAACACAAAAAATATCGACATTTTCACTATTTTCACGTTAAAATACATAAAAATTTGAAAATTTCTTGAAAATTCTAAAATAATGTGTCTTACTTTTACTATATTTTATAATGTTGAAAGAAGTTTATCTCCAGTTACTTGTTTCTTATATACATTTTCTCTGCGTACTTCTTTGTAATTAACCTAGGGCTTTTCTCCTATATAAGAGAGCCCTAGGGTCTCTTATATGATATGAATTTCGTTTCTTTTAACATGGTATCAGAGCAATAGTCCTAGACCGGGGTTCCTGTATCCCACCCTAAACCCTAACCCTACATGTCTACCCCTCCCTCCCCGCCCGCCGCCGCCGGATTTCCCAGCCCCTCCAGCATCGTCGTCTGGGCACCCCAACACTCCAGCACCACCGTCGGGGCACCACAGCCCCTCCAGCACCATCATTGAGGCACCCAACCCTCCGCCCACCACCAAAAGCCCTTCCCCACGCTCGCCAGGCACCGCCAGGGCCAACCTAAGGCCCTTCGCCCACCACGGGGCACCGTCAACCCCTAGCCCGTGTTGTGCAAGGGACCCTCGCCCCCCTGCGTGCCGCGACCGTGCTCCTGTTGCCCAGTAGCCATTCTTGTGCCTCTATTCTGCAGCCTGGAAGTCTGATTTGGTTCGAAGATTGTGATTTCATACTTATAAATCACATCTTTCGAAAGTAGACCTCAACAAGAACCAATGAGGGTGGTTGTATGAGCCTACAGATACAACTACTCCTCTTTATGATTGTGTAAATGTTCTCAGATTGATATACTCCTCAGTTATCTGTGGTTCTTCTTATTGGTACAATGTCAGAAAACAAGAGTGACGTTTTTTCCTCTTCTGGTGCCTTTAATGGTCCAGCTCCCATAGTGAATATGGATATGACTAACTACGAGTTGTGGTCCATGTATTCTTGTATTCTTATGCAGTGCCATAGCAAGGAGCACATTCTGACGGAATCAGAACCGACGAACAAAACTGGGGCTAATGCTTCTTGGAAGCAATACGATGCCTACGCTTACATTGGGCTCTCCGGGACACTCACCACGAAGATTGCCAAAGATATTGTTAACCAATACACAACAAAGGCTATGTGGGACATATTAGCAGCAACATACGGGCAGGAAAAGAATGAGAGCAAGATTCTTCAGCTACAGTTCAACATTTTCTCTACCAAATGTCGACCACTCCATGCACACTTCTATCATCTTAGAGGCATGTTTGAGCGACTGCACAACTTCATGCCTATTATTACAAGTATTGAGCAGCAGTAAGCATATCGGAATGCCACTATGATAAGAGTTTTCCTATCATCTCTTGGCTCAGAGTACGATGCAGCACATACTCAACTTCTGACTAGAGAGATGATACCTCCGATGGAAGAGGTGTACAAGCAATTGAGCATAATTACTACTCCATCTACTACTGTGACCCAGACTCCCTCAGCTTTGACAGTGTCTCGTGGCAGAGGGGGGACTTCACAGTTTCGTGGGCGTGGACCTCATGGTCGAGCGGACGTCAGCGTAGCCCATGTTCTTGTTGCCATCGTCTTGTTCATTCTAAGGAGACATGCTTTCAAAATCATGGATATCATGTGTCTGTGAGGGTTGCCAAGCAGACGGAGCCTACTTGAGCTCCTACACATGGCGCATGCCTGGATGATATTGTTTCTAGACTTCGAGAGATGATGTCCACTCCTCCTATTCCATCTGCTAGTTCTTCACATGCAACAGCTACTGCCAGAGCTTCGTCTAGCTCATCAAGTTTTACTTGTGCACCTACCAGTTGTAGCAGTCTGGATTTGACTGATTGGATTATGGATTCTGGTGTATCGCATCATATGTGTGAAGATCGGGCACAATTTAGCTCTTACAGGTCTATCCCGCATGGTAGATCCGTGATGATTGCTAATGGAGTAAGTCTTCCCATTGTTGATCAATGGGAGATTGTTCTAAATCCTTCTATGAATCTTCATAACCTTTAATAGGCTCTAGACTTTCATATGAATTTTTTGTCAATAGTCAAATTACAAAGGATTTTCATTGTCATGCCATATTTGATCCATCTTCTCTTTTGTTTCAGGACATACTAACGGGCAGGGTGGTTGGGTGTTGTTGTGAGCAGCGAGGATTGTACAAGCTTGTCATACCACCTTGTGTTGGGATTGTGACTATTCCTTCAGGATCTGTTTATCCATTCATGTGGCATCTTCGTTTTGGACATCTCTCTCTTCAGAAGATGTGTCATGTTCTACCTCAAATATCTACTCGCAATATCTTGGACTGCGAAGCCTGTCAGCTTGGAAAGCATCATCGGTCTTCTTTTTCGAGTCGTCAGGGTCGTTGCAGTAGTTAGTCTTTTGAGTTGTTTCATTTGGACATTTGGGGTCCTAGTCGTGTTCCTGATCATCAGGGATATTGTTTTTATATGGTTAGTGTGGATGATTACTCTAGACTTTCTTGGGTGTTTTTCTTAAAATATAAGTCAGAAGCTGGTCTTATCATTAAATCTTTTCTTATTGAGGTCAAAAATGTTTTCTCTGCTTATGTGAAATGTATTCGTATGAATAATGCCTTAGAGTTTTGCAACTTATAGTTATCGAAATTTCTCAGATCTCTAGGTATTGTCATCAGACCTCTTGTGCCTATACTTTTCAGCAGAATGGTGTTGTTGAACGCGAACACTATCATCTTCTTGATGTCACGAGGACCCTTTTGATGCAGAGTCATGCCCCACATTCATTCTGGGGAGATGCGATTCTCACTGCCTGCTACGTGGTGATGAATCTGTGATTCATCACTTCAAAAGTCAAAAATAGAGCCTTGTTCCCGAGAAAATAGAGGCATATTTCCCCTTATATTGCATAAATAGCATTCATGCATATATTTATAACTCATGCAGTTTAGCAGCTCATTTGCATTTAAATAAGAAGCCAAAAATCCCTTGTAAAATACCTATTCACCAAAATATCCTCTTCTCTATAATCTATACTACTTAGTTAATAATATAGGGAAGAATGCCAAAAATCACCCTTGTAAAATAGCCAATAAAGCCTGAGAACCCCTGTACACAAGAATGCACATAAAATCCTCATGCAAACTCCGATTTAGGTCTACTTACTCTTAGAATACTACACATTAAAAGACCTTTAAAATGAGACTAATTTCATTGAATTTGGAGCTTGTATGAGAAAGTTGGGTTTTTGGGCCACTTTGTATACTACATATGTATATTTATGTATCCTTGTATTTATGTATCATATTTGACCTCATCTCCGTCTTTGGTCAACATGAAACTTGTAGATCTCATCGAGATCTACAACTTTCATGTTTTGCGTTTCTCCAAATTTGGCCCCCTCTTCTCTCTACACGTGCATCTTATTCCAGCCACTCACAGCAGGCCACGTGGCGCCCTCTGGTTGCGCCACGCGGCCCGCCTCCCATCGCCTCATCCGCCTGCGTCCTCAGCCGTTGGATCTCGCTTCAGATCCAACGGCCCAGCCTTTTCCACACACGCCCCTTGCTTGGACCATCCGATCATCTCCTGCATTGATCTACGCCGCTCGTTCGCGCCTCCACCAGAGCCCTCCATGTGGCAGCATCTACGCCGCTTGATCAGACCCTTGATCTCTCAATCGCAGCCGCCCTTCTCCCA
Source organism: Ottelia alismoides (assembly GCA_037367405.1). Lineage (NCBI taxonomy): Eukaryota > Viridiplantae > Streptophyta > Magnoliopsida > Alismatales > Hydrocharitaceae > Ottelia > Ottelia alismoides. The sequence continues at coordinate 161,155 of JAZKJV010004801.1, read as the reverse complement.
GCGGATCGTGGCCCTCTGATCAAATCCATCTCCTCATCTAAACCGTCCGCTCGCGCCTTCTCCAGTGCCCACCACGTGGCGCGCTCTCGTCCCATCATCAGCGCGCCTCGATCTCATCCTACCCGCCCACCACGCTCTGATCACCACCGTTGGATCCCAAGATCCAACGGTAGAGACCTCGTCTCCTACCTCCAGGCGCCCTCTCTCCCACGTCTCTTGCCTTGCGGGAGGGGCGCCCCCTTCCTATTCTTGGATGCACGTCAGCCACCCTCTCCCACCGCTGACACCCCCACGACGTCACCCACTCGTCCCTCATCCTCGCCGTCTACCTCACGCTCCACCACTCCCACCAGAGTCGCCCCACGTCTACCACCAACCTCGCCTCATCACCAGCCAACCCACCACCTTCACCTTATAAATACGTCACCACCGGCAACGTTCACCCCATCCGCCACTCCAGAGAGGTTCCTCGAGCTCAGATCGATCCATTGGTGACAGCAATTGGGTGTGTCTTTGATCTAAGACAAGTTTCTTCTCCGGCGAGATCCACGACAAACTCTGCCGTGTCGCAGCCTCCCTCCGCGAAGCTGCGCGAGCTCGGGACCCTACCGATCCCTCGAGCGAAGACCTGGAGCTCAAATCTGAGCTCCATTCCCCAGGTAGCCCCCTCCATCATCTTCTGATCTTCTCCTTAATTCTTCCTCTGATTTCTTCTAATTTATTCGCCGTCCACCGTTGTTTTCACGCTCCACCTTCATTCCTCTGAGCTCCGCGACAGAGCTCCGATCTTCGCGCACCCTTCCGGTCCCTCAAACACCGCATCTCGACTTTCCTCGACTCCAGCTCCGCCACCTCGGCGGAGCTCGCTCGCCGGACCACTCACACTCCGCCTTAGGCCTCGCCGTTCACCCTACATACCTCCACGCGCACACACGTGCTTCGGCTATACCCCTAACCCCTTGCAGGTCCTCACTTCTTCACTGGCCGGAGCTTCGTCGGAGCCCCCTTCGAGCTTCTTCGCCATCGAGCTTCAGCGCATCTCCACCGCTCCTGAGCCCACCGGAGGCTCCGACGTACGCTCCGCATCTTCCGAGCTACTCGAGAGCATATGAAGAGCTTCATCGACACCTAGCGACCGAGGCGGAGCAGAGCCAGCTACGCCGGAGCCCCGCCTTCTCCTCCGCAGGTGGCGGAGGACCGTTGGAGACGACGTACAGCCACCGTTCGATCATCTTGATCGAACGGTCCGAATCACGCCACGTCACCCACGACCGGAGCAGCAGAGAGCCATTAGATTCGTCACGATCCAGCGGCTATAGATCAGCCACGTCACCACTTCATCGCGCTCCAGGTGCCGTTGGATCAATCTAGATTTAACGGTCACTAATCGCCCACGTCGCTATCAGCAGGAGCAATCCACAACCGTTGGATCGATCAAAGATCTAACGGACGCAGACACGCCACGTCGACATATACCGAGCCTCGGCCCCAAGCCTAGGCTCGGACGACCCGAGGCTAATCCGAGCCGCAGTCCGGACCTCCAGAGAGCCCGAACCTTGCTCCGAGCCTAGGCCGCCCACGTGAGGAGCACGTGCGGCCTGGGTAAATTGCACCGAGGCCCCTGGAGCTTTCCAAAATTGCAACGAGGTCCCTGTGAAGCAGACCCCACGTGAGGAGCACGTGCCCTTTGGAGAATTTGCACAAGAGTCCTTCGCATTATAGGTAATTGTATTTTAGTCCCTGTCTGCATATTTGTTTATTGTAATTTTAATTTCCTGTATTGCATTTATACCCCTGTGTTTGCACGCATCCCTAGATTGCATTTTACATCATTTTGAAATTTTAAAAATTGCATTTTGTTGAGAATTTTGTCCTCTGTCTATTGGTACACGTGTCTTATTTTTGTAAGCTTATTTGAATTATTAGAGAATTAATTAGTGAATTGTTGACATATTTTGCCCAGTGACACCTTTTGATTTTTAATTAATTCTCTGTGCCTTCAAAAATTATCAAAAATTCACAGTAGCTTAAGGACATCATTTTTAACATACCATAAAAATTTCATAGCATTTGCACGCATATTGAGGCCTAAATAAATGGTTAAGTAATTTTCTTAGATTAATTTTAATTAATTCATTTCACAGTGAAATTAAGTTCTGTTAATTTTCCTAGGTCCCTTATCATTAGAACCACCTAGGATAATTTTAGTTCTTGAAAAAATTGTGGTTTAATATTTATTAAAAATTAAATACTGAAAATTACTCTGTCTGTTCATTTAATTCACAGTAAATTTATTTAGTGTCGAAAAATTCCAAAAAAATTAGTGTAGGTCATTTTCATCATCATTAATCATCTGGTCAATTTTCATAATTTTTGGACTTCATTTGATACCATAATTAAATTGAACATTAAATTGACCTGCATTGTCTGCACAAGTCTGCATATAAAAAAATTAAAAGAAAAAAATTACTTCCCAAAAATCACACACTTGGATAATTGCTTAAATTCACCTAAGGAGACAGATGCCTCCCTGAGATCGACCTTGGACTCCACCAAGAAAAAAAATTGCCGCTTAAAATTAACTTCACATTAATCGATAAGTGGTTTTTGATTAACCCCTCGTATCCGACTACAACAAATCACTTTAATTAATTTGGACATTAATCTGCCTAAATTAACATAGGGTGCGGGGGCGGTTATCAAAATGGCGCCGTTGCCGGGGAAGCTATATGAATAAGAACGAGCACGCCGTATGGAAGATCCTAGAACAGATGGCCGAAATCAGCAGGTCACAGGCCACAAGGGCCTATCAGTTGTCTCCCTCAATCTTATCCAATGAGACAACTAGAAGGACTGTAGCAGATCTGACTGAGGACCTCATCCCCAGCATGGGGATGATTGCCGACAAGCTTACCATGGTCGAGCAGATCCACAAGAGAGTCACGGAGATGGAGTCTCTTTCGAGCCTTCCCAAGAAAGTGGAGGAACTCTCTGAAAAGGTAGCTAAGATCAAGCTACCCGCCCCTTCTACACCACATGTACCTGTACATCGAGTCCATCTTGTACAGGAACAGGCATCAGGGTCTCAGAGCAGCTTGGATCAGACTTACACCCAGCAGAACCATCATGCACCCCCACCAGTGGAAACGGAATACAAGGAGCCTCCGCCTGTGTACGATATCAACGGGCTCTGGTATAGCCGCGACCCGGTAATCCGGCAGATCGAGATGGGGAAGGATCAGGCACACCGCCCATCCCCAGTCTACCAAGAGACCAGACCCGTCACCGTCCCGCGATACCAGTCCAGGCCAGAACAGGGGTACCAGCCGCAGCAGCGCACCTACCAGCAGGGGCCAGCACCGTCCCATCAACAGCAGTATCGGCACGGGTAGCAGGGCCAGTACAGGACCGCATCCACTCAGCAGCCAGCCCAGCCCACCGAATTGGAGTCCCTCACTTTGGCTATCCAGACCCTGTCTGATAGGGTCCAACAGATGCAGAATGATTACCTGGACATGAGGACCGACATCAATCGGGTCTCTCGTGCCCAGGACCAACAAATGGCGCCAAGGACTCCAATTCCCGCACAGGTTCAGGCCAACCCAAACAGCGTACACCAGGGCCAGAACCGACCTCGAGATCAGGTATACTATTCAGATAATTGTTTATCTGAACATGAGATCCTTTCGTACGATAATGTGAATCATATGTCCCTCAGGAGCGGAAGGACCGTGATCATACCTGATCGGGCACGGGCGCAAAAGGAAGGAACCTCCGAAACTCTACCTGAGGAGAATTCGGAGGAAGAAGAGGAGGAGCATCAACACCACCACCGCCAGCGGAAGAAGAGGACATCTGAGTCCTCGAAGCAGCACTCTCGCATCCACCTAGAGTCAGCCGACACCGATGAGCCCGCACCTCCATCTGAGGAGGATCGTCCAGAAGAAGCAGAAGAAGCGTCACCGGTCTCGCCTCAGCATTTTCTTTTTGGTCAGAGTCCAAGTCAGAGTCAGAGTCATGTTCAGAACTCAGTTCCAGCAGTTAATGAGAATATTTCAGTTCCAGAACCTGAGTTGGAGTCAATAATCCCTTTCCTCCGAGCTCTCAAGGGCGGAAAGAAGAAAATCAAAAAAATCCAAAAAGATGACCCTGAGATGGCTGAATTTTGCAATAAACAAATCAAGGTCACAATCCCTTTTGACAAGTTCGTGGAAATGACACCTGCATTCCAAAAATACCTTAAGGTGAGATGCACACCTACTAGGGTTAGCAGGAAGACTAAAAGCCGTGTTGAGAAACACGTTTTATCAGTAGCCACGACTTGTGCAATAAAGAACTCGTTTCCTCGGAAACGAAGAGACATGGGTGCACACTATGTAGTGAGTCATGTTGATGACATCGCGTTTGCACGCACTCTCCTGGACAATGGTTCCTCGATCAACTTGATGCCCACAACCCTCTATGAGCGGCTTAATCTCGGACCTCTTAGGAAATCTAGAGCTATTCTGCAGTTTGCTAACAAATCCACTAAGAGGTCCCAAGGAGAGTTAAGGAACATTGTGATCAAGGTCGAGGGGCAAGAATACATGGTGGACTTCACTGTCCTAGATATGGAAACCCCTCGTAATTGGAGAGATTCCCAGATCATTTTAGGTAGGCCCTTCCTCAGAACAGCGGGGGCCTTATTTGATTATAAGAATGGGAAGATTCAGTTCCAAACTCCAGGCGGAGATGAGGAACTTGAGATGAAGCAGACGAGATGGTAGAGATCGGACTCCGAATCCAGCACCGAGTACTCTTCTACCGGAACAGACTGTGAGCATGTAGACGTAGTTGGGCCATGGAGACAGAACCCAGCCAGCATCGATGTATCCATCTCCTTTGAAGATGATCCTGTGCATGAGTCAGTCTGCGAGATCCTCAAGAACGAGTACAACTCTGAGCCTGCATCGCCCTACATCTTCGATGACGTAGAGGCCCAGTTGGGCCTGTTAGTCCTTACATCCTTAGGACAATCAGAAGATGAGGATGACGAGTCGGACGAGGCGTTTGCCGATTGCATGGAGACCTTTGACGATCCGACTCCAGAGCCGAGTTTGGTGGCAGCTATTACAGAACATGATCCAGCCACTTCCAACACCGAACCAGATCAGATTGAGCCAGACTTTCTAGACGATCACACTATTACTGAGCTCAAACCTTTACCCACAACCCTGAAATATGCCTTCCTTGCGGGCCAAGACAAGAAATTTCCGGTCATTATCAGTTCGCAATTGACCGAGGAGCAGGAATCTCGCTTGCTAGAGATCCTGGAGAAGAACCGCAAGGCAATAGGCTGGAGCATTTCCGATCTCCACGGGATAACTTCCGCTCTGTGTTCGCACCATATTTACTTGGAGAACGAAGCCAAACCCTCTCGTGAATTCCAACGCCGGTTGAATCCAAATTTACGAGAGGTTGTGAAAAAAGAGATAGAAAAATGGTGCGACGTGGGTTTCATTTACCCAATCTCCGACTCTAAGTGGGTGGCCCCAATCCATGTTGTCCCGAAAAAGTCGGGAATTCAGACGACCACCAACGAGGACGGAGAGGAGATCGTGACGAGAGTACCCACGTCGTGGCGCGTTTGTGTGGATTACAAATGCTTGAATGTCGCGACGAAGAAGGATCATTTCCCCCTACCATTCATTGATCAGATCCTAGAAAGATTAGCTGGGAAAGAATTCTTCTGCTTCCTTGATGGGTTCTCGGGCTACAATCAAGTAGCCATAGCTCCGGAGGACTAGGAAAAGACCACGTTTACATGCCCCTTTGGTACCTATGCTTTCAGGCGCATGCCTTTTGGGCTATGCAATGCTCCAGGTACTTTTCAAAGATGCATGATTGCTGTATTCGCCGAAATGGTCGGCGAATTCCTGGAAGTCTTCATGGATGACTTCTCGGTCCACGGCGACTCTTTTGATTCCTGTCTTAGGAATCTGGACCGAGTCCTCAAAAGATGTTGTGAGGTCAATCTGGTGCTCTCCTGGGAGAAAAGTCACTTCATGGTGACGGAGGGCATAGTGTTGGGGCATGTCATCTCCAAGAGAGGAATGGAGGTTGACCCTGCCAAGGTGGACGTGATTAGACGACTCCGGCCACCAACCAACGTAAGGCAGTTGCGGTCGTTCCTCGGGCATGTCGGATTTTATCGAAGATTTATCAAGGATTTTTCTAAGATTGCCCGACCGCTAACTAAGCTTTTAGGCAAAGACACGGAGTTTATTGTAGATCACAAATGTCTTGAGGCCTTTAAGCTGTTACAAGGAATGATCATGGACGCACCCATCTTACAAGCCCCAGATTGGTCTCTACCTTTTGAGATCATGACGGACGCCTCAGATTATGCTGTTGGGGCTGTATTGGGACAAAGAAGAGACGGCGTCCCGTTCGCAATTCACTACGCAAGCAAAGTGCTTGATTCTGCTCAGCGTAACTATATAGTTACAGAAAAGGAAATGCTTGCGGTAGTGTTTGCCTTGGACAAATTCAGATCCCACTTAATCGGATCCAAGGTAACTGTGTTCACAGACCATACGGCACTACGATACTTGATGGAGAAGAAGGACGCGAAGGCGTGTCTTCTTCGGTGGATTTTACTTATCCAGGAGTCTGATTTGGATATCCGTGATAAACCTGGAAAGAAGAACGTAGTAGCCGATCATCTTTCTCGTCTCGAAGATCTTAATACTTCCGAAGTTTCCCCAATTCGAGACTCCTTCCCTGACGAGTCGATTTTTGTTATCGACCTACTCCCATGGTACGCCAATATCGTGAATTATCTTGTCTCCAAGAAAGTTCCCGAAGATTGGCCCAAGAGCCAAATCGACCGACTAAAGTCGGACGCTAGACACTACCATTGGGAGGATCCGATACTTTTCTTTGAAGGACCGGATTGTGTCTGGAGACGTTGTATTCCTCAGGAGGAATACCAGAGTGTCCTTTCTTTATGCCATAGCTTAGAGGCAGGAGGACACCACTCCGGGAAGAGGACCGCATGGAAGGTACTTCAGTGTGGCTTCTACTGGCCGACTCTGTTTCGCGATGCCACCACCTTCGCAAAGTCGTGCCCAGTTTGCCAGAGAATGGGAGGAACCGTTGGTTCCAAGGATGAGATGCCAATGCAGCCGGTCATCATTTGTGATGTCTTTGACGCCTGGGGCATCGATTTCATGGGCCCATTCCCTGTCAGCCACAGGTTCGAATACATCCTTCTTGCGGTAGATTATCTGTCCAGATGGGTGGAGGCTATCCCGACCCGAGCCGCAGACAGCAGGACTGTCTGTAAATTCATCAGAGAGAACATAATCTCTAGGTTCGGGATCCCCAAAATGATGATATCAGATGGGGGTAGCCATTTTGTGAATCGGGAGGTGAAGAAACTCCTGAAGGACTACGGCATCGAACACCGTGTCGCGAGTCCTTACCACCCACAAACCAATGGTATGGCTGAGGTGTCGAATAGGGAGGTGAAAACCATATTGCAAAAGCTTGTCCGCCCGGACAGGAAGGACTGGTCTCAGATCTTAGATCAAGTCCTCTGGGCGTATAGGACGGCTTACAAGACACCGTTAGGCACCTCCCCATTCCGAATGGTATTCGGAAAGCTGTGCCATTTGCCCGCAGAGTTAGTGCACAAATCAGAATGGGCAATAAAGAAGGTCAACTGGAACACACACCTGGGTCAGAAACAGAGAGATATGGATCTGAATGAGCTTGTGGAAGTCAGAAACCGAGCATATGACAACAGTTTGGTGTACAAGGACAAGGTGAAGCGTTGGCATGATAGATATATCAGACGAAAGACCTTTGTTCCTGGACAGAAGGTATGGTTGTTCAATGCTAGGCTGAAGATTTTCCAAGGCAAATTAAAGTCTAAGTGGACGGGACCATTTGTCGTCCGTACGGTGCATGATAGTGGATGTGTCGAGATCTCAGATCTCGCAGATGACGCACCGACATTCCTAGTGAATGGGCAGCTGTTGAAGCACTTCGTTGAATCCAATGAACAGTTAGTCCATGTGGAGGAGATTGTATTCATGCGCGAGACAGATACAACAGATACATCTCAAGCCGCGTATGAAACCTTGCAGCAATGAACTCCAGCCATCCGCAGCATCTCAAAAGATTCAGACCGACTCATCTGTATATATCATTCTTCCTGTATATCCTATCCTTTACCCCCACGATTCTAGTAACCCATCCCCACATCATCGAACCATTATCTTGGACTATACTTAGGATGACCAGATCCTAAGTATAGGGGGGAGGGGTCACCCGAGTCGATTCACTGTACATTCTCCAGATCACATTGGTCCTCCTACTCATTTCCTACCGATACTTAGGCTGACCTGAGCCTAAGTATAGGGGGGACCGATGCCCGCATTGTATACTCATCCATTTCTCATCTTTCCCTCGTCCGCCCCATTTCTGATCTTCTTCTACACTTAGGCTGCCAAAGCCTAAGTATAGGGGGGCGAGACGACTTCTATACTTTTTGTTACTTTTCGCTCTCCTACGCTTAGCACGAGCTATGTCTTTTTCCTCGCTCTTCATGCTCTGAGGACATAACACACGCTAAGTATAGGGGGCGTGTATATATTACATATATACTTTACCCATATCTCGTACTTTCGCGTATTTTTGTATATATTTTACAATAATTACGGGTGGGTAAAAATCGAAAAAAAAATATGATGAAAATGAAAAATATAAAAATAGGCTTCTTATTTACTCTTGCATATCATCTCTGCATATGAAAAGAAAAATAAAAAGAGTCTTGCATTTCCATAGCATGACATCTCATCTCATCTGCATACTTTGCATATGCAAAGTGAAAAGCTAGTGGGTTCTGAACCAAGTTATGAGTAGATATTGAGGATGGACTTGATTTGACCTTAATCCACCTAATTTCAGAGGAACCTTATAGGAACTGGAGTTAAGATTTCTCAGGTCTAGTGACTTAATTCTTTGAGTCCGCATGTCTATGTTCACATGTCATCTTGATTAGTCTAAGTAGAATATCTCGTGCATACGCAGAATTCTTTTAGACAATGACCTAACTTGGACAAGCACTATGCACGTAGCTCTTCATTGATGAGGTGGTGAGGAGGTAGAATCCTTTAGCTTGGAGTAGCACACGGGTGGAAACATCCGTCCTCCTCTAGGGAGGGTAGTGCATCTCAACCTAGTCTGGTGGTGTTGACATCTAAGGACAGGATGCTGTGGGTTGCAGTAATGCTTCAAAAGAGGGATAGTCTACTGACTCAAGAGGAAAAACTCCTGATGTACATGCTGCTATTTGAAAAAAAAATATGCAAAAACTCCAAAAAATCAGACAGGTCCAAGAAAAAAATAAAATACCTGTCGGAGTATGTATACTAGTAAAGAAATGCAGCTGGATGACTTGGCTACACTGGTCAGGCATCCCGGGATAGGTAGTTACACTGGCTACCGTCCATTCTCTTCTCCACCCCCTCCTCTTGAGTTGGTCGCACTTGAACTTAGAAGGGAATACCCCGCTCCTCGAGGAAAGAGTTACTGGACCGGGTTATTGAGTTACCTTGTTAGAGGAGGCTGATTCCGAGCCATTTCTGATGTGGAGAGCTATTTTACACTTACACAGTACAAGTAAGAATCATAGTCATCAGAAATATGCGTTTGAGGATTTGTTCTGACCTGACTATTGAGGCGTCTTGAATAGAAGACTAGTGGAACTTGAAGTCTGTTAGGTCTTAAGTGCAGGTCCAAATAAGGTTCCGCCACACAATTAATCCAAAGGTTGAGTCAGGCTCCATTTTTCAACTTTTGTTCATGACCTTGGTTTGGAACCCAAAATCATTTCACTCTTGCATTTCATTTAGTTGCTCGGGGACGAGCAAGGTTTAAGTATAGGGGGTTGATGAATCTGTGATTCATCACTTCAAAAGTCAAAAATAGAGCCTTGTTCCCGAGAAAATAGAGGCATATTTCCCCTTATATTGCATAAAGAGCATTCATGCATATATTCATAGCTCATGCAGTTTAGCAGCTCATTTGCATTTAAATAAGAAGCCAAAAATCCCTTGTAAAATACCTATTCACCAAAATAACCTCTTCTCTATAATCTATACTACTTAGTTAATAATATAGGGAAGAATGCCAAAAATCACCCTTGTAAAATAGCCAATAAAGCCTGAGAACCCCTGTACACAAGAATGCACATAAAGTCCTCATGCAAACTCCGATTTAGGTCTACTTACTCTTAGAATACTACACATTAAAAGACCTTTAAAATGAGACTAATTTCATTGAATTTGGAGCTTGTATGAGAAAGTTGGGTTTTTGGGCCACTTTGTATACTACATATGTATATTTATGTATCCTTGTATTTATGTATCATATTGGACCTCATCTCCGTCTTTGGTCAACATGAAACTTGTAGATCTCATCGAGATCTACAACTTTCATGTTTTGAGTTTCTCCAAATTCGGTCCCCTCTTCTCTCTACACGTGCATCTTATTCCAGCCACTCACAGCAGGCCCCGTGGCGCCCTCTGGTTGCGCCACGCGGCCCGCCTCCCATCGCCTCATCCGCCTGCGTCCTCAGCCGTTGGATCTTGCTTCAGATCCAACGGCCCAGCCTTTTCCACACACGTCCCTTTCCTGGACCATCCGATCATCTCCTGCATTGATCTACGCCGCTCGTTCGCGCCTCCACCAGAGCCCTCCACGTGGCAGCATCTACGCCGCTTGATCAGACCCTTGATCTCTCAATCGCAGCCGCCCTTCTCCCAGCGGATCGCGGCCCTCTGATCAAATCCATCTCCTCATCTAAACCGTCCGCTCGCGCCATCGCCAGTGCCCACCACGTGGCGCGCTCTCGGCCCATCATCAGCGCGCCTTGATCTCATCCTACCCGCCCACCACGCTCTGATCACCACCGTTGGATCCCAAGATCCAACGGTAGAGACCTCGTCTCCTACCTCCAGGCGCCCCTCTCTCCCACGTCTCTTGCCTTGCGGGAGGGGCGCCCCCTTCCTATTCTTGGATGCACGTCAGCCACCCTCTCCCACCGCTGACACCCCCACGACGTCACCCACTCGTCCCTCATCCTCGCCGTCTACCTCACGCTCCACCACTCCCACCAGAGTCGCTCCACGTCTACCACCAACCTCGCCTCGTCACCAGCCAACCCAACACCTTCACCTTATAAATACGTCACCACCGGCAACGTTCACCCCCATCCGCCACTCTAGAGAGGTTCCTCGAGCTCAGATCGATCCATTGGTGACAGCAATTGGGTGTGTCTTCGAGCGAAGACAAGTTTCTTCTCCGGCGAGATCCACGGCAAACTTTGCCGTGTCGCAGCCTCCCTCCGCGAAGCTGCGCGAGCTCGGGACCCTACCGATCCCTCGAGCGAAGACCTGGAGCTCAAATCTGAGCTCCATTCCCCAGGTAGCCCCCTCCATCATCTTCTGATCTTCTCCTTAATTCTTCCTCTGATTTCTCCTAATTTATTCGCCGTCCACCGTTGTTTTCACGCTCCACCTTCAGTCCTCTGAGCTCCGCGACAGAGCTCCGATCTTCGCGCACCCTTCTGGTCCCTCAAACACCGCATCTCGACTTTCCTCGACTCCAGCTCCGCCACCTCGGCGGAGCTCGCTCACCGGACCACTCACACTCCGCCTTAGGCCTCGCCGTTCACCCTACATACCTCCACGTGCACACACGTGCTTCGGCTATACCCCTAACCCCTTGCAGGTCCTCACTTCTTCACTGGCCGGAGCTTCGCCGGAGCCCCCTTCGAGCTTCTTCGCCATCGAGCTTCAGCGCATCTCCACCGCTCCTGAGCCCACCGGAGGCTCCGACGTACGCTCCGCATCTTCCGAGCTACTCGAGAGCATTTGAAGAGCTTCATCGACGCCTAGCGACCGAGGCGGAGCAGAGCCAGCTACGCCGGAGCCCCGCCTTCTCCTCCGCAGGTGGCGGGGGACCGTTGGAGACGACGTACAGCCACCGTTCGATCATCTTGATCGAACGGTCCGAATCACGCCACGTCACCCACGACCGGAGCAGCAGAGAGCCATTAGATTCGTCACGATCCAGCGGCTATAGATCAGCCACGTCACCACTTCATCGCGCTCCAGGTGCCGTTGGATCAATCTAGATCCAACGGTCACTAATCGCCCATGTCGCTATCAGCAGGAGCAATCCACAACCGTTGGATCGATCAAAAATCTAACGGACGCAGACACGCCACGTCGACATATACCGAGCCTCGGCCCCAAGCCTAGGCTCGGACGACCCGAGGCTAATCCGAGCCGCAGTCCGGACCTCCAGAGAGCCCGAACCTCGCTCCGAGCCTAGGCCGCCCACATGAGGAGCACGTGCGGCCTGGGTAAATTGCACCGAGGCCCCTGGAGCTTTCCAAAATTGCAACGAGGTCCCTGTGAAGCAGACCCCACGTGAGGAGCACGTGCCCTGTGGAGAATTTGCACAAGAGTCCCCCGCATTATAGGTAATTGCATTTTAGTCCCTGTTTGCATATTTGTTTATTGTAATTTTAATTTCTTGTATTGCATTTATACCCCTGTGTTTGCACGCATCCCTAGATTGCATTTTACATCATTTTGAAATTTTAAAAATTGCATTTTGTTGAGAATTTTGTCCTCTGTCTATTGGTACACGTGTCTTATTTTTGTAAGCTCATTTGAATTATTAGTGAATTAATTGGTGAATTGTTGACATATTTTGCCCAGTGACACCTTTTGATTTTTAATTAATTCTCTGTGCCTTCAAAAATTATCAAAAATTCACAGTAGCTTAAGGACATCGTTTTTAACATACCATAAAAATTTCATAGCATTTGCACGCATATTGAGGTCTAAATAAATTGTTAAGTAATTTTATTAGATTAATTTTAATTAATTCATTCCACAGTGAAATTAAGTTCTTTAATTTTCCTAGGTCCCTTATCATTAGAGCCACCTAGGATAATTTTAGTTCTTGAAAAAATTGTGGTTTGATATTTATTAAAAATTAAATACTGAAAATTACTCTGTCTGTTCATTTAATTCACAGTAAATTTATTTAGTGTCGAAAAATTCCAAAAAAATTAGTGTAGGTCATTTTCATCATCATTAATCATCTGATCAATTTTCATAATTTTTGGACTTCATTTGATACCATAATTAAATTGAACATTAAATTGACCTACATTGTCTGCACAAGTCTGCATATAAAAAAATTAAAAAGAAAAAAATTACTTCCCAAAAATCACACACTTGGATAATTGCTTAAATTCACCTAAGGAGACAGATGCCTCCCTGAGATCGACCTTGGACTCCACCAAGAAAAAAAATTGCCGCTTAACATTAACTTCACATTAATCGATAAGTGGTTTTTGATTAACCCCTCGTATCCGACTACAACGAATCACTTTAATTAATTTGGACATTAATCTGCCTAAATTAACATAGGGTGCGGGGGCGGTTATCACGTGGTGAACCGCATGCCGTCCATTATGCTAGAAGAAAAGGTCCCTTTCTCGATTGCATTTCCCGAGAAGGACCTATTCTCTCTTATTCCCAGGGTTTTTGGATCTGTGGCGTTTGTTCACAATTTCACTCCTGGTCGTGACAAGGCCTCACCTAGAGTTGTCAAATGTGTTTTGTTTGTTATTCTCGTGCTCAAAAGGGGTATTGATGTTATGATCCTATAGGAAGAAAATATTATGTTAGTTCTGATGCCACATTCTTTGAGTCTATTATGTACTTTTCTCCTACATGTGACAGGTTATCCAATGCTACTTATGGTGAGGATGTGGTTGTTCCTCCATCTTCTCCACCATGTGCACCCAATGTTGAGTCTCAGCCTTCACCACCTCCACCACCACTACCATCTCCATCGCCTCCACCATCTCCACCTCTTTTACCTCAGAGACAACTCCTACTGCATGTATGCACGTGAAAGTCCTCTTCTCATGCACCCTCCACATCATCCAGCATGCCTTAGGTATGTAATAAGCGCATCATTTCAACTGATGGCACTGGTGTGTTGAGTGTTACACAGGACGAGTTGATACCAGAAAATAGAGAGGCTGATGACCTGACATACTTATTGCCTTGCGAAAGCCTCGTCGTCAATGTGCAACTTATCCGCTTGCTACGCATGTTTCATTGGACAATCTTTCATAGGAATACAAGAAATCTGTTGTGGGACTCTCTGTTGTTTCTATCCCAACAACATATCAGTAAGCCATACAGGATAGTAGGTGGCATCTTGCAATGGAGGAGGAGATGGCATCTTTACAGTCACGTGGCACATGGAGCATTGTTTCTGCTCCTCCAGTTGCCTCTGTGGTGGGTTCCAAGTGGATATTTATAGCCAAGCAAAGGGCAGATGGCAGTGTAGATTACTACAAGGCAAGGCTTGTGGTACATGGGTTCACCTAAACCTATGGAGTGGACTATCAAGATACATTCTCACCAGTGGTCGGACACTCAATACTTCGCATTGTTTTATCAGTTATTATTTCACAAGATTGGCCACTTTACCAGCTTGATGTAAAGAATGCATTTTTATATGGTGATCTACAGGAGGAGGTTTATATGCAGTAGCCAACCAGGTTTTGCTGCTGAGGGGGAGTCACAGAATGTGTGCATGCTTCATAAGGCAATTTATGGCCTGAAGCAGAGTCCGAGAGCTTGGTACCAGAAGCTGTCAGAGATAGAGCAATAGGGTTTTGTGAGGTCTGCAACGGATTACACACTGTTTGTTCATAAGACACAGAGATGTATTGTTTCTATTCTTGTCTACGTTGACGTTATCATTGTCACATGGGATGATGAGCAGGGTATTCATATTGCTAAGGAGTACCAAGCTCAGCAGTTTGTTACTAAGGACCTTGACATACTTCGATACTTCGTGGGATTAGAGTTCGCCAGGAACTAGTGTGGTCTTGTGATGACCTAGAGGAAGTTTGTGATGTATCTTCTTTCTGAGACATGTATGATAGGGGTGCAAGCATGCTACTACCCCTATGGATCCAAGTATGAGATTATATGATGATGACATTAAGGAGGTAGATCGGAGGAGATATAGAGAGCTTGTTGGGAAGCTCCTATACATCACTATCACCAGCCCAAACATAACATTTGCAGTGAGCAAAGTCAACCAATTATTGGAGAAGCCCAGGAAGGTGCATATGGATGCGGTTCATATGATCTTGAGATATTTGAAGACTTCACCTGGTTCTAGTCTCATATTCAACAGGGGTACATCTCTTGAGGTGACAGCTTGTGCTGATGCAGATTATGCAGGTTGCCCTGGAGATAGGAAGTCTACTTCTGGCTTTGCAATTTTTGTTGGCAACTCTCTTGTTTCATGGAAAAGCAAGAAGCAAACAAAGGTACTCAGATCTAGTGCAGGATCCGTACAGGGTTGTGGCACAGGGAAGCGCAGAGATTATGTGGGTTAGATCTGTGTTGGCTAATCTTATTGTTGAGGTTTCTCTTCCCATGCAGCTTTTATGTGATAATCAAGCAGCTCTATTTATTGCCAACAATCTTGCATTTCATGAACGGACCAAACACATAAAGGTGGATTGTCATTACAGTAGAGACATGATTCAGAAAGGTCTCATATCTACATCTCATGTCTCTACAGGAGATCAGACTGCATACATCTTCACCAAGGCACTCGCTAGATGTCCATTTCAGGGGTGTTGCACCAGCTGAGCATGATAGATATATATGCTCTAGCTTGAGGGGGGTGTTGAGATAGGTATATCTCCAGTTACATGTTTCTTATTTATGTTTTCTCTATGTACTTCTCTGTATGTAACCCAGGGATTTTCTCCTATATAAGAGAGCCCTAGGGTCTTTTCTATGACATGAATTTCGTTTCTTCTAACATATAACATATACAAAATCAAACAAAATCCAAACTAAAAAGCCTAAAAATTTAAATATTTGCAAAAAATATAAATATCATATAAAATCACATAAAATTCACAATAATGTTTTTGGTCTTGTTTTAAAAAAGCTTGAAAAAAAATTATAGAAATTGCTTCTAGAATTGACTTTTTTCTTTTTAAAAATATCGAAATAATAGCTTATGTTCCTTTATATTTGTTTTCAACTTTAATTCAGCTTAAAATGCATAAAATACATAAACAAATACCATAAAAATTGCCAAAAATAGAGACAAATATCTAAAATGCAAAAACATTTTATATTTTTTATTTTATTTACGTGTTTGAAAAATCTAAATAGGATTTTATTCCAGTTTTGTATATATCTTATTCATAAGTTGATTATAAAAATTAAAAATACATAAAAGTATGCAAAATTAAAATCAATTAAAAAATAAAAATCAAATAATATTAAAAAATATATAACATATTAATTAAAAAACAAAAATTCATAAAATCCATAGAAAAAGTTTGTCTCCTTGAGTTCGACACTCCTACACTTGCCACTACACATTTGTTAGGAATATAAATAAATAAAAACTATTTTCTCATATTTTTCTGAGTGACAGATTCGATCGCCACAACGACACTGCTCTTCTTATATAATAGTAGATCGAAATATTTGTTCATTAGATGATGTCGCATCGGGGAGGCACGACTTAGTGGGTAGAATAACTATGATTTTTCTACTTGTTTGTTTCTTTTATTCTTCATTTTATTTCATTCGTTTACTTGTTTTTATTCTTCCATCTATGATCTTATGTTGGTTTATGTTCCTTCTTGTGTCGCAAGTCTCGTGTGCAGAGGTCGGCTTCATAGGGTGTCGAGTAGTCGACGTATGTGAAAATCGACGTTTTGGTTCAAGTCAATTGCAGAGGAGTGACATGAGGAGGACGAGTCGCATGAATTTTATTTTGTTTTAGTTTCTTATTTTACATCCTTGTAATTATATGTATGATACTCTTTGGTACTTTCCCTTTTGTTGTTTTCCTAGAGCCATCAGATACTCTTGTGTGTTTGCGAAGCCTATTTCGACGAAGAAAGACTCTGACTCAAAGGGACAAAGAAGGCACACAAATGTCGGGGCTTCATCGGTTTTCATCGTATTTTCTTTGATTTCTTCTTTATTCCTCCCTATTTTCTATTTATTTTCTTTATTTCTCATGATTTGAGTTTTTCGCCTTTGTTTTCATTTGTTTTGTGTGCTTGAGATCCTAGTTCTTAGGTTTGTATTTGGTTGAGCTAGGTAATTATTAGGTCCAAACCCTAATAAGATTTCATGTTCCCATAAACATTTCGATTTGGACTTAGTCAAATTAATTGGTGCTTCCTGCTAATAGAAGTTCCTACCAGGATGATTCTCGGTTGCATTCATTTAGGTTAGATTTACTTTTATATGCACATATCATATTACATGTAGACTGTTGGAGTAAGGTAGCATTCTATCTCCTGCATGCATCATTAATTTCTCTCGCATCTCCTTTTCCGACTTCCTACCCCATTTTCTTGAACTTATGTTAATAAAGGAATTGGAAAACTATTAAGCAAATTGCATTGAAAAATACTCAAAAAAGTGATAATCAAATAAAATTAGGACTAATTGAACTCGGCCCTAAAAAGAAACATAACCATTCACTCTTGTTTTGGGGAGAGTAACCCCCCTCATTAGACACATGTGCATACCTCCAGACAGAGCGGGTGATGATGTAGCCCTAAGGATTAGAGTCAAAATCCGTGGAGTTGTGAGGAATCTCTGATTTATCATCACATTTCTCGTTTTATCCTTCTATATTATAATTAACTCTAATTAGTGGATAATATATATAATTGTATTATAGTGTTCTGTGTTTTCTTAAATAATAAAAATCCCTAAAAATTAGATAAATATTGTACGTATTTATTTTGGCATTAAATATAAGCTAAAAATACAAAAATAACAAAAAAAATAAAATCAAGTGTTTTTAAAATTAAAAATACTTCCAAAAATTATTATTTGTACATATAACATCTTTTGGTTTTTTTGATCAACATGAAACTTATAGATCTCCTTGAGATGTACAACTTTCATGTTTTGCTTTCTTTCTCTATTGGCTTGTAAATATTTTATTTTGATATTTCTTTTTATTTTCTATTTTCTAATAATCATATTAGGCCACATGGCTCTCTTTGGAGAGACCATCTGGTTGACCATTCATTCACTCCCGCCCACGCTCTCCATTGTTCGATCAACGCTCCATATGCCATCCCAGCCGCCCATACCCTCTTCAAATCATGCTCGTCTGATTAGATCAGATCAGGCCATCTGGATCCTCCATTAACGCCCAACTCACGATCATCTAATTGGCTCCATCAGACGGTCCTCACTTCATCCATCACCCTGCTACTCTCGACCCTCCGATCTATCTCCATATCTCATCACAACTACTTGCCTTTGCCTCCATCAAGACCATTGGATCGCATGATCCAATGACCCACGCCTCGTCTCCTTCCTCCGTAACCCCCCTCTCCCACACGTTATGCCTCGTCGACCCCCCACCTTCTTCATTATTTCCTAATCACGTCACTAACCTCCTCCTCATCTAAAACCACCTAGACATTGACCTCACACCTCTCTCTCTCCCACCCGAGCATTCAACACCCACTCCCATCTATGTAGCTCGGGTGATTGATGGTTACAATCCTCACAACCACCTCTCTTGTAGATGTCTCCCCTCTCCATAAAACCATCTCCAGATCCTAAGTTTGACGAGGTTCACCCTTGCATAGAGGCTCTCCCCTAGGCCTCTTCACCTCCTCTGGAAGGGGGAGGTCGAATCGAGGTCCGGCCATGGGGGAGACCACCTTGTGATGACCCATGGTCGGATCGACAACGTTACGGCCCTACCTCAACCATTGAGCTTCAAGGCATCCTTGGCCTTATCAAGCGATGACTGGAGCTTCACCTAAATCTTAGCCCAAGCCTCCCCATCCGTCGGTGACCCTCTTCAAAACCCAGGTATTCTTCTTGTATTTTATTTCCTTGTTTTCTTTCATTTAATTAGCCATGTACCTCCGTCTTCACCTTCAATTGACCATCTCCACACCTTCACCGGACTCTACTGATCCACAAGCTACCCTTCAATCCCATCTATCTTCCTCCAAGCCCTCTCCACCACTTTGATGCATCTCCTCTTCTAATGGCAGAATAGACCCACCATTTCCCCACTTCTCCACCTCCACAGGGCCTTCATTTCACCTCGCACACATATAATTTTGTTTTGGCTATGTTTTCCAACATTGCAGGTACCTTCAAAATTTTCAATGGCAGGAGTTTTGAGGGGAGCTCCATTCTAGAAACCCACCTTCGACGGTGTTGCGTCGATGCCACGATTTGGTCACCCTCGCCTCATCTCAGTGCATCAGAGATCTTCGTTGACATCTTCCTAAGGTGTACCAACCTCCAGTATAGCGAGAAGACCAAGGAGGAGAAGATGCCATCCTGTTGGAGATTTTTTGCTTCACCACGATCGTAGAGGAGACTTGGATGTCAACAATATACAGGTACCATTGGATGGACTCCATCTGATGGTCAACATCTCACTCAAGCCTCGGTTACATGCCAACAACTTCGGTGGAACCGAGCCCCTCTTCAAAGCATCCAGGTGTGCCACGCATCCCGGACCACATCACCCGCCCCGGACCCAAACACGACCCTCCGTCGTGCATACCAAGAGTGTGGGGTGCTAGATAAAGTGCAGCCAAACCCAGTGACTTTCTTCAAATTGCGAACCGATCCTCCTCAGGCGTGCATGCCTCACGAGGCTTGCTTGGAAGATTTGTGAGGATGCCCCATCGGATTTTATTAACTACAAAAATGCCCTTCCTAAGGACTTTTTCGTTATGTTTTGTAATTATTTCATGCATATTTTCCTTTCAATTATGCCCTTGGACCATTTTCTTTATATCTTGAGCATCCGAACTCCATTTCAGTTGATTTCAGTTTTATTTTGATGCTAATTTGTTGATCTATGACACTCTTTATTTCCTGATTTGGCAAACATAACATCACGAACTTAATTGGGAATACATTGTGTCATTTACTTGATATTTAAATGCCATTGGATGAAATTGGAATTATTTTGATTTATCAGTTGATCATGAAATTAATTATGACTTTATTGCTCAAACTATTGATCCTCTATGGGGCATAAGTGTACATTAGTCTAGGTTTGTATATCATATCATTGAGTAGCATTATATTTCATATTATCCATGTTTAACTTGTATACAATTCAAATAAAAATTACACCATTTTCATTCATTCTATGGCATGCATCATCTTTGCATTTGTCTTGTATTGCATGGATGACCTAGATTGCATTTTTAATCGATTAATTGAAATATTAATCTCTGGTTAATTATGAAGATATATAGTGTCCATGTGTTCGACCTTGGTATACTTACCAAGTTTTAAAATACTCCATAATATTCAAACATTTGTAGTTTTTGATCGGATCATTTTTGCATCATGTACTACGACAATTCTCTACTATTATTAGAGGCAAAAACTCGTTCATCAGATGGCACCATTGTCGGGAACACGACTCATCTTCGTGATTTCATAGACTTTGATATTTAATTAAGTTTATTATTTTTTATTTTTGGGACTACTTCTATGTGTTGACTTTCTATTGTATTGTTCATTAAATTTCTTGATCAAATATCCAATGCATGGCTCTTGTGGCAGGGCCAATGGAGACTGAAGATGCTCGGGAGACATGGAGGCGAGAGTTGGGAGCTTCAACTGTGAGTTGTAAAAGAACACTTGAAGAGCTCAAGAAATTTTAATTAGCATTGTTTCATGCATTTGTGTAAATTATTTGTAATAATTGTCTTTATTGCAGTTGTCAATTGAGGAGTCATGTGTGTATCATGGACTTGGATATTTTTTGTGGTGTATGGAGTATGTTTCACCCCTTACCCGAGTGGGGCACCACTTGAGTGTTTGATCTAGGTTTAGGCACGCGGCTCTCCAAGCTTCATGTCATATCTCATGTGCTTGAACATAGGTAGGACACACTAATAAGAATCAGGGAGATTGACTTCATCTCCTCAAATTTAATAAGATGCATTCCTACATCGATCGACTTATCCCAAATAAACTCATTTCTTCATCACTAATAGTATAATGTTTAGGATGTCGCTTTTCTCGATTTACATGCATGTGATGATATATTTAAAATTCAGTCTTACATAACACATGGAGAATGGAAGCAATATAAGTATCTCTTTCTCGAGCATCCATCATGATTTCCTCTTACATCGGCTTTTCTTGATATCCTTCTTGATATTCAACTTAGGATTTCAATGGAATTGGGACTGGACGGTAGTCGATGTTTTCTTAATTGCTTGCTCACATTAAATTCAGTGACAACCTAAGCTAAAACTGGGATTGATAGTGCAAGTCGTTCAAATCAAATGGAGTGAAAATTTAACTTGTATTATGAAAGATCAACACCCACATTGTACACATGTTATTATGCATGTTGAGAGGTGAGGACATATCCCTAGGATAGTGCCCAAAATCTATCACTTAGATGTGCGTACGGATTGATATTTTGGATGATCACCAATAAAATCGACAAGGTAAAATGACCAACATTTGTTGGTCTTCATGTCTGAGTTGAACTAAGGGCGTTTGACTAAATGGTTGAGCTTTTGATTGTGTATTCTACCCAACCCTCCCATAACCCCAGACACTCCATTATTCCATCTCCATAGATTTATTAATCTCAGTAGATTCATCCATCTTGTAAATTCATTTCACCTAACCCTAATTGGTACCCTGGTTTCCCATCTTAGTTCCATATTTATCATACTTAGGCTACTTTTGCAGCTTAAGTGTAGAGGGAACCATGTTCTATATGATTGTTGACTTTGGGTCCCTCCACTTCATTTCACATCTCTATCCTTAAGCTCTTCTCAGCCTAAGTAGAGGGGGGTCAAGCCCATGTTCCCTTCTATTTCCAGTCATTTAACCCTTCCTTTTAGTTCTCTTCTTATACTTAGGTTATTTTTAACCTAAGTATAGGGTGATATCATAGTTAGTTCTCGTATATCTCCTGTTATTTAGCATGAGCTATGGCTTCATAACACTTTATGCTCCGAGGACATAGTAAAAACTAAGCATAAGGGGTTGTACCCATATATTTCAATATATTTAGCCATAGCTCATATTTTAAAAATGTTCAAACTTTTTGGAGCTAGGGTAAAGTATCTGTGAACTGATTTGTGTTTAAATATTTGTAAATGAGTTGGAAAATTTTCTAACTATGTGATCTTGTTTTGAAAAATGTTTGACAATGGTTTGAAATGTGAAGATTTTTACTTGTTTTGAAAGCCTTTTGAAAAAATGCTTTGAAAATTTATATATCATGTGACATGGTTTGGAAAATCTTTTCAAAAAAAATCTTTTCAAAAATAAGAGTGAAAATGAGACTAATTATTTTCGTAAATACTTCTAACTTCATTCAAAAACCCATAAAAATAAAGAAAAATTAAAAGTTCTTTAGTAACAATTTTGATTACTAAACTTAAAAATGATTAGCTACATTTCAATGAGGGAAGTACGGTCTCCCTTAGCAGAGTGAATGGCCAAAAGATAATGCATATGGCACCGTCTTGAAGTAACACGGGTAGCCGTTTGACGGTATGTACTTATGCCCATACTTGCTGAAAGTAGAAGCAACTAGTCATATGAGTTCTGGCCAGTCATTCTTTCTCTAAACAAGCCAAAAAAATCACAAAAACATTGACTATTGAGTGGGTCTTTCCCTGACACAATCACTACTACTCAAGGCTGGAGGAAGTGAGAATATTTGGTTCATGAGGTCTTAAAAATAGGAGCTAACCAACCTTAGTCATTAAGGTTTGAAATTTAATAATCCACATTTCCCTAGTTTAAAAGATATGAGTGTTATATTACACACTTTATCTCTACCTTTAAGAATATGATTAGCACATCACATGCACAACTGCATGAATGATGAGATGAGTTGAAGTTTCTCTTGAGGAACTATGATTTGAGATTTGAGACTAGATTCAATTCAATTATACTCGAGGATGGGATAAAATTGATGAAGGCTTCATGAAACCTGAGTGCCAACAACCCTAGATAGTATGAGAACAAGTTCTTATGCTATCTCTTTATATATATCTAAGTGTCAGGTTGTGATAAAATATAAAAATATTGATCAGTGTATGACAACTTAGTAAAAGCAGTGTAGCTAACCAAAAAGAAAAGAAAAGAAGAAAAAGAATGATGAAAGAAAAACTGTCATTACAAAGTCAACTATAAAAGAGCTTACACCAAGGGAGAGCACTCCCAACATTTTCAAAGTGTCCACTTGGACCAAATCTAATTAGGCCAAATGAGTCGGGCTATTACCTCAAAAAGGACTCTCCATCGTAAGCGATATAAATGTAGATGCAAGTTTATTAGATACTTAAAAGAAGACATTGATGCACTCCCAGAAAAACAAGTACATGCGACTCAACAACTCTTGGTAGGCACACTGAGCAACAACAAAAATATACATGTGTTGAGTAATAAAGCACTCGAGAGGATCCTTGTTCCAATGAGAGAGAGAGGGAGAAGAAATCATATAAACCTATACCAACTAGCCCTCCACGATCACTTTCAAATATGGCAAACTAAAGAGAAGGTAAATTGAATGCAATAACTAATTTATTCCCTAGTGTTGAGGATTGGATCCTGAGGAGAGTCTCGTAAACTAGGACATTGGGTGACATTTTCAACTCGACTCTCATGAATGCAATGCATACTAAATGTCATACCTCTATACTATATGTATATACAGAGTGTGATAATTAGAGAAGTTGGATTCCTTTTGACTAGAGCTTGGTTCAGTTTAGAATTTTAGGACCACTAAAATCAAGGATTCTTGATAAGTCAAGTCTTGAAAGTTCACATGCACAATTAGGGATTAATCTGACTCAATCATTCTTTAATTGCTCGAGGACGAGCATGGTTTAAGTACAGGAGGTGATGAATCTCTAATTTATAATCACATTTCTCAGTTATTATCCTTCTATCTTAGACCATTCAATAAAATCTAACCTTAAGTTACAAATATTAACAAACTAACCCATGTTTATAGTTAACTCATATGAGTGTGTATATATTTAACTATATTATAGTGCCATATTTTCTATGTTTTATTAAATATCAAAAATCCCTAAAAAATAAATAAATATTGAACATATTTGCTTTGACATTAATATAAATAGAAAATATAAATTTAATACAATAAATGAAATCAAGTGTTTTTAAATTAAGAATACTTCCAAAAAATAGTTTGTACATATAACCTATTTTGGCATTTTTGATCAACATGAAACTTGTAGATCTTTGTTCGATCTACAACTTTCATATTTTGCTTTCTTTCTAATTCGGCTTGTACATATCTATTTGATATTTCTTTGTTTTTTTTATTTTCTAATAATCCTATTGGGCCACATGGCTCTCTTTGGAGAGACCACGTGGCCAGCCCTTCATTCACTCCTGCCCTCGCTCTCCACCATTTGATCAGCGCTCCAGATGACATCCCAACCACATATACCCACATAAAAGGTAGTCCATCTGATATGACTGGATCAGACCATATGGAGCCTCCATTAGTGCTTAACTCATTACCGTATGATTGGATCCATCAGACGACCCTCACTTCATCCACCACCCCGCTACTTTCGACCCTCCCATATATCTCCATATCACATCACAACTGCTTACCTCCGCCTCCATATGGAATGATCCAACGTCTCACACCTTGTCTCCTTCCTCAGCAACCCCTCTCCCACATGCTATTGATGGACATGCGAGCCCGCGGCGAGCCATTATGCAATAAATGTTATTGTAAATATCATACCCTGATCTGAAATGCAGAATAACTAATTTGCATAATAGGTCTCTTAGTACAATTAGGGTTACGTATCATGGTCATCTTGATGATCATAAAGTTGTTGATTCAATTGTTGAATCGTAGAGGCTAGTGCTTGGATGAATATCTAAAGAGTTCGATTGAGGACTCATAAAGTACCGTCAAATGATTGTTAAGAGTTAATCTCCAGCCTGAGTAGGAGATGGCAATCATTACTCTCATGGGTTGATATCTAACCGACCTCTTGATGTAGGTCATCTGGATAGGAATAGAGATTCGAAGGTGTTAGATAAGTTAGATCAAAGAGTTGACTTAACGAGATCAAGATAACCAAGATCTGTGTCGTACATTGTCACGATCTCTGATCGGAGACATATGTGTTACTATATATTTGAGTATGCACATTTAGTAGACTGATAGATTGATGATCTAATCAAGGTCTATGCACCGACGAGCTGGTGTGCATACAAGGTCATATGAGTAATACGATCTATCAAAGGGATCATACATGTTCGTTACTGAATTGGAAGACATGATCTCACTCATGAGATATTGGGATCAAATTTCATGTACGGTCATCTCGCTTTGGAAGTTTAACTGAATTTGAAGGTTTGATATATGCTTTTGGAAAGTATTTGATCAATACCTGGGTATAATATATGCTTTTGGAAAGCATATGATCGATACCAAATCCCAATGATCAAATGAGGAAGCTAATGATAAAACCCTGGAGGAGACAATCTAAATAAGATCTAAAACTTTAGGTTTATTATAGGTCTTCCAGTATGCAAGATGTACATGTATTAGGAATACTTGAGGGTGATGTGATCGATAAAATATGGGATAATTACACCCATAACCCTGAGTAATTCTGTAATAACAATCATAACCCTGCATAATCACGAATTACATGAGAAACCCTGAGTAATGGTTAACTCTTACATGGCATAACCCTGTGTTAAATTCCGTTTGCCACACACGTTATATTTAACGGTTTTTGTTGAAAAGGATGAAACTGCCCTTAAAGCTCATTTTTATTTGCAATAGCATGCCATCCTCATACCCCTCGGTCGAACTCGAAGTCCCCCTCCACCCAAGGTGTCGAGCTCCTCCTTGAACCCCCATCCCGGCACCGAGCAAGCTCTCCTCAAAGCTCCGCCTCCGCCGCCGTGACGTCCCAGCCCCCTCCCCTCCCAACCAACCGCCCATGTCCTCATCCCCTTCTCGACAACCCCAACCACTCCCTCCCCCCGGCGCACCTCCCAGGTCCTCCCACCCCCACCGAGACTTATCCTCCCCTGGTCGACCCTCGACCCGCCGCCCCACAATCCCCCCTGCTCGACTGCTCGACCTATCACCACCCCCCATCTACTCGACCCGCCGCCTGCTAGACCCCCTGCTCGAAACCCCTCCCCCCCCGCTCGCCCCTCCCCCCTGCTCGACCCGCCGCCTGCTCGACCCCCACGACCCGCCGCCACCCAACACCCACTCCTCCCCCCGCTCGATCGGCGGCCCGACCCCCAATCCCCCCACCACACACCACCACCCAGGTCCTTCCACAGTCACTGACCCACCCCATCGCCCAGCGGGCTAGAAGCGTCCCCCAACCCACCCCATCGCCCAGCGTTCGAACTCCCCCCAACCCCCCTCCCCGGCGCCAAGTGAGCCTCGCGCTCCTGCTCGACCTCCGCCTGCTCGAAGCTCGATCCTCCCCTGCTCAAAGTCCGCAGCCCGCCATCCTCCGACCCCCCCTTCCTTCTTTAGTTCATTGCTCCTCGGCTCGCTCATACTCGCACCATCACTGCAGGTTAAGGTGCGGTACAGATGATGGGAGGTGGTCGGTCAACGGTAGGTGAAGGGAGGCCGGAGGGAAGAGGTTCAGGTGGACGGAAGTTGAAGGGAAGGTGGCTGGAGGTTGAGAGAGATGTGTATTTTTTTGTTTATTTATTGACCGTTGGATTGAGGATGAGTTAGATTAACTCATAGATATGGTTGAGTTAACATATTAAATTAACGGAGGGTTATGAGTGTAAGATGGAGTGACTATCCAGGGTTGCTCGTGTAATTCGCGATTATACGGGGTTATGATTGTTATTGCAGAATTACTCAGGGTTATGGGTGTAATTATCCCATAAAATATTGTATAACCATGACGCTTCCATTCCGAGGGAGTAATGAAACATGTCTGAATGTAATGACTCCTCTCAATAGAGAAGTAATCTAATCTTGGTCCAAATATTGAACAATGATAAGAATGTGATTTGAATGCAATGAGAAGATTAGATTTACGGCTTTGATTTAATCAAACATCTATGGGAGGTCCCTGATGAATCTGTAATTCATCACTCTAAAAGTCGAAAATAGAGCTTTGTTGAGTAATTAGATGTATTTCTCCATTTATTTCGCATTATTCTCATTCATACATATTATAATTAATATCTGAATTTTATCATGCATAATGTATATTACTAACACTAATAAATGAAAAATATCAAAAAATACTAACTTGTAAAATTGACCAATAAAACTCAAACCTAGTTTGAGGCTAAGAGCCTTAAAATGTGAATCTCTCTCATATAGTCTCCTATCAACTCCTACTCACTTTTAAATTAATGTATGTTCAATTATCTTCAAAACAAGATCAAATTCAAAAGAATTGGAGTTTGTATGTGAAACTTTGGTGTTGGGATCCCATTTGTATATTGTATATGTCCCTTTTATTTATTTATTTTATGTCTATTAAAAATCAAAAACAAAGATTAAGTTGTAAATATTTATTTCATATTTTCTCTAATTGTAAATTGGTTTTTATCTTATTTTAAAATGCCAACAAAATCTGCAAAAGATAAAAATATGTTATTTTATACCTACAAGATACCACCCAAAAATACTTTTCTACAGATGATTTATACCTACAAGATACCACCCAAAAATACTTTTCGTATTGATAAAATGCCAAAAAATTTGCAAAAGATAAAAATACTTTTTCTGCCTAAAAATGTGGTTTTCGGTCCTTCACAAAAGTTGTAGACTCATTGAGACGAGCAACTTTCATGTTGACCATTTTTTATTTTGATCCCATTTGTTATTTCATTTTTTATTTTTGTTTATATTAATTTTTGAGTTTTCTAGGAGCGACACATGGCTGCTCCTGGAGTCATCACGTGTCATCCCCATTTTTATTTTATTTCCTTCTAATTTTAGTTTATTTAATCATTATTAATTTCTTTTATTTTTATCTTTATTTATTTATTTTAACTCTTATTATTTATTTTATCTTATTTGTTTTCTTATTATTTTATTTATTTTAGTTAGTTATTTATTTATATTTATTATTTGTTATTTATTATTATTTTATTTATTTATTTTATTTTTATTTATTTTATTATTTACCTTTTTTATTATTTTAATTGTTTATTTATTTATTAATTCTATTTTATTTTATTATTATTTCTTTAATTTTATTTAATTTTAAATTTATTATTTATTTTCCCAGCTATGTGGCAACCGCTGCATATGCTATGTGGCACCTCTCCCCCTCTCTTCCATCTGCGCCTGCCATCCCCATAGGACCCGCTCCTGTGTTTGATCTCGGCCATGCTCCCCCTCCAGTTTGCAACCACCACCGTGTGTTCGCTGCCCTACTTCTCCATCGTTCTCCAACTCCTCCAAGTATCCCGCACGACACTCCAACCATCCATAAAGGTGTGTTGTCACCGTCGATCCCATCCCATCTGCCATATCTTCAACAAGGAAGGGAGAACTCGAGATAGGGCTGGTGACAGCAGCCCCATTACTCGACGGCGAAGACCCCATCTCTAAGGCACGATCCAGAAGGGGAAATCACCTTCTACTGTTGATCTTCCTAGAGGATCGGTCGAGCCTTGCCATACTCTGCCCACGACTGGAGGCAAAGATCGTAGCATGCCTTTCGTTTCTCCATCTCCAGTGAGAACAACCATGCATTCTACCACCTTCACTCCATGTGCCACCTCCTCTACCTTCCTCTTCTCATCCAAGATAAGGACCTCCATAATCACATCACCGCCTCTCCTACATGCCTTGAACACACCGACGACCTCAGCCGTCAACATCGACGTTCGCCTATGCCTACCACTCCACTTTGCACTAGACATCTCCAACAGAATGAAGCTCCAGTCATGCACCCAAATCATCACCAACCACCTTCGATTAGCCGCACTGCACACTCCTACCACGCCACCTCCAGTCGTGTGTCGATGGTGGTGGTCACCAGCTCCACCAACGGAATTCCTCGACCTTTGTGCTCGTCGTCGCCCTCCACCTGCGAATCCCCAACCATCTGCCACTTCCTCCATTTGGTTCCATCGAAGGAAGAAAAAGGAAATACCCATCATGTGAGGAAGCCTCTCCCTTTTGGGCAAATTGCATGTATCCCCTCAGATCGTTAGTAAATTACATCCATGTCCTCACTAGAAGGATGCATACGCACAGCACATTCCTGCGTAGGAAACTTGCATTCAAAGCCCATGTTGTCCTAACGATTGCCCTCCATACCCCTATCGACCAGGAGTGCATGTGCCATGCAACAACCCTGGTGGAGAAATTGCATTGAGCCATTCAGAAGTCTGCATAATCACGCGCATATCCCTGTGCTTCAATTTTTTATCATTTTATTCTGTAATTTGCATTTAGAACCACGCATTTATCTCGAAATTTGAACATTTTCTTTCACATCAATTTTCATTTTTCAAAAACTTCTTATTGTAGTTCAACTAATTCTTTATCTAATGAATATTTATTTGCATTTTTTGTGAATTGTGATTTATTTATTATAACTAATTCGGTGAAAACTTGCATAGTTTACACATTTTATACTCTAGAATTGCTATTAAATTATTCGTTGCTCTAAAAATTCCCAAAAGAACACATTAGATAGAATTACATGTGTTCTACATTATGCCCAAATTTCATGTCATCACACAAAATGAGGTCATATAAATTAAACAGCAATTTTAATGATTAATTTTTAATAGGTTGTACATCAATCATTTTTAGGATTTATTATTTTTTCTAGATAGATCCTCGTTAGATACATCTAGGATACTTTTAGTTCCTGAAATTAAATTGATTTGCTATTTATAAAAATTAATTTGCGAAAAATCACCATGTCTGCATATTTTATTTGTAATTAATTCATATTGCATCCAAAAATTTCAAAAAAAACTATAGTAGCTTAATTTCATCATTTTTATATTATGGCTAAGTTTCATAATTTTTTGACATCGTTTGAATGAAAATTGCATTTTAGTCTTCGAACTTTTCCAAATTTGCATTTCATTCATTAAATTGCATTTAAAAATACCGAACAAATATTCTTTGAAAACCTAATCTCTAAATCACCTAATAAGACCTAAGGAGACAGTGGCCTCCTAAAGTTTGACCTTTAGCTTGCCCAAGTAAAATATAAATTGGATCGCTTTCTTTAATTGGATAATTAATTTAAGCAGGTTTTTATTGATCCTTGATTACCCGAATACTAAACTAAAATCGATAAATTAACCATGCCATTTTCGGGTTTGGGTCTTTCAGTCCCTGAGATATAGATTTGAGATATGATCTCAATATCCAAGTTACTATATGTGGAACATACAATCGTCATGTCCTTATCTCCAAGTATCCGCGGAGAAAACGTATTATTCTTGAAAGAGTTCAAGGATAATTTCATTGATGATAATGTGTCTGATCATAGAGGAAATTTGATAGTTAAATGTAATTTAATTATCATGAATAATATGAATTTGATTCATATTATTTGTCCATATAGGGAGAGTTATCTAAAATATTTAAATATAATTATGTGATTAATGTGAACTCGCATTATTTGGGCACATGAGAATAGATATCCAATATAATGAAATATGATTTAATTATCAAGGATATGAATAATGTGGATATCACTATCCTTATTATTTGTATATATTATAATTGTGATTTATAATATATTAGACAGAGCTTATTGTAAATAGTATCTACAAATTAATTGTTGATGTGAATTGGATTCACATTGAAAAATAATTGGGAATACAATTTACATTTTATTTTGGATGTGTGAATATGATTGACAACTATTCAAAGGCATGATTGCAATATTCAAAAAATTAATTTGAAATTATTTTTGATGAATTATTTTACAACAAAATTTGTTGTAAATATATGAAGGATTATGTGGGATTTTATATATCACATAATTAGAAGCCAACACCTTCCATGAATGGAGGGTGGATGGACACCCTTTGACTCATTCAAAGAGTGGTCCCCCTCTATTTTAGAAAGGTGGATGACCTCCTTCCTAATCCTTCTATCCTGATAGATTTATTTCGCATTAAATTATGTTGATTATTCAACAAATTTAATTAAATTTAATTGTATTCTTACACAACAAAATCATGACAATTGAATAGAAACAAAAATCAATCTCAACCATTGATTTTGTGTTTCAGATAGATTGTGATCCATGGACACCCAAAATACTATAAAATAAGAGGCAACCCTAGCTCTTCTTTTACAACTTTTTTTGCAAGTGTTCTCTCCCTCTCTAATTCTCATACACATCCCCCCTCCTTAGAGTGGTCATCTACTCCAAACCCTAGAGAGGACCATAGTCGTTGCCACGACGTTGTGTCGCTGCTTTGACTGCCCGTGGATCTCTGTCTACTTTGGTGCACCTCGCTCGTGAAGAAGATGTCGGATATCATGAGACGATATCAAGAGATTCATCGCTTAGATCATCAACTTGGATTACGAGGAGCAAGTGTTTCATCAACACACTCGCAAGTGTCACCTCCATTGGATCAGACATGAGACACGAAGTCTCTTCCTTTAGAGACAACTAACACAACCATGCTTCAAGAAGTAACCCTAATACTCATTTGTGGTTCATATGAAATCATGTGTTTTCATCGCTTTTAAATTTTTTCAATTCTGTTGCCCCAAGCAACAAGTGTGACTAGTCGCTCCCGATCACATATGATGCAATCTTCACGCTTCTGTAATGCACTTAAGGTTTTTTCCATAACCTTCAAGTGGTATGAAAGTCGGGTACGAGGTTTTGGATATGATCCATAAACCTAAGATGACATGGGCATTTTTAGTTGTGGGAATTTTCATCACATTTTGATCCCGCAATCATGTTTTGTGCTTATTTTTCGCACTATTTAAGTAAGTGATTTAAAACCTTATTTTATCTTGAATTATGTTACTCATCTTATTATCAAATTGTAGGATTTGAGTTTGCGTGATTTGGAATCTGTTTGCTCAAGTTATGATCATTTTAGTAGACATGTCCACTGTTACGGGAATGGTATTTTTAGAGCGTAATCAAGAGATAACAACGGTTTTAAAATACCTTGAAATGTTTGTCTATCACTGTATTATGTTGCAAATCAATCAAATTGGCAAATCAAAGAAATTTAGTTTGCTTGATTTGAAATTTATTTGCTCAAGATTTGTTAGTTTTAGTAAACATGTGTCACTCTTGAAAACTTAACAAATTTGAACAAGAATCTTATGATTGTCATTCAATTAATTCATAGAAATTAATGGTTAATCTCCTGGAATAATTATTTATTAAATATTTGTGAAATATTTAATAAAAATAATTATTTTGAATGATCATAACCAACAAGATAATTGATTTTGATCGATTTGGTTATGATGAACTTTCCAACAAATATTGATACTTGAATAGGATTGGGGATTTGTTTAGCAAATATCCTTATAATATTAATCAAAATAGTTTTGATAAATAGTATATGGTATAACTTCGATTGAAAGACCGAATATCATCTCAAATACAATATGACTAAATCACATTATCCTGACCTGAGGTAGATATGGTGTCTAGTCGGGGATCGTTGGGTAGCAAGTTGCTCCGTGAATGGTCTGTCCCACATCCTGTGTGTACTGGACATGACAATAGGTAAGGAAAGGATAATGCTTGAAATGATCATGAGGTATTTTTCCTAATTATTAAAATATGAATAATACATATTTTGAGATTATACCATCTTTCATGTAACAATCAAGATTATTTGTTGGATGTTGATTGGATCATTGATTTAATATGATTAAATTAATTATCCAAAATTATCATAATATGTATTTACATATAGATTAGAATTCTCTTGTAAGAATTAATCATAATGAATATGATTCATAATGATTAATTAAAATTTGAATGGGATATGAAGGATCACATAAGTGACATCCATGGTCTCCCGTCAAGGCGAAGGGTTATGTCACCATGGATGTTATGTTGGCAGAGAAGGAATCCATAAAAACTTGGTATCCAACACCATGATAAAATACTACCCTCATGATTAGACCATGTCCATGAGATTTGATAAAAAGAAAGGTGCCTCTAATGAGACGCGGATCTACCCTTCTAGTGTTGTCTAATTGACGTGTTTCATTGCAGTCGGATAAATCCGGATCGATCAAAAATAACCACACAAATCGAATAATCAACGAATGAAATTAACGCGCGGTTTTATGTTTGTTTAGCTTGGGCAAGCCCCAGGGTCGACTCAAGGAGGAAAAGGAACAACTTAGAATCAAGTT
Source organism: Ottelia alismoides (assembly GCA_037367405.1). NCBI lineage: Eukaryota > Viridiplantae > Streptophyta > Magnoliopsida > Alismatales > Hydrocharitaceae > Ottelia > Ottelia alismoides. The sequence continues at coordinate 127,621 of JAZKJV010004801.1, read as the reverse complement.
AAAGGTGTTAGATTGTGATTTTCCTTTGTGGGATATTTTTTAATGCAATAAAAATGACAAATGCAGAATATGAATTGGATTAAATTAATACAAAAAGAACCGACTTAGCCAAATTTAATTTTAATATGAAATAAGTTCTAATCAGCCAAGTGATATTTTTTCTAATAACCTAATCCAATTACGAGTGCAAAATGTATTTTTTTGGAATTTTTGGCTTTAAAATGCACAAATGAAAAATACAAACTTTTTTAGGTTTTTATGCAATTTATCATGCAAATGATATGCAAAAATTATGAAACATTTACTGGAAGTTAAATATGATGAAATGAAGTTACCTAAGTTTTTTAGAATTTTCTGACACTTTATGATTTTTTTATTAATATTTTACTGAAAATAGAGTGACTGTGGGTATTTAATTCCTAATAAATCCATGAAGTTAGAGAATGAATTATCTCAGATATATATTTCAATAAGGAATCCAGGAGAGTTGAAATTTCTCAAAAATATCATTCGTGGAATTAATTAACAATCAATTACAGAAATCACTCTATAATTTATTTTATGCACAAGACAACTCTGAATTGAACGAAATTTGGACTGTAATCAAAGCACTTAGAGGCATCAACTACAATGTTTTCACAATTTTTGGAGCAATAAATGACTATGTGCAAATTTCAGAGCATAATTGGGCAAAATATCACTGATTTTCAAACTCTGATTTTTAATAAATAATACAATACACACAAAAATGCAAATAAATAGTCACAAGATAAGGAATTAGTTGCTCTAAAAATGCTATTTTTGATGACATAAAATGATGCAAAAATATTGTCCAAATTAACGCTCAAAGCCAGGGGTATCAATGCAATACTGAAATTGAAAATGCAATATATGCATAAGGACTATTGTGCCAATAAACAAAATGGACTGGTTAAATATGCAAAATTTCTAATAAAATAAAATAAATGAAAGACCTTGATGGGTTCCAATAAAGGAACCAACGTCTAGGGCACTCACAGGGGGGCGGATGCGCGGGGCGACGCACCTTTTGCACGAGGGCGGTAGTTACTGAGCGAGGTGGTGACGGTGCGCACGTCGCTGCAAGGCCGGCGGTGGAGGGGCAAGATCGCGGGGTCGCGATGGAGCAGGCGGAGGGCGCGTCGACGCGGATCTGGGCACACGACCGCCGCTAGAGGGGCGGGCGGATGCGCGGGGCGACGCGCCTGTTGTGCGAGGGCGGCAGTGCGCCTGTGGTACGAGGGCGGTGGCGGCACTGTACCTCGTGCGGGACCTGCGGCTGGTTGGTCGGTCTCAGACGGAGGAGGGGCCAGCGTGGAGGGATTGGTCGAAGGGCTCGGCAGCAGACGGTGCGTGGGGCCATGCGGGCGGCTATGCATGGCGACGTAGGGGGAGATGGTGCTGCTTCTAGAAAGCTGGAGGTGCGGCTGGGCCGCGCGAGGGGGTGCGACAGCAGGCCGCGCAGGTGGTCGTCGGTGGTTGTTGTCGGCGGAGGCGGTGGTCATCATCGGCGGAGGCAGTGGTCGTCGTCAGCAGAGGCGGTGGTCCAGCGGGTTGCCGGGGTGGAGGCAGGGGGGTTGGCGTACTGCTTCCTCCATGTTCTCCCTTTTTCTATATTTATTTATTTATTTATTTATTTATTTATATTTTCTTTGTAACAGGAATAAAATATGAAATGAATAGGTGGATTGAGATGGTAGTGGTGGTAATGAAATTGAATGAGTATGATGAATGATGGTGGTTTTTGTATGATGATTTGTGTATGATGTTGTGTGGTGAAAAATGTGGTGATAGTGATGAGATAATGTTTGTGTGATGAACAAGACAAAAAAATAATGTGAGATAAAAAAATGACACGGAAAAGGAAAGGGATTACTTACCTGTGGTTCACCGAAAATGGAGCCACGGTGTGCGGCTTCCGTCATGGCCTCAAGAAGGATGACAGAGTCCTTCAAATCTGAGCGAGTCTGATTGGAATCTTGCGACGTGGCAATGGTGACGCCGCGGATCTCGCCTTGAGGTTGTCGTCGCTCGACTCGTCTCCTACAGCTGTCACCTGAAGGTTAAAGGGGCTCAACCTCACTTCTTTCAAAAACGGCGGATGATGAAGAATGAGGAGGAGATGAGAATATAAAGAGGATGAGGGAAGTTAGAAAAGAGATGGAGAGAGTGGAGAGAATGGTGGAGGAAGTGGGGAAAATGGTGGCTTGGAGTAGAAGGCAAGTAGAGGAGAAGAGGTAAAGGAAAAAATAAAGTAGATAAAATGTAATATAAGTAGGCTACTTAAAATAATTAAAATAGTAATAATAAAATAATAATAAGAATAAATCCGAAAATAATAAATTAAATCCGAAAATAAATAAAAAAATGGGGGGACATGTAGCGGCTCCAGGAGCGACCACATGTCGCTCCTAGAAAATTCAAAATTTAAATATAAAGAAAAATAAAAAAGAAATAACAAAAGGGATTAAATCAAAAAGTTGTCAACACGAAAGTTGTTCGTCTCGACGAGATCTACAACTTTCATGAAGGGTTTAAAATCAAAAGAAGACAACTGTACAAAAATATATTTTTGGGTGGTACCTTATAAATATAAAATACCGCATTTTTATCTTTTGTATTTTTTTATCACTTTTAATTTAGAGAAAAATCAAAATAAAAATAGAAAAAATATAAAAAGAATATTACAACTTAATCTAATTTTTTTTATTTTTAATAATTAATAAAATAAAAGGATAAAATGAAGGGCAAAATGATCAATAGATACAATATACAAAAGGGGCCCAAAAACCAAGTTTTGCATAATTGGTATTGTTTGAAGGTCTTTAAAAGTATATTATTTTAAAAATGAGTAGAACTAAATTGGAGGTTGTATGAGAGAGATATACGTATTTTAAGGCTCCTAGTTTCAAACTTAGATTGGGGTGTTATTGGTCAATTTTACAAGTTAGTATTTTTTTGATATTTTTCCTTTGTTAGTGTTAGTCATATATACACTATAGAGTTGATTTTATTGGATTCAGAGTTAGTACAAAATATATACAAATAAGGTATTTTTGCTAATATACATGTGAATATTTACATGTGAATTTGGCTTATTATTTTATACAAATATGAATGCTAAAATGCAGATATTATGCTTGCATGCATGAATGCTAATTATGCAATATAAGTGGGAATATGAATCTAATTACTCAGGAACAAAGCTCTATTTTCAACTTTTAGAGTGATGAATCACATATACATCAACCCCCTATACTTAAACCTTGCTCGTCCCCGAGCAACTAAAATGAAATGCAAGAGTGAAATGATTTTGGGTTCCATACCAAGGTCATTAATGAAAGTTGAAAATGGAGCTTGACTCGACCTTTGGATTAATTGTGTGGCGGAACCTCATTGGGACCTAAACTTAAGACCTAACAGACTTCAAGTTCCACAAGTCTTCTATTCAAGACTCCTCAATAGTCAAGTCAGAACAAATCCTCAAACGCAAATTTCTGATGACTATTATTCTTACTTGTACTGTGTAAGTGTAAAATAGCTGCTCTCCGCATCAAAAATGGCTTGGAAACAGCCTCCTCTAACAAGGTAACTCTAGTTACCCGATCCAGTAACTCTTTCCTCGAGGAGCGGGGTATTCCCTTCTAAGTTCAAGTGCGACCAGCTCAAGAGGAGGGGGTATAGAAAAGAATGGACGGTAGCCAGTGTAGCTACCTATCCTGGGATGCCTGACCAGCGTAGCCAAGTCATCCAGCTGCATTTTCTTTGCTAATATACATACTCCGACAGGTTTTTGTTTTTTTTGGACCTGCCTGATTTTTTTGGAGTTCTTGCATTTTTTTCTCTTTTTTTTCTTCTTTTTTTAACTATATACAAGGTGTAGCATGTATATCAGGAGTTTTTCCTCTTGAGCCAGTGACTATCCCTCTATTGAAGCATTATTGCAACCCACAGCATCCCGTCCTTAGATGTCAACACCACCAGACTAGGTTGAGATGCACTACCCTCCCTAGAGGAGGACGGATGTTTCCACCCGTGTGCTACTCCAAGATAAAGGATTCTACCTCCTCACCACCTCATCAATGAAGAGCTATGTGCACTGTGCTTGTCCAAGTTAGGTCATTATCTAAAAGAATCATGCATGTGCACGAGATATTCTACTTAGACTAATCAAGATGACATGTGAACATAGACTTGCGGACTCAAAGAATTAAGTCACTTGACCTGAGAAATCTTAACTCCAGTTCCTATAAGGTTCGTCTGAAATTAGGTGGATTAAAGTCAAATCAAGTCCTTCCTCAACATCTACTCATAACTTGGTGCAGAACCCACTAGCTTTCCACCTTGCATATGCAAGATATGCAGATGAGATGCAGATAACATGCTATGTAGATGAATGAAATGCAAGACTTTTTTTGAATGCAAGGATGATATGCAAGAGTAAATAAGAAGCCTATTTTTTGTTTTTTGTTTTGTTTTGTTTTTGTTTTTGTTTTTTTCAAAACCTTGTTATACCTCCTATTTTCCAACAATTTACAAGAGTTTTATAAGTGTTATACAAATTTTACAAGTGTTATCCAATATACAAGTATACATGTATTTTAATTTTTTTTCAATTTTTATAAAAGGTTTACAAGTATTATACAAGTATACAAAAAAAATTCAATTTTTACCCACCCGTAATTATTGCAAAATATATACAAAAATACGCAAAAATACACGAAAGTACGAGCTATGGGTAAAGTATATATGTAATATATACACGCCCCCCTATACTTAGCGTGTGTTATGTCCTCAGAGCATGAAAAGCGAGGAAAAAGACATAGCTCGTGCTAAGCATAGGAGAGCTAAAATAACAAAAAGTATAGAAGTCGTCCCGCTCCCCTATACGCAGGTTGTGGCAGCCTAAGTATAGAAGAAGATCAAAAATGGGGCGGGCGAGGGTAAGAGGGGAAATGGAGGAGTATATACACGATGGGCATCGGTCCCCCCTATACTTAGGCTCTGGTCAAGAAGGTGTGAGAATATACTGGGATCAAGAAGGTTTGTGATGGACCTTCTTATGGGATCGTGGAGGTGAGTAATATACAAGTGTGTCGTTGTCGGAATCGTCCTCAGATGAATAATAGTGAGGTGAAGGGATCATCCAACACGGGTTCGACACACAGCTGCTTGCTTAGATAAGGCTTGAGAACAACCGAACTGAGCTCACTCATATAAATCACCTTATCCGGACCCGATGAGGATTCCTCTGATAATTCCTTCTCCAGAATGTTAAAGGAAATTTTCTTGGTCGTTTTTCTAGAACCTGAATCATTGAGAGGGAGATGAGAGTGACGCGCCTTGAGCGCCTTGAGACGTTCGGGGGAACACCTCGAGGAATCAATTCTCGACTTCCTCTCACTAGATAGCTGACTAGAAGAGGGAGCAACCATGTTTTTTGTGGAGTCAATTTAGTCTTGGTTGTTTCCTTTGAAGGTCCAGGATGTGGTGCGGTGCTGACCATGGGTTCCTCATCAGACGAGTCACCATATAGATTAGCATATTCATGAAGGGTCAGCACGCATCTTGAGAAGGTGCCAGTGATCTCAGTTGGCTTGACATTATTGGGCTCTTATGTCAGATCATCAAAATGGTTAAGACAATCAGCAAAAATCAAGTCCGACTCAATGTCAGCTTCTGGTCGTGAGTCCTCCTTAGAAGTTGTCACAGTGGTGGTGCAAGCAGTTGAGGAGGTGTGGGGAGTCTCTGAACCAACAGTTGTATGGACAATCGGTCTCTCAGGTGTAGTAGAGAGGTGGGACTCATCTTCCTCTCGATTGTCATGACTGTCAGCGGATGTGCGGGTCACCTTAGAGTAAAGTGTATCAAAGAGTGGGTGAGGTCTAAGCGCTCCCAATGCTGAAAAATCAATCTCCCGAGTCTCACAATCTATAGTCGACTTATCCAAGGATAAGAACGACTTCCCGAGAATAATCGGAGACTGGGTAAACTCTCTCCTTGGTGCTCGATGCCAATGATCGTGACGTCCATCTGGAGTAGAGCACCTTGGAAAGTAACGATGACTGAAATGTTTCCTCTCGACCGTTTAATAGATCGATCAGCCAACTGAACGATCTCTCTTGACTTTCTGATTGGCATGAGTTTGAGCTTGTCAAACACAGAGGTCGAGAGGATATTTATCGATGAGTCATCATCGATTCTCGCATGGGTAAAGATGGTGTCGTTGATTTCACACTCAACTCGAGGCAACCGCTTCACTCTGCGGCCCTTGGTCTTTCTCCCCATCACCAAGGAAGTGGCCATAGACACTATGTGTCTTTCAGTCCTTGTTCTCTTATTACCCGACCTCTTGGGCATCAATTTACTTCTCACAAATCGTTTGAGGTTGGGAAAGTGATCTATGGCCTTTATTAAGGGAAGATTAAGAATCAGTTCTTCATCGAGTGCTTCCCTTAGGGCAGGATCCAGTTTTTTAGGTCTTTTTCATTTTCAATTTTTATGTGATTTTTTGGTTTTTCAATTTTTTTGGTGTTTTGGATAGATGAATGATCAGACTCAAGATTGGAAGGCAAGGGATTAGTAGAAGAGGGAGATAGAATGGACTCCAGCTGTACAAACGGTGTGGGTTCCTTAATGCTTTCTTGGTTTTCAACATCAAATCTACTTACTTCCTTCTCCACTTTCATACCCAGGCTGGCAGAAATTGAGTGCAATATTTTCATGACATCTCTCAACTCGTTACCAAATGATTCATTTTTCTTAATAAGTCTAGAGATGTCATCCGCCACAAAATTCCCATGACAATTCATGGGAGAGTTATGCTCAAGTGGAGGATACTGCTGAGATATTGGGGTCTCATACTCAACATACCTAGACTCTAGCATGTAATGCTGGGTCGAGTATGGACCCTCTAGATGGCAAATATTGGTCGGAGTCTCATATTATGAAACGGGGACTGATAAGTCTAGCTCATGAGTCCAATCTTGTGAATGTATAGGCTCTCCGAATGAAGGCTGATTAATGGAAGCTTGGTCACTAAAGTCAATCAAGTCTGGGAAATCATGATGTTCAGGCGTCTCTATTCAGGTTGTTCGATCGACCATGTTATGCCCTAAGGTCAAGTCGGGATGTGTATATGTAAATTGTTGTCTGGTCCCTACTTGAGGTGAGAATGAAGTACGTGGTGGCATATAATTTTGCCAATCATCTATCTCAGCAGTGGCTTACTCTTCATTTGATTCGTTGATTCCTGCAAGCTCTTGAGAATAAGGACAGTCAACCCAAGATGGAAGTGGATCTGGAGTGTTGGAATATGGAGTACGTGAGAAATGCAAAGAAGTGGAGAAGTCAGTCGAAGTTCTGACTTCATAATCGAGTTGAGATGAAACCGACCACGGGTAAGGGTCTCCCATGGATGGCGGAGGATACATGGAAGAAGGTGAAGGTGAAGATGAATGGTATATGGTCGAGGAGGATTGACCAGAGGTCACAGGGTATGGGGACCAATATCCCGACATCTTGAAGAGGAAAGGAAGAAGATTGAGGTAGAAAACATGCAATTACACAGGATAACGCACACGGACAGACACAAAGACAAACGCTAAAGCAAACAACGAGTTCACACTCAACACGGTGAAGAACTCGAAACCGAGTCTGATTGATCTGGTTGATTTTGAATATGAATTTTCAGACAAGTAGCAAAGGTTACGTGGCCTATAGGGAAGTCGTCTCAAAGCCGGATGCGTCTTCCCTGTTTAACCTGTCGCTTAAGACACCGCTGGTCCTTCCTTTCTTCGCTCTTATCCCACGTTGATGGATTCAAAGACCTGCCCCTATCTACCTGCAAGCAAGCGGAGGCTGATAAGGCCGGAACTTCACCCTGAGGGGTTACTAGCAACTTGTCATGAAGTACTGCAATTTTGCCCCTATCTACCTGAGACAGGCGGAGGCTACTTGGTACTAGTCAGTGAACCTTAATAAATTCAACTTATGATATTTGCTAGGATTAGTCGGAACGTGATATGGAAGGCGAGGATTTGGCCTCTGCCTTAAGGTGTTAACACACACTCAAGTACCCTCACTCAGCCTGAAAACAAGGTCAGGGATTAGTCTCCCGCAAACAGTTTTTCCAATTTTATTGATTTTTTTTGTCAATAATGTTAGCAGACCTGGTTTTAAGTTAAGTTATCACTTGTTAGTCCAACCACACAGCACGTCTATAGTCCAGTCCCAATTTCCATTTAATTTAAGTTTGAAAAACAGAGGGGGAGATCGAGAAAAGCCCATGCACGAAAAACGATGATGTGTATGCTGAGTGAAGAATACTTACAATGATCCCTTCGATTTTTATGCAGGATGCAAAACATAATTGAAACCTTTTTTATACTAAATGCAGATGCAGGCGATAAAATCCGCTCCTAAACAGGCAGTTCTAATTGCAAGTGAAGTACAGGTTTGATTTGACTAGATCTGTGGTCTAAGTGCGTCTTTTAAGTGTAATGTGTGGTCCTATAGAATTACGAGCACAAGCAAATCCTAGAGTGGCTCGAGGAGCCGCTAGTGCAAGCCTAGTCCAAAATTCAATCCACACAGCACACAGGGACACGGTTCCACTATGTTTACACACGCGAGAACCCAAACAGGAACCACTGTAAATGCAGACACTTTTTTTACAAGTTAATAAAAAATGGATAAATCCTTTTGATGTCTCAACAGCTGACTTGATCCACGAATCGTCGGCCTCCGATGAACTTCGAGATACGTCGACTTCAAGAAAGCCACTCCAAGTCCACCGGGCCCTCGCACAAAAAAGATAAAAATGTCAGAGAAAAAATAAATAAAAAATATATAAATAGAAAAATAATTAAAAATGGAATAATTACAAGGTGGTTCGGGAATCAGACTACTCGAGTGATTGGAAAACCTAAATCTGATTTTCTAAAGTGATCCTAAGTCATTTGCCTCCCCGGCAACGACGCCATTTGACGAGCCGCGGACCTACCCTTTTTAATGTGTCTAATTGACGTTTTCGTTGCAGTCGGATAGATCCGTTTCGATCAAAAATAACCGCACAAATTGTTTAAATCGTCGAATGAATTAACGTGTGATTTTATGTTTATTTAGCCTGAGCAAGTCCCAAGGTCGACTCAAGGAGGCAAAGGAACAACTCAGGATCAGGTTAGAGGTATTAGATATGAATTTACACTAAGTTTTTTAGAATTTTCTGACACTTTATGATTTTTTATTAATATTTTACTGAAAACAGAGTGACTGTGGGTATTTAATTCCTAATAAATCCATGAAGTTAAATTATCTAGAGAATGAATTATCTCAGATATATATTTCAATAAAGAATCCAAGAGAGTTGAAATTTCTCGAAAATATCATTCGTGGAATTAATTAAAAATCAATTACATAAATCACTGTATAATTTATTTTATGCACAACACAACTCCGAATTGGACGAAATTTGGACTGTAATCAAAGCACACTTAGAGGATCCATCTACATTATTTTCACAATTTTGGGAGCAATAAATGACTATGTGCAAATTTCAGAGCATAATTGGTCAAAATATCACTAATTTTCAATATATGATTTTTAATAAATAATATAATACTCATAAAAATGCAAATAAATAGTCACAAGATAAGGAATTAGTTGCTCTACAAAATGCTATTTTTAATGAAATAAAATGATGCAAAAATATTGTCCAAATTAACGCTCAAATCCAGGGGGTATCAATGCAATACTGAAATTGAAAATGCAATCTATGCATAAGGACTATTGTGCCAATAAACAAAATGGACTAGTTAAATATGCAAAATTTCTAATAAAATAAAGTAAATGAAAGACCTTGGTGGGTTCCAAGAAAGGAACCAACGTCTAGGGCATGCACAAGGGGGCGGATGCGCGGGGTGGCGCGCCTGTTGCGCGAGGGCGGCGGTTGCTGAGCGAGGTGGTGATGGCGCGCACGTCGCTGCGAGGTCGGCGGTGGAGGGGCACGACCATGGGGTCACGATGGAGCAGGCGGAGGGTGCGTCGACGGGGAGCTAAGCGCATGACTGCCACTGGAGGGGCGGGCGGATGCGCGGGGCGGCGGGCCTATTGCGTGAGGGCAGCAGTGCGCCTGTGGTGCGTGGGCGGTGGCGGTGCTGCACCTCGTGCAGGACTTACGGCTGGCTGGTCGGTCTCAGACGGAGGAGAGGCTAGTGCGGAGGGACTGGTCGAAGGGCTCGGCGGCCGACGCTGCGTGGGGCGGCACAGGTGGCTGTGCGCGGCGGCATGGGGGGAGATGGTTCTACTTATGGAAAGCTGGAGGTGCGGCCGGGCCGCGTGAGGGGGTGCAGCAGCAGGACGCACAGGTGGTTGGCGGTGGTTGTTGTCGGCGAAGGTGGTGGTCGTCGTCGGTGGAGGCGGTGGTCGTCGTCGGCGGAGGCGATGGTCTGGCGAGCCGCCGGCGTGGAGGCGGGGGGTTGGCGTGTTGTTTCCTCCATGTTCTCCCTTTTTTATTTTTTTATATATTTTTTTATATTTTCTTTATAACATGAATAAAATATGAAATGAATAGGTGGATTGAGATTGTAGTGGTGATAATGAAATTGAATGAGGATGATGAATGATGGTGGTTTTTGTATGATGATTTGTGTATGATGTTATGTGGTGAAAAATGTGGTGATAGTGATGAGATAATGTTTGTGTGATGAACAAGACAAAAAAATAATGTGAGACAAAAAAATGGCAAGGAAAAGGAAAGGGATTACCTACCTATGGTTCGCAAAAAATGGAGCCACGGTGTGCGGCTTCCGTCGTGGCCTCAAGAAGGATGACGGGGTCCTTCGAAGCTGAGCGAGTCCGATTGGAATCTCGCGACGTGGCAATGGTGATGCCGCGGATCTCGCCTTGAGGTAGTCGTCGCTCGACTCATCTCCTACATCTGTCACCTGAAGGTTAAAGGGGCTAACCTCACTTTTCTCGAAAATGATGGATGATGAAGAATGAGGAGAAGATGAGAATATAAAGAGGAGGGAAGTTAGAAAAGAGATGGAGAGATTTGAGAGAAAGGTACAGGAAGTGGGGAAAATGGTGGCTTGGAGTAGAAGGCAAGTAGAGGAGAAGAGGTAAAGGGGAAAAAATAAAGTAGATAAAATATAATATAAGTAGGCTACTTAAAATAATTAAAATAGTAATAATAAAATAATATAATAATAAATCCGAAAATGATAAAATAAATCCGAAAATAAAAATGGGGGGACATGTGGTGGCTCCAGGAGCGGCCACATGTAGCTCCTAGAAAATTCAAAAATTAAATATAAAGAAAAATAAAAAAGAAATAACAAAAGGGATTAAATCAAAAAGTGGTCAACACAAAAGTTGTTCGTCTCGACGAGATCTACAACTTTTGTGGAGGGTCGAAAATCTAAAGAAGACAACTGTATTGAAATATATTTTTAGGTGATACCTTATAGATATAAAATACCACATTTTATCTTTTGTATTTTTTGTCACTTTTAATTTAGAGAAAAATAAAAATAAAAACAGAGAAAATATAAAAAGAATATTTACAACTTAATCTTTTTTTTATTTTTAATAATTAAGAAAATAAAAGGATAAAATGAAGGGCAAAATGGTCAATAGATACAATATACAAAACGGGCCCAAAACCCAAATTTTGCATACGAGCTCTGATTTTAATGCAATTGGTCTTGTTTTGAAGGTATTTGAAAGTATATTACTTTAAAAGTAAGTAGACCTAAATCGGAGGTTGTATGAGAAAGATATGCGCATTTTAAGGCTCCTAGTTTCAAACTTGGATTGGGGTTTTATTGGTCAATTTTATAAGTTAGTATTTTTTGATATTTTTCCATTATTAGTGTTAGTCATATATACACTATAGAGTTGATTTTATTGGATTTGGAGTTAGTATAAAATGTATACAAATAAGGTATTTTCACTAATATATAGGTGAATATTTACAAGTGAATTTGGCTTTTTTATTTTATGCAAATATGAATGCTAAAATGCAGATATTATGCTTGCACGCATGAATGCTAATAATGCAATATAAGTGGGAATATGCATCTAATTACTCGGGAAAAAAGCTCTATTTTCAACTTTTAGAGTGATGAATAACATATTCATCAGCCTCCGCGGTGGAGACATTAGGAGGGGATAATATGACGGAACAAAAGACCAAGGAAAGGAAGAAGAATGCACCAAGATGCAGGTGCTGGTAGGAGACACCTGTCCGAAGTGACTGCTTTTGCATACAAGCGCACATGGATCGGGCTCTTTGCTTCTTGAAAGAGTAAGGTTGTATGCGTAGTGACCCCAATATTAAGTCCTCATATTTTTGGAGAGATATTGGATTGTGCATAGAGAGTTCTAATCTTGTTGACGGTTGAATCAATTAGCGACGGGTCAACATCACCTTAGGGGTGGTGGTCCCGGGTGTTAAAGACCAAATTTGGAAATGCAAGTTGGACTTGCAAGGCAGAATGATATCCCGCTTCTTTTTATCTGAGTTACAAGTTCTCATATTATTGGGATGTAACAAAGGTAAGAAGGGGATCCCGTATCTTGCTTGAGTTATAATGGTAAGTATATCTCTTACTTTGAAAGTGAATAAGGAAATGAACTTCCAGAGTTGATAAGGCAAGACAACTTTGATATAAAAATCTTAAATCAAAGTAAAATATGTATTTATGCAAATTTTTTATTTCAAATAACCTACATTAAACCAACTCAAAAACTATACTCAATAATAACCAGTAAATATCATGGATTGGATCCATGATCAATATATTATACTTGCAATTGGACACATAATATATGTGGTTGAAATGTGCAAGTTTCCTTGTAATAATGAGGAATGACAATTAGATAGAAATTAGGACAACAACCTAGGATTGGTGTATTTATATAGTCTTTCTCTCTCATCGAGTGTGCTTTTGCAAGTGGCATGCATATGTGCTCTCTACATTTAATCATGAATGACATGGTTCACTGCATTATGCATAATGGTGGCTCGATAAGAGATGATGTACTTAAAAATGTTTGAGTACCTGCCTGAACCAATTCTTTTAAAGAATTTAGATGGATGTATATATGATGATTGTCATCATTCTTCTATATCTACTCAAATCATTCATGAAGCTTCATAATATTCATATTGTATGAATTGAATGCAGCTTGTATAAATGTTGAAATACTCTTATATTGAAATATTTTGAGTTCAACATAAGAGATCATTTATCTTAAGAAATGATTATTTATAGTTGAGGGGAGCGTAGTAGAAGCATGGGTCTGACCCAAGTAAGAAGGCAAGTCAAAGAGTTGATTGTACTTCTCTGACTTCCATATAACATCTAAAGAGTTGGATGAATGCCAATACTACAATAAGCTGATGTATTAATAGTATGACTATCTAGACTACCTAAGATCCTTAGAGAAGGATCCAGATAGTGCATCGGAATATTATACATATGCATATAATCATTGAAATTGACTTGCTTATTGGATAAGATCGAAGTCTAAAATTCTATCCCATTTTTATAATAACACTTGCAATTGGTTTCTTATGTTTTAGAAGACGGGAAGATTTGATCTTAAGGTTTAATAGTCATCCACATGGATGCTGATGCAATTGTTGCAGCAATCTCTATTGGATAGATAGACTACATATTCTAGTGGGAGATCCCTTAGTCTTAGAGAATGTCTCTATGACCTATATATTAGAATATATTCATTATTTATTTCTAAATGTTGGAAATAGACATGAATTCTGGAATAGGCCTATAATAAAGAGTTATGATGGATATATTTCAGATAGTAATCTAACATCTGGAGGACTGTATTAAATTAGAAAATTAATGAGTGGTAAATTAACATTTCTAATACTGAAAATTAAATCTTAAAAGATTAATAGGAGAATGAAGATCATTTGACAATAATCTGACATCAAGCCTTGGACATATGCCTATTGATGAAATCAATAGACTAGTAAGAGATGAAACTTTAGACTGTCTGAAATTTCAAATCTTACATACTTGTGAATATTATATTCAAAGTAAAAATGTCAAATGCACCCTTCTCTGGGAATGGTGTTAGATGCCAAGGTATTCATGATCTCATACATATTGATGTATATAGATCACCTATATCATAATAAAAATTAATGATATGTGATATCTATTGATGATTATTTACGACATGAGATTTCTTCCCTTCACCTTCGAAACCTTTGAAATGTTCGATTTCATTTTTTTGGTTTATAACCAAAGTCTGAAGGAAGATGAAATGAATTTGATCTAACCTAGGTAGCTTGTACCTATTAGATGAATTCAAGGAACACCTTATGGAGACAGGTAGATCATTTCTATCCCACTCCTCCTAATACACCTTAACTCAATAGAGTTGTAGGAAGATACAATTGGATCATGTGTGACATGATTTAATCAATGATGACTCTTAGCATAATTACCTTTTAGTTTCCATGTATATATGTAGTAGAGACTGCAATATATATCCTTAACAAGATTCCATGCAAATATGAAACCAAAACTCTCATAGGCTATGGTTTGGAACCTAGCCTAATGTTGGACACTTGAGGATTTAGGGTTACTTGGTCCATAACCATGTCATGGATGCAAGTATGTTGAAATCCAGCACCAAAAAGTGCTACTTCATTAGGAATATAAAGGATGGCATTAAATACCTACTTTATAACCATGATATTCTTAAAACATTTTATCTCTAAGAATATGATTCTTAGATGATGACTGTCTTGAGAATCAAGATGAAAATGAAGTAAAGAAACTCTTTGAATCTTGAGAAGATAATGAGGCTCCTGAAATTGGAAACAAAAAGGACAATTAAAGATGAAACATTCGTACCTTTTCAAATTAATTTAAGGATGTATTCCATGTCTTAGATAAGTCTGACAATGATCTGACTTCAAACGATGAAGCTTCTGAAGATCATGTCATAGAAAGATGGATGTTAGCAATAAAGTCTAAAGTAGACTTCATATGCAAGTATTCTATATGGACCCTCAAGGATCCATCTATATGCAAAAGACCCGTTAAGGTGTAAATGGATATTCAAAATAAAGATGGAACCTAATGAGAAGGTAGAAACCTTCATAGCACGGTTTGTAGCCCAGAGCTATACATGAAGAGAAGGCATCACTTGCGGTGAGACTTGCTCTCCTGTGACCATGCTTGACCCCATCAGAATATTGCTAATTATAGCTGCACAACTTGACTTTGACATCTTCAAGATAGAAGTCATTATTGCATTCACCTATGAATACCTCAACGAGAATATTCATATGAAGTAGTCCCAGGGCTTCATAGTTGAGGAACATAAAGTGTGTAAGATGTTGGACATGCGAGCCCATGGTGAACCATTATGCAATAAATGTTATTGAAAATATCATTCCCTAATCTGAATGAAGAATAACTAACTTGCATAATAGGACCCTTAGTACAATTAGGTTTATATACCATGGCCATCTTAATGATCATGCAGTCGTTGATTCAATTGTTGAATCATATAGGATGGTGCTTGGGTGAATATCTAAAGAGTTAGATAGAGGACTCATCAAGAACCGTTAAATGATTATTAAGAGATGATCTCCAGCCTGAGTAGGAGATGGCAATCCTTTCTATAAAAGATGATATCTAACTGATTTCTTGATCTATAAACCCTAAAGAAGACAGTCTAAATAGATCTAAAACTTCAGGTTTATTCTATCTTCAAGTATGCAAGATATACATATATTATGAATACCTGAGGGTGATGTGATCATAAACGATTTTATAACCATGATGTTTCCATCATAAGGTAGTGATGAAACAGGTTTCGATTTAAGTGGCTCCTCTCAATAGAGAAGTAATCCGATCTTGGTCCAAATGTTGGACAATGATCTGAATGTGATTCAGATGCAATGAAAAGATTAGATTTACAGTTTTGATTTAATCAAATATTTATGGGACGTCTGTAAGAACTGGATTTGAGATTTGATCTCAATATCCAAGTCCCTATAAGTGGAACGTGCGATCGCCATGCCCTTATCTCCAAGTATTCGTGGAGAAAGCACATTATCCTTGAAAGAGTTCAAGGATAATTTCATTGTTGATAATAACCGTGCATTGAGATATGGATAATTAAATGTAATTTAATTATCATGAATAATATGAATTTGATTCATTTTATAAGGAGAGTTATCTAAGATAATTATGTGATTTAATTATCAAAGATGTGAATAATGTGAATGTGATTGATATTATTTGGGCACATGAGAGTAGAGATCCAAGATAATTAAATGTGATTTAATTATCATGGATATGAATAATTTGGATAACACTATCCATATTAAGTATATTTATTATAAATGTGATTTATAATATATAAGAGAGGCTATTTGTAAATAACATTTACAAACTAAATGTTGATGAGAATTGAAATCACATCGGATAATTAATTGAAAATGTAATTTACATTTTATTTTGGGTTGTGAATGCGATTCACAAATTTCAAATGGTATGATTGCAATGTTCACAAAATAAATTGGATTGATTTATGTGAAATAATTTACAACAAGTGTTGTTGCAAAAGTTGGATATTATCATGAAATATTGGATTCCATGATAATAGGAGAAGGAGTCCACCTTTCCATATCGGGAGGGTGGACAGGCACAACTCCTAAAAGGAGTTGGTGGTCATCCACCCCCTTTATGAGAGGATGTCTCCCTCTTTTCTAATTATCTCCACGGATAATTGATTTAATTGAAATTAAATTTTATTGATTATTATTCAATATATTTAATTTGAATTAATATTTGTTGTGTTTTTAACAACAAAATCATGGCCATTGAAAGAAACACAAATCAATCTCGTCCATTGATTTGTGCTATCCATGGACTCCCAAAATATTATATAAGAAGAGGCAACCCTATCTCTTCTTTGGATAATGGAAATATTCTCCCTTCCCTTTTCTCTCTATTCGTCAAGTCTCTCTCCCTCTATCTCTCTCTTGTGGCCGTCCACCTTGATGCCCTAGAGAGAGACCGTTTTCGTCGTCGCATCGTCATTATGCTGCGAGAACGATTGCTCGTCAATCTCCATCTCCTTCGGCACGCCCCGCTCGTGAAGAAGACGTCGGATCTCAAGAGACGGGATCAGGAGATTCACCGCTTGGATCATCAACATGGACTGCGAGGAGCATGTGTCTCATCAACGCGCTTGCAAGCGTCTCCTCAGGAGGTCTCTTTGTTTAGATACTTGCTTATAACCACACTTCAAGTTGTGATTTAGATGAAACGATCCAGAAGTGTTCTCGGATCATGTGGTTTCATCGTTCAAAATTTTTTAAATTCTGTTGCCTTGAGCAACTAGTACGACTAGTCGCTCTCGATCGTATACGTTGTGGTCCTCACACTTCCATGATGCTCTTAAGGATTTCACCGTATCCTTCAAATGGTTTCAGAGCCAAGTTGGTGGTTTTGGATATGATCCATAAACCTCAGATGACTTGGGCTTTTTTGGTTGTGTAATGTTTTATCGCATTTTGTTCACGCAGCCCTGCTTTGCATGATTTTTTCGTCCGGTTTAAATGTGTTTAAACACGAAATTATCACTTGGATAATGTTTCGCACTAGATAAGGAAATCGTGGGACTTTAGTTTGCGTGATTTGGAATCTGATTTCTCATGTTATGATCTTTTTAGTGAACATGTATCTACTGTTTCAAGGATGGCGAATCTTGACGTGATTAAAGAGTTAATTACGATGTTGAAATGCCTAGAAATGCATGCAAATCACTTAGTTTATATTGTAAATCAAATTATCAAACCATAGAAACTTATTTTGCTTTATTTGGATTTAAATTGATTGAGATATGTTAATTTTAGTAAGTGAGAGTCACTGTTGAAAATTAATCAAGAACCTTGTGATTGTCATTTAATCAATTAGTAGAAATTAATGGTTAATTTCCTAAAATAATTGTTGATTAGTATTTTTTGAAATATTTAAAGATTATTATTTCTTAAATAACATTACCTTAACCAAAAATGATTAGATATGATCTAGATCACAATTGGTTACATCAATCACAATAAACATAGTTGCTTGAATAGGATTGGGGATTTGTTTAGCAAATATTATTATAATAATAATCAACATAATTTTGATAAATATTATAGGTACAACTTCAGTTGAAAGACCGATTATCATCTCAAATACAAAATGATCAAATTGTATTATCCTTACCTGAGGCGGATATGGTGTCTAGTCGGGGAACGTTGGGGTAGCAGGTTGCTCCATGAGCGGTCTGTCCTACTCCCGTCAGTACTGGCCATGATAGTGAGTAATAAAACAATAATACTTGAAGCGATCATGATCTATTTTTATAATTAATAAAATTTGAATAGTACATATTTTGAGATTATACCATCCTTTAAGTAATAATCAAAATTGTTTGTTGGTTGATTGAGGATTGATAATTGATTTACTATGATCGAATTAATTATATCCAATCTAAACACTCTATTATAAATAGAGTTGTTATTTCCCTTGGAATAATTAATTATGTGAACACGATTCATAATAATTAATTAGAATTTGAACATGATATGAAGGATCACATGAGTGACACATGGTCTCCCGTAGGAGACGTATGTCCGAAGTGATAGCTCCTGCATACAAGCGCATCTGGATCGGGCTCTTTGCTTTCGAAAGAGTAAGGTTATATGCACAGTGACCCCAATAGCGAGTCCTCATATTATTAGAGATATATTGGATTGTGCATAGCGAGTTCTAATCCCGTTGATGGTTGGTTCAATTAATGACAGGTCATCACCTCCTTAGGGAGGTGGGCCCCGTTGTTAAAGACCAAATTGGGAATGCAAGTTGGACTTGTAAGGTGGAATGAGTGCTCGCTTTTTTTATTCGTGTTGCAAGATCACATATTATTGGGATTAATAAAGATAAGAAAGGAGATCACATATCTTGATTGAGATATAATGATAAGTATATCTCTTACATTGCAAGTGATTAATGGAATGAACATTCAGTGTTGACAAGGCAAGATAACGTTTATATAAAAACTCCTAAATTAAAGCAATATATATATATATATGCAAATTTTCTTATTTCAGTTAATCACCATTAAACCCACTCAATACTATACTCAATAATGACCAGTAAAATATCATGGATTGTATCCATGATCAAGATATTGTACTTGCGGTTGGACATATACTGTATGTAATTGTAATGTGAAATTTTCCTCATAAAAATGAGGAATGATAATCAAATAGACAATAGGACAACAACCTTGGGTTCGTATGCCTCTATAGTCTTGATCTCTCATCGAATGTGCCTTGGAAGTATCATGTCGATGATGATCGTAATTGTCAAATAATCCTTATAAAATCTAAGAAGATGTTTTGGCATACATATGTGATCTCAACATTTAATTATGAATGACTCGGTTCACTGCATTATGCAAAATGGTAGCTCGATAAGAGATGATGCACTCAAAATGTTTGAGTACTTGCCTGGACCAAAAGTCTTTAAGAGTTAAGGAATGCGATGAGTGTCATCATTCTACTGTCTATACTCAAGACATCATGAAGCTTCATAATATTCATATTATATGAATTGAATGAAGCATGTATAAACGTTGAAATGCTCTTATACTGAAATCTTATGAGCTCAACATAAGAGTTCCATTGTCTTAAGCAATGATTGTTTATAGATGAAGGGAGTGCAATGGAAGCATGTGTCGGACCCAAGTTAGAAGGAAAGCCAAAGAGTTGATTGTACTTCTATAGTTCCCATACATATGACATTCAAAGAGTTGGATGAATGCCAATACTACAATAAACCAATGTATGTATAGTTTGACTATCTGGACTATCTAAAATCCTTAGAGAATGACTCAGATTGTGCATCGGAATAATCTACATATAATCATTGAAATTGTCTTTCTTATTTGATAAAATCAGAGTCTAAAATTATATTCCATGCTTCTAATAAAACTTGCAATTGGTTGTATATGTTTTAGAAAACTAGAGATTTGATCTTAAGGTTTAATAGTCATCCATGGATATTGATGTAGTTGTTGCAACAATCTTTATTGGATAGATAGACTTCATATTTTCAGTGGGAGAGCCCTTAATCTTAGATAATGTCCTTGTGACCTATATATTAGAATACATTCATTGTTTATTTCTAAATGTTGGAAATGAGCATGAATTCAGGAATAGACCAATCATAACGAGTTATGATGGATATATTTCGGATAGTTATCTGACATCTAGAGGACTCTACCAAATTAGAAAATTAATGAATGGTTCATTAACATTTCTAATACTGAAAATTAAACCTTTAAAAGTTCAATAGGAGGATGAAGATCATTAGACAATGATCTGGCATCAAGCCTTGGACATATGTCAATTGATGAGATCAATAGACGAGTAAGATATTGGACTTTAGATTGTCTAAAGATCCAAAATCTTATATACTTATGAATAATGTATTCAAAAGTAAAATGTCCAATACACCCTTCTTTGGGAATGGGTAAGATGCCAAGGTATTCAATCTCTCATATATAGTGATGTATGTAGATCATCTATATCATAATAAACATTGATGATATATGATATCATTCGATGATTATTTGTGAAATGAGATTTTTATCCCTTCACCTTAGAAAGCTTTGAAATGTTCAAATATTTCACAATTTTGGTTTAGAACCAAAGTTTAAATGAAGATGAAATGAATTTGATCTAACCTAGTGATGAATCCACATTTCATCATCTTTATTCTATCATTTTGGCCTCAAAAACCCTAGTAAATGCGTGTAAATACCCTTAATTAGAGCATCTTAGCATTCATGCATGTGCATGTAAATAGTGTATAAAATACTGTAATTAAAGCCAAAATTATATAATAAATAAAAGAAAAGAAAAAGAATAAAATATTGTAAATATTTTATGATCCAAAACCCCGAGACCTAGACATCTTGATGAATAGGTCGACAAGGAATAAAGTAGGGGGAGATAAGGGCTAGATACCTATTCTTTTTAATTCATTCTTTATTCATTTTGGGACCTATTTGTGGTTCCACTTTTTACACTTCAAATAAAGAAACTTTGAACATGAAAGTTGTAGATAATTAAATAAATAAAAATAAAATTTGAATTCACTCAAAAATAATGTACAAATAAAAAGTTTTGGTCTGGATAAAAATCCAGAATCCCAACTTCCCAGACCTGTATCTCACAAATGAAAACTCCAAATGCATCAAACTTACCTTTAATTGTATATAGTTTAAAATAAGCTATTTAATGGCGGTGGTTTCACATTTGGCGGAGCTATGGTTTGAAAGATGAGTTTTGGACCCCTATTGTAAACTTGTACATATTAAAATATTCATTTTATTATTTATTCATTCTTTTTATAATTTTATATCTTTATAATTTTGTACATATTACTTATAATATATTTGTACATTAAAATTAGAATAAAAAACTAAATAAAATATAAAATGAAAATACATGTATATATACTACATAGGTATAATACCTATACTTATACATGTACAAGTAATACTTTATTTTATTAAATGTATAAAATACATCAGAAAAATAAAACAAAAATATTTTTAAGTGTATAAAAATACTTTACAAATTTATAAAATAATAAATAAAAATAAATAAATTAAATTAACAAAATAAAAATAAAAGAAAAAAATATATAGATAATATACCTATAAAGGCTAAAAAGGTAACTTATAAAATTATACCTCATAAAAATAATTAAAAATCACCATGAAATAATTTATGAAATTACAAACATTTTTTATTTAATAACCTAAAAATAATAAAGTCATTTACTATTTTAATTTGAATTTACAAAGTATTTTTCAGAGGTTTTTCCTGGTTGGTCCACGTGGACCAACCAGGGGGCAGTCTTCGTTGACCCTGGTCAATTATCTGCCCTTCACCTCTGTAGCATGTCAGACCTTGGTTTTTGCCCATGTTTGACGATTTTTCAAGGCCGATTCTTGCATCAGAAGGGGTCGCACTCTTCACGACTTTTTTATCCTCGATCATCAGGCTTACTCGCCCAACGATTATCTCGAGGAATGGATCATTGTGTCACCCGATACACCTCGGTCTTTCGTGCACCAGAACCTAATGGTCAAACCCCATAAAATGGAGCCCCGACTTTGATTTGAAAATCAAACCCCTCATTCCATAGGTTAGCTCCCCTTTTCGCGCCCCATCGCTCGAGGAAGGTGACAGCTTCCTCTTGAGCACTTCAGGCCGGCCGAGCAACACCTGAGGAGGCTCCACCACCTCCCCCTTCACCAGCGGTTGAGGTACTTCTCCCTCCAGTCTACACCATCGAGGCAGCCCCCTTTTCCCTTATGTTCTTTTGCATTTTATTTGCCTTAGCCTTAGGATCAAAAGCCCCAATGAAATTTCAAGTTCCATCGATCCGATCACCCTATAGACCACCTCACCGGAGCGCTCCTCTGGTCGAGCTCCGTCGCATCGTTTCGTGCCACCTTTCGCCACCATTCCACCACCGTAGGACCCAGGCACTTTGCCCTGGGTCCTCTCACCCTTTTTTGCAGGTACTTGGACCTTCACGAATGCCTGGGGGCCATTTTAGCCTTCGTCGGAGACGCCTGAAGCCCCTCCAGCTCCGCCTCCATCTCCAGCGTACCTCGGCCATCGCCGATACTTTTTAGGCCCATCAGCACCTAGAGGAAGACTGCAGGAGTGCCCCGGTCCATTTTGAGCCCTCCAGATCGCCGGAGCATGGATATTGGGCATGGGGAAATTCGCCTCGCCGGCGTTCTTCCCCGTTCTTCCTCTGCATCTCCCCACCGTCGGATCGAGTCGCTTCTCCAGGAGGCACTGCAGCCGTTGGATCGCGTGCCCCCACCAGCCATCGGATCGATCAGAGCTCATCTAATCACCACCGTTCGAGCCAAAGCGTCATCGTGCAACGAGGGCTCGCCACGTGGCAAGTGGGAAGCCCTCCACCATTAGATCGCGCGCCTGCGTGGGTATTTTTGCATCTCTACCCCACGCATTTTTGTATTTACAAGTTAGCCCATAAACATTCAGTGGTAGTTTAAAAAGTTTTGTAATAATTTTATTTAGGTCCTTGAACTTTATATATTTGCACTTAGGTCCTGGCCACGTCACCTCATGTGACCAGTACACGTGAGGTGAAGGGCATTTTGTAAGGACCCCCTTAGGGTTTGCTCATTTTGCTTCAGTCCAGAAACTTTGATATCACGTGTAATATTTTTGGAATATTTGCATTAAAGCCCCCACACTTTTGGAAATTACATTGATATCACGCGCTTGGTTGGGTTATTTACAGGCGTGCCCCCGCAGCTTTGAAAATTTGTATTTGGTTTATTAAATGCAATATTCAGTATTATATTTTGTGTGAAAATTGCAACTTGGCCCCTGGATGTTTCTCTATTTGCATTTATACCTCTGCCAGGCCTTGTATTTTTGTATGCTTTCCCTATTTATTTCACGCATCAATTCAACTCGAAAAATTCCCAAAAAAATTATCATAAGCTCATGGTTGCTTGCTTATTCACGCCATATTTTTTCATTTCATTTTTATTGCATTTTAATATTTATTAAAAATCAAAAACATGTATTTTAGCTACTGTTTGCATTAGAAAATATCAAAAAAATATCAAAACCCTTTGAAAAATTCCAAAAAAATTACCTAAGGTCTATTTTAGTATCTTCTAGTGTCAGTCCAAAAATCATTAAAAATTGCAAAGTAAAACTCCTAAAAAATTAGAAAACCCCTATAAACTTCATAAAAATCTAAAAAATCTTAGAAAATTACTAAAAATATAAACCCAGGTCCTATAGTTTCTTTGTTTTATTGTCTTTTATTTAAAATTAATTTGAGGAATTTTGGGTACTGCTTAGTATTTTTCATCCTCATTTTAATCTCGGTCAGTAGCTAATTCACTGTTTTCTTGCTTTTTGACTTTTAAAAATACCAAAAAATACAGAAAATTGTAGAAAAATCACAAAAACATTAGAAAAATACAAAAAAGACCAAAACATTTTCTTTCCTAATTTTTGAGCATTTTTCCTTATTTTTATAAATAGCTTATCACCTCTTTTCTTATATTCTTTATATATTCTATTTATAAAAACAAAAAAATAGAAAATATAAAAAGAAAATAAAAAATAAGTAAATTAAAAATCAAAATACTAAAATTAAAAATTAAATAAAAAATATTAAAAAATAAAAATTAAAAACCCACAAAAATATTTGCATTTGTAGACAACTAATCACAATCACATTTTTACACATTTGCCCGATATATCCTTTTTGCTCCATGTGATCGACACTCTACATACTTACACTATACACATTATTGTAGAGTTAAAATAAATTTGACTCCACAGTTTCTTCTTCATTGCTTGATTTATTATTGTGGGTTCATTGTTGACTTTGATCGGGATTCATTGAGGGTCGCCACAACGACATTGTAGCACCGCCTTGTGTGGACTATTTAGACCCCGTGAATTTCGGTTAAATCAAATGGCACCGTTGCCGGGGAGCAACAGCATATAGATTGCATTTTTGATTGATTGTGATTGCTTGTTTACACTATTGCTTGTCTTATCTCTCTTGTATTTGATTCACATTTTTGAGCTTTCTAATCATTGTCTTTCTTGTCTTCTTGCGAGGGACCACGGATCGAGGAGGATCGCTTAGGGGATCAGGTGCAACCTTGGGAGGCGGAGTCGGATGTTCTAGCCCAGCCGGTAGGAGAGAGTAGGAGATTTGAGAGAGAGTGTTAGATAGTCTTTTATTTTTTTGGTGAGAGAGAGACATTCATTCTTTATTATTGTAATAATACAGGTACCTCGGACACTCAGGACACTCAGGCCTAATTTCCAGGTGTTTGTACACCTGGGGGCTCACTGTGGTTTTTATCGCGTTTTCTCGATTGTCATTTTCCGATTTTGATTTATTTTTCCTTTCTTTTGTGGAATGAGCCCTTAGTCTTTAGGCTTTGCTTGATCGAGTAGATTAGGTCCAAACACCCTAATAACCATTGCATGTACCTATAGTGCGTTCTGGACTTAGTCTAAATTAAACAGTTGTTCACCATCTTCGAGTCGTCGCGTCGCGAGCTCACCCTACCAAGCACTTCTCCTGAACTCGATTTGTCGAGAGGAGGAGGGGTGAGCCTAGGCCGGACTCTAGGATTGAGGATTAGTGACCGACTTGTGGTTCTTCACGTTAGCAATTGCCTGCTTAGGACGATTTCCGTGTGCATATCGGCATATAGCTTAGGTTTACAAATTGTTGTTTTGCATCCCGCATGGAGAGAGCTGGAGGCGCTGTAAGTATTCTATCTTAGCATTCATCATTTAAGCACAAAGGTGAGACTTCCATCTTGGTGCCAACTTGCACGGCTTTTCTGACTCTTCTCCCTCTATTTTTGGATCAATTAGGAATCAAAGAAAATACAAAAATGTTAGGCGCTTGTTTGAATTGACTCAAAGCAAGTGATAACACCAAAAAAATTTAAAAAGGGACTGCTAAGAAAATTTGACCTAAATAAAATTGGTAATTGGATTCATTGCTTGGGGAGAGTAACACCCTCACTTGTATTCAGGTTGCATGGGAAGGTCTCCTTCCAAGTGAGAGAGCGGCTTCGTAAGGATTAGAGCCAAAAACCCAGTATGAGGTTGCCTTGTGTATCGCCTGGATTTCCGAAGTATTGGCGCTACTATCGTACGTAGACGAGTAGGGCTTGGTCACCATTGATGACTCTCTATTGTGTAGAGCATCGACCTTGTCCGAAGTATCGAGCATAGGCCACGCCTTCACGGGTGTGTCTGTCTCATCGTCTTGCGTCCGAGTAGGGTCTTGCACGCTCACAGGAGATTCTGTTGCGAGCAAGATCCTAAGTATCGGTTTTGCCTATTGGCTTCCTCCCTCTTTTCTTTGGCTGAGTAGGGATCCAGGAAGGGTTACAAGGACCTTAAAAAGCGTATGCTACAGGTTATACAAGAGGAGGACAAATACGAGAATACTTTTCTGGCAGTACTCTCTCTCCTATAAGCGTAGCGCTCTAAGGACTCGTTGAAAGATAACTTCCTGAATTCAAGCTAAAAACTACAAAGATAAAAGCCGAACCTTCACGGCTCCATGTGTTGAGTTGGTGAATCCCCTTGTTTTGTGTTTGATTTGCTAGTCGCATTTAGGTCAAGATCAAAAACACCGCACAATCATGCGCAATTTTGCCCATCTTCTTCTTCTTCTTCACTTCTTAACCTTGCTCTTCTCAAATAATCACGATGATGGGAAGGAGGTCTCTTAGGCCGTCTTTGACGGCATCGCTATCCAGCACTCCTCCCTATTCATCTAGCGCAACCTCGGGGAGTCCAAACCCACTCTCCGAGCCTGAGTTCACTTCCACCATGTTCCCCCTCGACCACCCTTCTCCTTCCTCAGTCCAAGAATTTCTGAGTTTAGTGCATCACATAGCTCAAAATATTTGACGGCACCTGAGATGGGTTCTTTTGCTTTTTCAGAGAATCCAGCCATGGCAGATAGAGGAGAACACCCAGATGAGCATGAGCACCCTCCATTTCTATATGACCAAGCTACCATCAACAATTCATTGCTAACTTCCCTGGAGACTATGCAGAGACGGATCTGAGACCAGGGAGTGTTCATGGGTGACCTCATGAGAAAGATCGCACAGATGCGAGAAAACAGACTTGGGGGCGGTGGCGGTGGAGGTGATATACCAGTAGTCAAAGCTGAGGGTGGAGAACCCAATCAAGAGAGGCCTCCACAAACCATCATGAGAGAATTGCACAATCCAGTGGCATCCCTCACTCATCGATGGATCCGACTCCCTCCCATCCATTGAGATTTCGAGCTTCGCCAACACACTATCCAACTATTGCTCAAATTTCATGGGCTGGCGAGCGAAGAGCTACACCTCCACCTACAGGAATTTGAAATGATCTGCAGTACAATTCATGACAGGCTGTGACTGAGGACACCATTAAGATGATAGCCTTCCCCTTCTCCTTGGTTGATAGAGCCGCTTACTGGTTGAAACATTTGGGGAGGTTCATCGACACTTGGGCATAACTCCGGACCACATACTTGGACAAGTATTATCTCTCGGCCGGACTAACGCAGCACGAGCGATGATCAGCAATTTCATAATGATCTCGAATGAACAATTCCATGAAGCTTGGGATCGATTTAGAGAGCTCATTGACCAGTGTCCACACCATGATATATCCAAGCCCAATCTGGTTCAGAGTTTCTTTTGTGGGCTGACACCGGAGCTGCAGGGGCTTGTAAATGCCTCTTGTGGTGGGTCCTATTTTTCCAAGGGTGAAGATGACGTTTGGGCCATCTATGAAGGGATGGCAGAGAACTCGACAGTCACGGCCCAAGCTTAAGTCTACACATAGTAGAAGACCCACCAAGGAGCGGGATCATTTCAGAGGATCGCCCGCATCGATGCCGGTCCTCATACTCCGTCAGCAGCCGCAGCCCAAGCCGAATCAGCCGCAACTTACATGGGCATCATTAGTGAGAAGTTGGACCGTCTCGAGATCCTCGAGAAGAAGCAGATGCAAGGACTGGCCCAGATGGACCAGATTACCAAGACCATGAGTGACTTGAAGACGCAGATTCTTTGCATTCAGGAGGCACAAACATCTTCTCAGCAGCCTCCCAGGTCACGGGCTGATGCCAGCAGTAGCAGCTCAACCCAACCCTCCGTCTCGTACCGCTAGGTCAACCACATTCAGGAAGAGCCAGTCCCGCTATTGCAGTACAACCCATCGCAGCCACCATCTCAGGACACTCAGATGGTGGTCTATCAGCCGGATCAGCCACTGGCAGTTCTACCTTCACCATCCTTCGAGCAGGAGCCATTGATGGAAGTCAATGGGATATGGTACGATCGGTACCTGCATCCCGGGATTCGTCGCGATCACCCCGGATTCCGTTGGGGCACTAGTGGCACTTCATCTTAGCAACAGCCTCCGGTTCAGGGACAGCAGAACAGCCAGCAACAGCAGCAGCTCCAGTATGTCCAGCAGCAGTATCAGCACGGTCCTCGTCCCGCCTATCACAGCCAGCAGTAGAGGCAGCGTCAGCCTCCTCAACAGTCATATTCCCATCCTCCCTAGTACCAGCAGCAGCAGCCTCATTTCTCGCAGGGAACACTTTCGGTTCTCAGGTTCCCACCTTCGAGAACCCAGCTCTCGAGGACCTCGCCCTTTTGATTTCTGACCATCAGGCATCCTACCGGCGAGACATGGATGAGTTCCGGCAGGAGGTGAGGGATTTAATCAAGGGCAAAGCAACCATACCATCTTAGATTGAACCAAATCCGAACAATCTGAAGAGGAAGTCTGAGCAGGTACAGTTCACAGAGGATACCTCTCCTAGTGATTATTTGAGTGACATGTCTTCTTTGTATGATGCTGATTTTGTGACTACTAGGAGCGGTAGGATGCCAGCCGGCGGTGCCTCATCTGAGCGACAGCCACATGCAGAACCTGGAGCGCCAAATGAGCCAGATAGCGGTGCTGATGCCGCTAATGATGATGTTGATGACGGTGGTGCTGATGCCACCAATGATGGAGATCCAGACGATAGTGGTGAGGTCATGACACCTGATGCAGACGGTGGTGCTAAAGCCACCATTTTTGATGCAGAGCCAGAGCGCGGTATTGATGTCGCGAAGTCAGATGCCGATGGTGGTACTGAGGCCACCACTTCTACTTTTGCTGAGCTTCCACATGTTGTGTTGCCACCTTTTGTATCTAAGGACTGTGGTAACAAGAAAAAGAACAAAAATATGAATAAAGGAAAGGTTTATGTTCACACTTCAGATCCATATGTGTTGAATGATGATCATGGTATGGATTCTATTCCTTCACAGGCGCAGGAACCTCATCCTAGTCCTCCATCTGCGGAGGTCCCTACTATCCCCTTCTCTGAAGCACTTCACCGGGCGAAGGGGGATAAAAGAGAAAATCCCAAAAAGACCCAACAGGTAGAGTTCAGCAACTAGATGATTGACAGATTCCACATTCAACTAACTCTATAGGAAGCACTTGAGCACATCCCCCTCTTCAAAAAGAACTTGAAGGAGAAAACTACAATTCGCAGGAAGAGGAGGAACCACAAAGATCAGATCCATGTGCTCACTCATTCCACTTGCTGCACCATTCAGAACAAACTGCCAGCCAAGCGACCAGATGCAGGAGCTCCCTATGTCAGATGTGAGATTCAGGAGCAGCAGTTCGATCGTACTCTATTAGACAGCGGCTCTTCTATTAACCTTCTTCCGGTAGCCTTACTCGACCGATTCGAGTTTGGTCCTCTTCTTAGGAGCAGGACAGTCCTTCAGTTTGCTGATAGGTCGACTAAGAGGCTGAAGGGGTTGTTGAGATACGTGGTCGTTACCATTCTAGGCCTGAAATTCCACGTGGACTTTGTTGTATTGGACATGGAGATCCCTGAGTTGGTAACCGATGCCCCCATCATACTTGGACGCCCATTCTTGGCCACAACCAAGGCGGTGACCGATCATGATAGCAGGAAGGTGTGTTTTCATGTAGAGGGTGAGATCATACAAATAAAGATGATCGAGTAAACCAGAGCGAGAGAATTAGAATGCTCGGAGCAGTCTAGTGATGCCACGCAGATGACAGAGGACGAGATAGACATCCACCAGGAGTGTGATTTTGTGATGATAGATAATGAATCCATTTGGACAGATCCCGTAGCACATACCCTCGCCTTGCCTATAGATTCACCATACTTAAAGCTTATGGCAGTTGAGAGCCTGGAGAGCACACCCTTGGACAAGGATACCGTTGAGGCTGACAGTGTTGGGACGAGTCGTGATGATGATTTTCAGTCTTGTTCATCTAGTTTATATCCCTCGGATTCATACATTGATTGGGATGATTTTGATGAATATTTGCCGTGTCTGATTCCTTCTGAGCCGACAGCTAGGATGAAGTGCGAGCCAGTGCAGTTCATAGATGATTCAGCAGGGTTCACTTCGTCGGATTCTCATGCACAGCGAGAGTTCTCACATGCAGACATGGTAGCTTTCACACAGACATATCAGAAGCCAGATCTGCCACCTCCCAGTTGTCCAGAACTGAAACCTTTACCGCAATCGCTGAAGTATAGATTCCTTGCGGGTGAGCCAGATATGCACCCAGTCATTATCTCAGCAGGTTTGATTGGAGAATAAGAATCTCGACTGATGAAGGTTCTTGAAAGAAACCGCAAGGCGATAGGATGGACTATAGCTGATCTCCAGGGAATTAGTCCGGCTCTGTGCTCCCACCACATCTATCTTAAGGAGGATGCCAGGCCTTCGCGTGAGTTCCAGTGACGGTTGAACCCAAATCTTTGAGATGTGGTCATGAAAGAAATATCAAAGTGGTGGAGCGACGATTTTATCTACCCCATCTCCGACTCCAAGTGGGTTAGTCCATTGCATGTGGTACCCAAGAAGACGGGTATCACTACAGTTGTGAGTGAGTCTGGAGAGGAGATCGCTAAGTGAGTACCCACTTCATGGAGGGTCTTTGTGGACTACAGACGATTGAATCAGGCCACCAAGAAGGATCATTTCCCGCTGCCATTCATTGATCAGATTATCGAGAGGCTAGCTGGGAAGAGCCATTACTGTTTTCTTGACGGGGACTCCGGTTACAATCAAGTGGCCATTACGCCCGAAGACCAGGAGAAAACGACATTCACCTGTTCATTTGGGACTTATGCTTTCAGACGGATGCCCTTTGGTCTATGTAACGCTCCGGTGACATTCCAAAGGTGCATGTTGTCCATTTTCTCGGACATGGTGGGTGACTGTTTAGAGGTCTTCATGGATGACTTGTCGGTCTATGGCGATGGGTTTGATGCTTGTCTTGACTGCCTAGACCATGTGCTTTAGCGCTGCATAGAGGTCAATCTTGTCTTATCTTGGGAGAAGAGTCACTTCATGGTGATTCAAGGGACGGTCCTTGGTCATATCATCTCCAACAGGGGCATGGAGGTTGATCCGGCCAAGGTGGATATCATTAGAAAACTCAATCCACCGTCCAATCTGCGTCAATTGCGGTCTTTTCTGGGGCATGTCGGTTTCTACCGTCGGTGAATTCAGGACTTCAGTCGTATTGCCCAACCGCTTACTGATTTGCTGACGAAAGACACTGAGTTCATTGTAGATGATAAGTGTCTTGCATCTTTTGAGACTCTCAAGAGTATGGTTGTCACGGCTCCTGTCCTTCAACCACCCGATTGGTCTCTCCCATTCGAGATCATGACAGACGCTTCTGATTTTACCGTAGGAGCTATGCTTGGACAGAGGATGGATGGATTGCCATTTGCCATTCACTACGCCAGCCGAACTTTGGATGCCGCTCAGCGGAATTATACTGTGCCAGAGAAGGAGATGCTGGCCGTAGTCTTTGCTCTGGATAAGAATCGATCGTATATTCTCAGATCTAGAGTGACTATTTATACAGATCACACTTCCATCCGGTACTTAATGGCCAAGGAGGATGCCAAAGCACGCCTTACCAGATGGATCCTTCTGCTCCAGGAGTTTGATATTGAGATTAAGGATAAGCCTGGAGTTAAGAATGTGGTGGTGGGTCATCTCTCCCGCTTAGAGAACATTGAGGAATCTGAGCCCAGCGCACCTATTACCGAGACATTTCCAGATGAGGCGATCTTGGCTATCACCTCACTCCCATGGTACGCCAACATTGTGAACTATCTTGTTGCCAAGACGGTCCCACAAGGTTGGCCCAGGCAGAAACTCGAGACCTTCCTGGTGAAGGCAAGTTTTACCATTGGGAGGATCCCGTTCTTTATCATGAAGGAGGCGACAGCATCTGGAGGAGGTGCATTCCTCAAGAAGAGCAGCATAGCGTCCTCACATACTGCCACAAGCTTGAGGCAGGAGGACATCATTCTGGGAGACGGACAGCACAAAAGGTGCTCCAATCCGGCCTTTGGTGGCCTACTCTCTTCAAGGATTCAGATGAGTTCGTGAAGAGATGTACTGACTGTCAGAAGATGGGTACTTGCGGACAGAGAGACATGATGCCCATGCAACCCATTCACTTTTGTGAGGTTTTTGATGCATGTGGTATTGATTTCATGGGCCCATTTCTTAAGAGTCAGGGGTTTGAGCACATTTTGCTCGTTGTAGATTATGCCAGCTGATGGGTTGAGGCCATCCCCGCCCGAGCCGCAGATGTTAAGACCGTGTGTCGATTTTTGAGAAAAAATATCATTTCACTATTCGGGGTACCTAGAGTCTTGATTTCAGACGAGGGGTCTCACTTCATCAATGACAAGGTTAGGGCCCTTGCAGACGATTTTGGCATTGACCATCGTGTTGCCACGCCATATCACCCTCAGACTAATGTTCTTACTGAAGTATCGAACTGGGAGATCAAGACTATTCTACAGAAGGTTGTTGCCCAGACCGAAAAGATTGGTCACAGCTTTTGGACTCGGTCTTGTGGGCCTATCGGACTTCCTTCAAAAATCCATTAGGGACATCTCCCTTCCGTCTCGTCTATGGCAAGCCGTGCCATCTTCCTGTGGAAATAAAGCACAAGTCACTTTGGGCAGTCACTGAGCTATTATTGGATCCCGAGAGTATAGGAGAACAGAGGAGAGCAGAGTTGGCAGCCCTGGAGGAACTGAGAGATACACCCTTTTCTAGCAGCCTAGAGTACAAGGAAAAAGTGGAGACATG
This sequence comes from Ottelia alismoides, assembly GCA_037367405.1. Classification (NCBI taxonomy): domain Eukaryota; kingdom Viridiplantae; phylum Streptophyta; class Magnoliopsida; order Alismatales; family Hydrocharitaceae; genus Ottelia; species Ottelia alismoides. The sequence goes on along the minus strand of JAZKJV010004801.1, from coordinate 94,735 downwards.
GCACGATTCTCACATCAGCCATAAACAGTTTGAGCTCGATCGGCGCGTATGGTTGTTTGATTCCAGATTGAAATTATTTCCAGGGAAATTACAGAGCAAGTGGAAAGGTACATATGTGGTCAAGAAGGTACATGACAACGGTAGCATCGATATATTCGAGCTGTCATCTTCCTCTACCTTCCGTGTTAACAGTCAGCGCCTGAAGTTATATCTAGATCATGATCCGCCGACTGTTGACGTTGCCCCCATTCTTCTGGTATGAGATGTGTTCTTCGACTCATATCGCTTGCATCTCATACATGGTGATCACTTCCATCTTCCGTTGTACAGATCCATCTGTCTATATCATTCTTTCATCTGTTGCTATCTTTTCTTCTTTTCCTTTTCTATTCTCTTTATCTTTCAAAAAGGTGTCTCCCCATGTTGTCAGTTTCTACACTTAGGACGTACTTTGTCCTAAGTATAGGGGGGTGTGCACCCCGAGTTCTTCTATTCTTTTCGATCCTCTCCATTTTCTCCTCTTCTTGTCTATACTTAGGGATATCTTACCCTAAATATAGGGGGAGACAATCTGAGTACGATCTGTTCATTTCCACCCTTGACCCTCCCTGTGTTGTGTACAGTCTGCTATACTTAGGATTATTTGATCCTAAGTATAGGGGGACGGTCAACTTCTCGTTGATTCATTTATTTATTCTTTAGACTTTTCTATACCTAGTACGAGTTGTGTCTTCTCTTTTCTCTCCGGTCTATGAGGACATAGCTCAAGCTAAGTATAGGGGGTCGTATATATTAAGTATATACTTTAGCCATAACTCGTACTTTCGTATTTTCTTAATAAATATGGCTAATAATTCTTTAAAATTCATTAAAAATCCCAATAAAAAGATGTGGTTATTCCTCAAATTCTTTTTGTATTTACTGATTATTAAATCAGGTGAAAATGTTTTTTGTAAAATGTTTGAAAAATAGTTTGAAATCTTCGTGAACATTTATTGAAAACTATTTTGAAAATATTTTGTTACATGTTTTCAACCTTTGTAAAAATGTGTGGTTTATAAACTTTATTTTCTTTGTGAGAAATAAAATGTTTGAAAAATGATTTGCAAATGGTTTGAAAAATGGTTGCAAAAATATGTGAAAAATCTATATATACTGTTTGAAAAACCTTTGCAAAATGATTTCAAATGTGTACATGTTTGTAAAATTATTTGAAAAATTAATTTGGACTACAGTTTTCAAAAATTGTTTGAAAAACTTGTGTCAAATAAGTTTGAGGAATATACACATCACACCAAAATTCTTTATTATATACATATAAAATTGATCACTTACCCTGTAAATTCTTAAAATCCACTTCTTGTATATATAAGAAGCATGCCCGCGTAAATATTTTAACCTAGTTTTCTGCCAAAACTTTTTGTTTTCAAAAAATCCCAAAAACATTTGCAAAATTAAAATCCAAAAACATTTGAAAATTCTTTTTAAAAATACAAAAAAATGCATATGCATCATCATCATCTTTTCAAAAATTCATACAAAGTTCAAAATCTTGATAATTGCATCACAAAAATATTTTCTACATTTGCATATCATTTGCATAGCATGAGCATTTTTCGGATTGAGTTTGATAGTTGAACGAGTCTAAGTAAAATCTGGAGATTGGAGTTTGATTGGACCTTAAAATCTACCTAATAACAGGAACCTTATAGGCACTGGGTTTGAGGTACTTCAGGTCTAGTTGACTTAATTCTTTGAGGATCACGGGACGTGGTTCAATGGATTCTTGACTGCCTAAGTAGAGTATTTCGGAACACACGCACGACTCTTGTTGATAATGACCTAACTTGGACACCTGCACCTTTCACATGGCTCAACTCAGTTGGAGTGGTAAGGGGATTGGATTTGCCGATATGAGACACACACAAGTGGAAACACTTGTCCTCCTCTAGGGAGGGAAGTGCATCCCAACCCGTCTAGTGCTGAGAAAGTCTAAAGACAGGAGAGTGTGGGTTGCGATAAAGCTTCCAAAGAGGGATAGTATACTGGCTCAAGAGGAAAAACTCCTTATGTAAATGTTGTTGTGTATAGTATTCAAAAAAAAATGGTCAGGCCTGTACAAAAATAAATGCCTGCAAAGTATGTACATATGTTGTAAAGCCAATAAGCAAGCTTGAGCACCAAAGTCAAATCATGTGAGCCTGCAGCTGGATGACTTGACTACACTGGTCTGGCATCCTAGGATAGGTAGCTACACTGGCTACCGTCCATTCTTCTCTTCACCCCCTCATCTTGAGCTGGTTGCCACTTGAACTTAGAAGGGAATACCCCGCTCCTCGAGGATGGAGTTGTTGGATTGGGGAATCATTGGGTTGTCATACTGGAGAAGTCAGTTTCTTTGTCATTCTAGTTGGGGAGAGCCACCATCACTTACACTGTACGAGTCAAATTCATAGTCGTAAGGGTTTGCGTATGACTTGAGATATTTCTGACTTGGCTATCGAGGAGACTTGAACCGAGTATTGGGATTCTCAAGGACTGTTGGATTTCAAATCTGGTTCTCATTAAGGTTCCGCCCGTACTAAAATTTTAAAGGTCCGATTTAAGCTCCAAACTTTGATTTTTGTGAAGACAAGTTTGATCATTAAATTTAATCCACCTTCTTCTTTTTCTTTTCTTTGTTTTCTTTTCTGCACTTATTGCATAAGTGTTTGCTAGGGACTAGCAAAGGTAAAGTATAGAGGGATGATGAATCGACATTTCATCATCTTTATTCTATCATTTTGGCCTCAAAAACCCTAGTAAATGCATGTAAATACCCTTAATTAGAGCATCTTAGCATTCATGCATGTGCATGAAAATAGTGTATAAAATATTGTAATTAAAGCCAAAATTATTGAATAAATAAAAGAAAAGAAAAATAATAAAATATTGTAAATATTTTATGACCCAAAACCCCGAGACCTAGACATTTTGATGAATAGGTCGACTAGGAATAAAGTAGGGGGAGATAAGGGCCAGATACCTATTCTTTTTAATTCATTCTTTATTCATTTTGGGACCTATTTGTGGTTCCACTTTTTATACTTCAAATAAAGAAACTTTGAACATTAAAGTTGTAGATAATTAAATAAATAAAAATACAAAATTGATTTCACTCAAAAATAATGTACAAATAAAAAGTTATGGTCTAAATAAAAATCCAGAATCCCAACTTCCCAGACCTGTATCTCACAAACGAAAACTCCAAATGCATCAAACTCACCTTTAAATGTATATAGTTTAAAATAAGCTATTTAATGGCGGTGGTTTCGCATTTGGCAGAGCAACGGTTTGAAAGTTGAGTTTTGGACCCCTATTGTATACTTGTACATATTAAAATATTCATTTTATTATTTATTCATTATTATTATAATTTTATATTTTTATAATTTTGTACATATTACTCATAATATATTCGTACATTAAAATCAGAATAAAAACCTAAATAAAACACAAAATGAAAATACATGTATATATACTACATAGGTATAATACCTATACTTATGCATGTACAAGTAATACTTTTATTTTATTAAATGTATAAAATACATCAGAAAAATAAAACAAAAATATATTTAAGTGTATAAAAATACTTTACAAATTTATAAAATAATAAATAAAAATAAATAAATTAAATTCACAAAATAAAAATAAAAGAATAAAATATATAGATAATATACCTATAAAGGCTAAAAAAGGTAACTTATAAAATTATACCTCATAAAAATAATTAAAAATCACCATAAAATAATTTCTAAAATTACAAAATTTTTTATTTAATAACATAAAAAATAATAAAGTCATTTACTATTTTAATTTGAATTTACAAAGTATTTTTCAGGGGTTTTTCCTGGTTGGTCCACGTGGACCAACCAGGGGGCAGTCTTCGCTGACCCTGGTCAACTGTCTGCCCTTCACCCCTGTAGCATGTCAGACCTTGGTTTTCGCCCATGTTTTACAATTTTTCAAGGCCAATTCTTGCATCAGAAGGGGTCGCACTCTTCACGACTTTTTCTCCTCGATCATCAGGCTTAATCGCCAAACGATTATCTCGAGGAATGGATCATTGTGTCGCATGATACACCTCGGTCTTTGGTGCACCAGAACCTAATGGTCAAACCCCATAAAATGGAGCCCCGACTTTGATTTGAAAATCGAACCCCTCATTCCATAGGTTAGCTCCCCTTTTCGCGCCCCGTCGCTCGAGGAAGGTGACAACTTCCTCTTGAGCACTTCAGGCCGGCCGAGCAACACCTGAGGAGGCTCCACCACCTCCCCCTTCACCGACGGTTGAGGTACTTCTCCCTCCGATCTACACCGTTGAGGCAGCCCCCTTTTCCCTTATTTTCTTTTGCATTTTATTTTCCTTAGCCTTAGGATCAAAAGCCCCAAAGAAATTTCAAGTTCCATCAATCTGATTACCCTATAGACCACCTCTCCGGAGCGCTCCTCCGACCGAGCTCCGTCGCATCGTTTCGCGCCACCTTTCGCCACCATTCCACCATCGCGGGACCCAGGCACTTTGCCCTGGGTCCTCTCACCCTTTTTTCCAGGTACTTGGACCTTCACGAACTCCTGGGGGCCATTTTGGCCTTCGCCGGAGACGCCCGAAGCCCCTCCAGCTCCGCCTCCATCTCCAACGTACCTCGGCCATCGCCAAGACCTTTTGGGCCCACCAGCACCTAGAGGAACGTTGCAGGAGTGCCCCGGTCCATTTTGAGCCCTCCAGATCACCGGAGCACGGAGATTGGGCACGAGGAAGTTCGCCTCGCTGGCGTTCTTCCCCGTTCTTCCTCCGCATCTCCCCACCGCGGATCGAGTCGCTTCTCCAGGAGGCACTACAGCCGTTGGATCAAATGCGCCCACCAGCCGTCGGATCGATCAGAGCTCATCTAATCACTGTCGTCCGAGCCGAAGCGTCATCGTGCAATGAGGGCTCGCCACGTGGCAAGTGGGAAGCCCTCCACCGTTAGATCGTGCGCCTGCGTGGGTATTTTTGCATCTCTACCCCGCGCATTTTTGTATTTACTAGTTAGACCATAAACTTTCAATGGTAGTTTAAAAAGTTTTGTAATAATTATATTTAGGCTCCTGAACTTTATATATTTGCACTTAGGTCCCGGCCACGTCACCTCACGTGACCAGTACACGTGAGGTGTAGGGCATTTTTCAAGGACCCCCCTTAGGGTTTGCTCCTTTTGCTTCAGTCCAGAAACTTTGAAATCACGTGTAATATTTTTGGAATATTTGCATTAAATCCCCCACACTTTTGGAAATTACATTTATACCCTTCCTAGGCGCGTGCTAGTCACATGCTTGGTTGGGTTATTTGCAGGTGTTCCCCTACAGTTTTGAAAATTTGTATTTGGTCTATTAAATGCAATATTCAGTATTATATTTTGTGTGAAAATTGCAACTTGGACCCTGGATGTTTGTCTATTTGCACTTATACCCCTATCAGGCCTTGTATTTTTGTATGCTTTCCCTATTTATTTCACGCATCATTTTAACTCAAAAATTCCCAAAAAAATACCATAGGCTCCTGGTTGCTTGCTTATTCACGCCATATTTTTGCATTCCATTTTTATTTCATTTTAATATCTATTAAAAATCAAAAACATGCATTTTAGCTACTGTTTGCATTAGAAAATACCAAAAAATATCAAAACCCTTTGAAAAATTCCAAAACAAATATCTAAGGTCTATTTTAGTATCTTCTAGTGTCAGTCCAAAAATCACTAAAAATTTCAAAGTAAAACTCCTAAAAATTAGAAAACCCCTAAAAACTTCATAAAATCTAAAAAATCCTAGAAAATTCCTAAAAATATAAACCTAGGTCCTGTAGTTTCTCTATTTATTGTCTTTTATTTAAAATTAATTTGAGGAATTTTGGATATTGTTTAGTATTTTTCATCCTCATTTTAATCTCGACAAGTAGCTAATTCACTGTTTTCTTGCTTTTTGACTTTTAAAAATACCTAAAAATTTCAGGAAATTATAGAAAAATCACAAAAATAGTAGAAAAATATAAAAAAAAGTCAAAACATTTTATTTCCTAATTTTTGAGCATTTTTTCTTATTTTTATAAATAGCTTATCACCTTTTTTCTTATATTCTTTATATATTCTGTTTATAAAAACAAAAAACTATATATAAAAAGAAAATAAAAAATCAGTAAATGAAAAATCAAAATACAAAAATTAAAAATTAAATAAAAAATATTAAAAATTAAAAATTAAAAACCCACAAAAACATTTGCATGTGTAGACAACTAATCACAATCACATTTTTGCACATTTGCCCGATCTATCGTTTTTGCTCCCTGTGATCGACACTCTACATACTTACACTATACACATTATTGTAGAGTTAAAATAAATTTGACTCCACAGTTTATTCTTCATTGCTTGATTTATTATTGTGGGTTCATTGTTGACTTTGATCGGGATTCATTGAGGGTCGCCACAGCGACATTGTAGTCCCACCTTGTGTGGACTATTTAGACCCCGTGAATTTCGGTTAAATCACCTAGGTAGCAAGTACTTATTAGATGAATTCAAGGAATACCTTTTGGAGATATGTTATATATCACTTCTCCCGATACACCTCAACTCAATAGAGTTGTAGGGAGATACAATTGGATCATATGTGACATGATTTGATCAATGATGAATATTAGCACAATTACCTCTTAGTTTCAAAGTATATATGAAGTAGAGACTACAATATATAGGGTTCCATGCAAGTAAGCTGGAATCTAGCACCATAAAGTGCTACTTCATTAGGAAAATAAAGGATGGTATTGGATACTTACTTTATGACCTTGAGATTCTTAAATGATTTCATATCTGGGAATGTGATTCTTAGAGGATGGCTTTCTTTAGAATCAAGATGAAAATGAAGTGAAGGAGCTCATTAAATGTTGATAATATGACGAGGCTCCTAAAATAGGAAACTAAAAGGACAATTAAAAATGAAACACTCGTACCTCTTCAAATGAGTTTGAGGATGGATTCCATGTGTCAGTTAAGTATAATAATGATCTAACTTCATGTGATGAAACTTCTGAGGATCATGACATGGAATATGGATGTTAGCAATAAAGTCAAAAGTGGACTTCATATACAAGTGTTGTATATGGACCCTCGAGGATCCACCTCTAAGGGTAAAACCTGTTAGGTGCAAATGGATCGTCAAGAGAAAGAGGGAACCTGATGAGAAGGTAGGGACCTTCAAATCACGACTTGTACCTCAAGATACACACAGAAAGAAGATGTCGCTTGCGATGAGACTTACTTCAGCTCGTACCTCAAGATACACATAGAAAGAAGACGTCGCTTGCGATGAGACTTACTTTCTAGTGACCATGCTTAAACTCATCATATTATTGCTAACTATAGTTACACAACTTGACTTTGACATCTACAGGATGGAAGTTATGATTGCATTCCTCTATGAATTCCTCACCGAGGATATTCATATGAAGTAGCTCCAGGGCTTCATGATTGAGGAAGAAAAAGTGTGTAAGAGAACTCCATCTATGGACTTGAATAAGCTTCTTGTAGTTGAAACATCAGATTTAATAAAATTACAAAGGTTACGATTTCTGATAAAATCTTGATGAACCCTGTGAAGCTTAGTGGGAGTGCCAATGTGTTCATCATGCGTAATGTAGATGATATTCTAATCTGTTGGAATGATATAAGGATGATAATACGTGTTCTATAGTCTGGCTATTCCATACCTTGAGATATGATCTCAAGGAAACCTTTAGATCTTGGTTCTGAAGTCATTTAAAAGTAAAGAAAAGAGGATATTGGGACCGTCACATTAAGTAGTACACCTTGGACATGTTCCATTCTTGGAAAACTCCAAGGAAGGCTTCCTTCCCTTAAGATATGGTACTAAACTATCTGAAGGGATAGCACCTCAAGGAGTTGAGGAAGTGAATGCTAAAACTACTTACCCATGTGCATCAGTTGCGAGAAGTTGAGTGTATGCTAGATGTGTACAAAAGTCAGATATCTGCCATGCAATGGGAGTATTAAACTGTTACTAATCCTACTATGGAGATAAAATACTCGATTGCACTTTTGAGATAGTGATCTCTAAGTCTTATCTTCAAGAACTTAAGACTTTATAAATAGTGATCTAAAAGGTTGTTGTTGCAGATGCCTTATAAGACATAAGACTGGGTTTTAGTCTTATAAGATTGATAGAGATCTCCGGGAATAAGGGCATTCTGATAAGGATAATAGAAATTGCAAACTGGTTATAATGATTATTGAATTGTAGTGTTAAAGACACTATAATTAACAAGATTGAGTATAGGTTGCATAAGATGCAACATTCGCATTGGATGCGAGCATTGCTACTAGGTGATATGCAAGTGTCGTAAAAGGACTTGGCGTAGTCTCTCGGGAACAGACTAACTGATCAACTTATTGATGAATCTCAGATTCATCGCTCTAAAAGTCACGAATTAAGCTCAAATCCCTAAAATTCATTGGCATTTCTTCATTTATATTGCATAATTAGCATCCATGCATGTTTTGATAAGAATTGCATTTTATCACTCATAATTGCACAATAAGAAGCCAAAAATTCCCAGTCCAATTGACCTGTAAAATAGCCTAACTTCCTCGATTTGTAACTAAATTCATGCTAACTCCAAATGACTTGAAACCACCTCCATTGTGTACATATTACTAACAACAATATGAAAAATATAAAAAAAACCACTAACCTAAATAAATGGACCAAAAACCCAAACCTAGTTCTAGGATTTCTAGACTAAAACCTCGATAGCTTCCTCATCTAGTGACTGATTTGATCCTACTCACTTTTAACTAATGTACATTCAAATACCTTCAAAATAAGACCAAGTTCAAGTGAATCGGAGCACATATGTGAAAGTTGAGTTTTGGGCCTCTTTTGCACATTTTGTATTTTATAGTGGTTTTTGACATATTATTTTATGTACATAATAGACTCATTTTATTTTATTTCTTTTTCATTTGTATTCTTTGATAAAAGTTTTATTAAAATGCATAAAATCCAAATCCAAACTGAGCTTGAATCAAAAGAAACTAATTGAGTCCGAGTCTTCACTAAATGTCTATACAAAAAGTGTCATTTTCATGTTTTATTTTATTTCTTATTTTTATTATTAATAAAAATCCAAAAAAATAGATTAATGTGTAAATAATTGTCTTTGATTTTATCATATTTTCCTGGATTTTTATCCAGTTTAAAAATGACAAAAAATAGAAAACCCAAAAATCAAGGTATTCTATGTACATGGGATACCCCAAAAATATCACTTTGTGCGAATAATCGATTTTGGTTTGGTCTCTTCATGAAAGTTGTATATCTCATCAAGATGAACAACTTTTGTGAAGAAATTTTTTCGATCTGAGGTCATTTATTATTTCTTTTTGAATTAACTTTTTATTTAATTTTCCCAATTTTCTGGAGGTGCCACGTGGCAGCTCCAGGAGCTGCCATGTGGCACCCTTTTTGGCATTAAAAACTTTAAATTAAAATATAATAAATTAAAAATATAAAAATACCACGCACGTGTTGCGCACGTACCTTCGTCGCACGCGCCTAGCACGTGTTGTCCCCTTCCTCCAGCCAACTTTCCCAATTCACAGGAACGAGCATTGCCTCTGTCGTCACCCTCGTAGATCTCGCGCATGGACACCCTTTGATCTCGTCAAATGCCAACGTATCCTGTCAAATCTCCGTCTCTGATATCCTCTCCTCCTGATCTCCTCGTCGAATCCATCACCCCAATACTTCCCAATCTGCACCATCACCGGCACCCCATTATTCTCCTATTTAAACCCATCGCCGAGCCACCACACCATTCATTTGTCGATTATACATCAACTTCAGGCATACAGCGGTGACAGCGCTACTGTGCCCTTTTCATCGACGAGATCCGAGGATCAAGCACCCTTGTTGCAGTCGCCCTCCCTAGTGATTTGCTCCACTCCGGCCTCATGTGTCCGTTGAGCCAACTACGAAGGCTGGAACCTCAGCCACTCTCTACGCGCCCAGCGATACCATCCACCTTCTTCCAACGACCACTTCACCGATGTCCACGTCACGTCGTACTTCACCGACGACCTCGCCACTGCCCACGACGCTCCACCTTTGCACCTCACGCCACCGCCTGACAACCTCCTTACGTATCTCCTCCAACGGTGGTCGAAGGTCCTCCACCTGTAGTTCAAGCTTCAACGCTTCATCGCCGTCGAGCCATTGCCTACAATTCTGCTCGCATCCGCATTCTTCCGACCGACAACCAAGCCCTGCCGCCTGCATTGCCCCTCTCCGTTGGACCCCGGGACCAAGAACCTCACGTGCTCTGCACGTGAGGATTGAAGATTTTGCAGTCAACCCCCAAAGTTCTCCACATTTCTGGAAAGAGCTCCTGCCCAAAGGTCACGTGCCTAGCATGTGACCTTCTGGGAAATTTGCAGTAAAGGCCTTCTACTCCAGCCTTATTACAACAGCATCCCCGTTGCTCAAGGGTCACATGCTTGGCACGTGACCGCTTGGCCATTTTACAAGAATACCCCTATAGGTATTTACATTTTTGTCCCTACTCTGCATTTTTTCTACCTCTTTTATTTTGAACCTCTACATTGCATTATTTTATTATTCAAAAAGTTGCGTGATGTTTTTCAACTAATTCTCTACAATATGACATATGATTGACATTTTTGTGGGTTGTGGTGAATTAAAAATAATTGTTCTTGCGAAAATTTACACATTTTGCCCATTATGTGCTTGGAATATCATAAGTGATTAATCGTTGCTCGAAAAATTGCCAAAAAAATCAAGATTGTAGATTTAGTTGTGTTTAACATTGTGCCCAAAAAGAATTGCATTTGCATGCATGGTTTTCCTTGTAAAAATCATTTTGCCTATTTCGATCTTTTATTTTTAATAGGTATTAAATCTCATGTTTTTGAGGTTTAGGATTTTTCTGAGATCGATCACTAATGATAGATCTTAGATAAGTTTATCCCTTGGAAATAAATAGATTTAATATTTATTATAGTTAAATATTGAAATTCGCATCGTTTACATTCATAAATTCATAAAATATTTTTCTTGCATCCAAAAATTCCAAAAAAATGCAGTGCATTCATTTCATAATTATTGTCATCTTGGCCAGGTTTCGTATTTTTCAGACATCGTTTGAATGATCTTTACTTTTTATTCCCTAAAATTGGCCTGATTTGCATTTTGCATTTCAAATTGCATTAAAAATAACAAAAAAATATACTGTCTCGAAAACCGTGCACGAACTTTGATAGACAAATTTCTAGGTTGTTCCTTTGCCTTCTTGAGTTCGACCTTGGGACTTGCCCAGGTAAAATAAACATTAAACCACTTCGAATAAAATTGAATAAAATTTTGTGGTTATTTCTTGACTAATTCTGATTGCCCAATAACGACACAATCATAATTAATTTAAATGCTCTTCAATTCTCCATAACTAAAGAGGGCATTTTTAGGACTCGTCAGATGTCGTCGTTGCCAGGGAGGCAAACGGCTTAGTTTTTTGTCTAAAAATTTTTGTTCGATTTCCGCATTCAGGTAGTCTGACCTCCGAATCTTCACTGTAAAAAATCCATTTTTTCGCATTTATTTTTATTTTATTTTTCTGAGTTTATTTTCTATCTTTATTTTTTATAAATTTTTGAGTCACTCTCTTACATTCTCTCCCTTATTTTTCTTGCGAGGTACCCGACGTACGTGGAGCGATTTTTCACAAAACTGACGCATCTTCACCGACGCCCAAAAAACCCCAAATAAAATTAAGATCGAGTCGAGTCATGAGAGAGCGTAGAGTCTAGGATTTATTCTTCTACAAATTTTACTTTTTGTAATTATTTGCTCATTTAAAGTGGTTTTCATTTGGACTCTCGCGTGTGTAAAAAGACCTTGAACTATTTTTGTGGTGTGTTGTGGCATGTTTCTCTCTCCGGTGAGGGTGGGGCCTGACTTGAGTGGCGCTTAGGATAGACCAGCACATACGACTATTAAAGCTTCTATAATTTTTGATTGAGCTTGTAGAACCTAGGATCACACTTCACTTTAATCGCGATGCGCCTTAAATTGTTCAACTTAGTCAAAAATTCAAAATCAGTTCTTCCTGACTAATAGAACTTTTCTGTTAGGTGTGGTTTTTATCGTCTTGCATTCATTTAGAATAATCTTTCACTTCTTGTATTGCATCCCACATGGAGATTGCGAGGAATCACTATAAGTCTTCTAGCTGAGAATACATCATTGTATCACATGCATCGATTTTTCTCAAATTTCTCCCTCCTATTTTGTCACATAATTTTAAAAGGAAATTGGGACTGAACGGTAGACGTATATTTGTGCTCACTTAATTTTTCAGTGATCGCCTAATTAAAATTAGGACTGCTAAACATAGCTGACTTTAATTAATCCATAAAATCAAGAATGTTTGCAAGAGAGCAACCCCAACCTTGGATGAATTTATTTGTCTGAGTGAGCGAGAGACGACACTTAAGGTTAGAGCCCAGCTCTGAAATTTTCATTCAGACTACTAATTCTAAAAATGATTACCTACTTCTCAGTGAGGATCGACAGGCAGCCGGTAAATGGTTCGGATTTCCTTAGCAGAGTGAGTGGTTTAAAGGACATTGTGTAAGGCTCTATCCTTAAGTAACACGGGTAGCCATTTTATAGTCCGTACTTATACCCATACTAGCTAAAAGTGGATGCAATTCTTTAAGAAAATTGTCGAACCTAACAACTCGCTAATTTTTTCCAAGATTGAATTTATCACCAACTAAAATTGAAAAGATAATTTGCCGAACTCTTGCGGCTTCATTATGTGAGTTGATGAACCTGGGGTTTGATTTGTGTTTGCATTGGTGTACGTGAACCGATTTCGAAGATCAAAAGCCACACACTTGTGCCATCACCCTCCTTGATAAACAATTTTATTCTTATAAATATCATGTGCACTTGCACTGAGATCATCCATGTTGATTCATCATCAACCTCCTTTGACAAATACAATACAATGGTCCGAGTACCTATCTGATCTATACTACGAAAATAAATTTGTCTCAGTCAGGCCCAAATCATCTAAACCCCCTTCTTTCAAGAATCCTCCAACAGTTGCAAGAAACTGTCACTCTCGAATGAATATGGCCCCCTCGATAAATTCCAAGCCACTCTACTCGAATCATTCAATCAAAGTCACCACAACCTCATATTTTTCACCTCGATCACCTGAGAAACTACCATTCTGGACTGAACCATCTTATTCACGATTTCTCGCTGAAACTAGTGAACCATTTCAAGATCAAAACACTTCTGAGGCTCATGACTGGCCTAGAGACCAAACCCGATCACACCAGATGGAGAGACTCATGCCTAAGGATCATTAGTGTTGGATTAATCGTGACAATCAAATCCCTATTGACCAACTCGAGTACCACTTCTTTGATCAACCTATACATGCAGAGGACAAAACGGATGATATTGACACATATGCACCATGTATGACTCCATTGTTCGGGGATACAATCAATCATGACCATAGAAGTAAATCTACTCGAACCAGCATTGCATGCCTGAGTCACAACATATTGAGTATGAGACCTATAGATTCCCTAAAAATCCTTCCACTGAGCGTACTCCTTCCATAATTTTTGAGGAGAAATTTTCAGAAAATGACAATCATATATTGGATATTCCATGAGACTCTGCTCTCAGCTCATACAGGAAAATGGAAGATGAAAATACTGAATCTCAAATTCAAATACAAGAACACACACCGACTGCTCCCATGATTGATCATGAAAAGATTTTAGGGGATGATATTTCGAGGATAAATAAGAGATTTGAGTTAATGGAGGATAAATTTAGAAAGTTTGCTGACTGACTAATTTCACTCTCTGGTAGCTCAGATATAAAAATGGATGAGGAAAAGATTGGATTTCATGTTGAAAATTCTGAGGATATTTAGAAACCTGGAGACTATTATCACCCTAGGGACAATCTTGACAGCGACACTTCTGCCTATTACTCCCCTAAGGATAAATCTGATTCTGACTCTGACTATGACTCTGACTCAGCATATCAAAACCCTCATCATATATGGAAAACACCACATCCACACACCACACACAAAATACTAAAAAATTTGAAATATTCAAAAACACCCAAAAATTTGAAAATCCAAAAAAATACATAAAAATTGAATCTGAAGAAGATCTGAAGAATTTGGATCCTGCTCTCAGGCAAGCATTGGAGAAAAGATTTATTTTTGAACTTCCCTTTTATACAGGCCATTGAACACCTCCCCGACCTTAAAGGATTTGTAATGAACAAATTGATGATGAAAAAGTCGGGTAGGATAAGAACAAAGACTGAAAGACATATCTTATCAATGGCCACCTCCTTGGTGTCGAGAAGAAAAATCACGAGCCACATAGTGAAGCGGTTGCCTAGATTTGACTGTGGAATTAAAGACATCATATTTACCCATGCTTGAATCGATGATGACTCATCAATAAATATCCTCTTGACCTCTGTATTTGACAAGCTCAAACTCGAACCTATCAAAAAAATCAGAGAGATTGTTCAACTGGTTGATTGATCAATAAAGCAGCAGAGAGGAACCATTTCCATCATCGTTACATTCCAAGGTGCTCCGCTCAAAGTAGACTTCACGATAATTGATATTAAGCATCAAGGAGAATTCACCCATTCTCCAATCATTCTCGAAAAGCCATTCTTGGCATTAGCTAAGGCAATTATTGAGTGTGAGACTCGGGAAATCAATTTTACAGCATTGGGAGCACTTGGATCGCAACAAGTCTTTGAGGAACCACGATTTTCTGAGGCAACCCACGAAGCCCTCGACAGTCGTAACCATTAAGCAGTAGAAGAGCCCTACCCTGTTGCTATGCCTGAGATAACGGTTGTTGAAGAGACTATTGGTTTAGAGACTCTCCCCAATGTTCCATTTTCCACTTCTCTCACCATGGGAAATGACTCCGATTATGATCCTGAGACTTATGCATGGGTGCATCCCAAGTTGGCTGAGATCCCCTCTAATTACATTGATCAAATCAACCTGACACCAGAATGCACCAACATCAAGTCAATTGAGAATGAATATGCAGAGACTCTCCCCATTGTTCCATTTCCCACTGCTCTCACCATAGAAAAGTGTTTCTTATATGATCCTGAGACATATGCATGGGCTCACCTTGAGTCAGTCGAAACCTTCTCTGACTACCTTAACCAATTCATTCCAACTCAAGAATGCACCAACAATAAGAAAATAAGAACAAATACGTGGGATGAACACCGACCAAGGAGAAAATTTTCAATGGTTATTCATCTGGAGACTCAAGTGTCAACACCTCACTCCAAGGACTAACACCGTCACGAAACAAAATGACTGCTCCTTCATCTAAAAAGAAAGTCGCCTTTGATCTTCCGGAAGAGGAAACGTCTGATGATCCCTCATCAGGTCTGAAAAAGGTAATCTACATGAGTGAGGTCTATTCGATAGTTCTTAAACCCTATCTTCGCAAGGATCCAAATTTCAATTCCCGTCGGACGACTTCTGTTCCTCACTATTATTCATCAAAAGCTGATTCTCTTGGTCTTATTAAATATACTTGAATAATTTCTTATGAGATGACTGAGACTGGTGCTTCCGAGTATTCATCATCCAAAGACAAATCACTTGATCCCAAGAAGGAACGAATTCTGAGAAAACAACTGAAGCAACTAAAGAACAAGAATATCTGGAGTGCCTCCACTTTCAAATACTATTCCTCTGAGGATAACTCCGATGATGGTTATCTTTCATCTGATTCATACGCTTCATCTACTCTCCTGCATGATTTCTCTAAGGATAACACTGATAATGGTTGGGAATCATATGCTTCATCTCCTTCTTACCATTATGATCTCCCACCACAGGCTCACAAAAAGATCAGACGAAAATCACCTTAATCATCGGCTAACCACCCTCCCTTCTGACCCCATCGGTCTCCTTGTACATTTTCTTCCTCTACTTAGGCCAAGGCCTAAGTATAGGGGGGTCGATGCCATATGTACATTCCATTCTCTCCATTTCACAATCGCCTCATTTCCACCCTTCTTCTATACTTAGGTTGACCTGAGCTTAAGTATAGGGGAACTGATGCTCATATGTTTATACACTCCTCATTCACATATCCCGACTGTCTCATTTTCGCTCTTCTTCTATACTTAGACTGTTAACAGCCTAAATATGGAGGGCGGGCCGATCTATCTTTTTCTTTTTCACTCTCTTACGCTTAACCCGATATATGTCTTCTCTACGCTTCTTATGCTCTGAGGACACAACACTAGCCAAGTATAGGGGTGTGTATATATAGTATGTATATATTTTACCCATAGCTCGTACTTTCGTATAAGTCTATATGTATTTACTGTGTCGGTAACTAACTTGAAAAAAACATAAAAAAACAACAACAAAATAAAAAAAGGTTCTGCTACTAACACTGACTGGGTCCAACCCAAAATTTTGAAAAAAATGGCTTTTTATTCATTTTTGCATAAAAAATAATCAAAAAAATCCTTGCATAAAAAAAACGTCACAAAAGTAAAAAAAATATGTGTCTGCATTTCCCATACCTGCACTTCATCCAGCATTACATGCATTTGCATTTGTGAAAAGTCCTTGGGTTCTGAACCGAGTTATGAGCAGAAATCGAGAGTGGCCTCGACTTGACCTTAATCCACCTAATTTTCAGAGGAACTTCACTGAGAAATAGGATTTTAGAAACTTCAGGTCTTTGACTTAATTCTTCGAGTTCCACGTGATAATGTGCAGTGTTTGACTCTTAGTGTCTAACCTAGTCTCTTCATTCCGGGTATGACTCTGGAATAGAGAATTAATTTGTACTCCCGTACTATGCACTTAGCTCAACTCAGAGGGGGTGTTGGAAGATTGTGTGAATTTCTTTTCTGGTAGAGTGGACATCTAAAGACCAGAGTATGGGTTGAAATAAAGCTTCAGAAAAGGGATGGACAGCTGGGCACAATTTTTTCTAAGACCCAAAACATGTAAGGAAAAAAGATTCCATATTCATAGGGGCACAACAAGATCCAAGCAGAATCACCAAAAATCCAAATACAAAGAAGCCACTACCAAATAAACATTTGACCAAAAAGGTCCAAGCTTCAAGAAAACCTGCAGATTTTGGTGGAGACTTGGCTAAACTGGCTGGCTTCACAAGGAGAGGTGACTACACTGGCCACCCTCCAGTTCTTTTCTCCTTCTTCTAACTTCTCCCTCTATTCGATTGTAAACACAGCACAACAGACCTTAGAAGGAAATACCTAACTCCCCGAGGACTAGTTACTGGAGAGGAGGTTTGCATGGTAGTATGGTATACTAGATGGGAAG
This sequence comes from Ottelia alismoides, assembly GCA_037367405.1. Lineage (NCBI taxonomy): Eukaryota > Viridiplantae > Streptophyta > Magnoliopsida > Alismatales > Hydrocharitaceae > Ottelia > Ottelia alismoides. The sequence continues at coordinate 77,214 of JAZKJV010004801.1, read as the reverse complement.
AGCTAAAATATTTCTCACACATGAGTCGATTGTTAAATGTTTATGGGGTATGCTTTGGGAAGAGGATTGATCTAAGATAACTTCTGAGCCAAAACTGTAACAATGATGTGTAGAACTTAAAGGCTGTTGATTTCAGAAGTTCCGCCACACTAATAATCTAAAGGTCGAGTCTAGTTTCATTTTCACCGTCAGCTCATGATCTTGGTATGGGATCCAATCTCATTTCACCTCATTGCATTTCTTTTGATGCCCAGTGTGACGACCCTCCTCCCGAGGACCTTAGGTTACCCGTCAAACACGTCATTTGCACACTTAACAAGCTTAAGTTAATCTCATGCTTATGAAAAACCTGGGGAAATTTTTTTTTTTTTTGCTTATGACATTCACTAGATTTATATTAATGCTAAACAAGCAACCACAAAGAAATTGGAAGCGGAAGAAGAGTGCACCAGAACTGAACCACAACAATGATATCCATTCATATTCATTTCATTCATTTCCATTTCATTCATATAACATACTGAATTCCACAACATCCAATATACATATACATATATCCCAAAATGAGGCTACAGAGGAGATCACAACATACAACTGTCTAATGAGCTCCAAAGGGGTATACCTGCTCGGAAAGTGTAGCACCAAAAAGAAACAACAGTAGCCCCAAGTACGTCGGCTACTCGATCGCAGGGCCCTTGCCTGCCATAGTAGAAAAAGGGACAAAAGTATCTGTTACAAAGTTGTACGTACAAATTCTACGCAGTTCTACTAAGTATGGTAACAAAGCAAAGACTAGAACTACTAGAGAGACAAAAAGTAGCTGTAGTGGGTAACAAAAGAACTAGCAAGCATTTATAGGTTAATTTATTCTTTTTAAGTTGTTTACTTGCTTTTGGAAAGCTAACAAGAAGCACTCACTCTCTCTCACCACCACACCGTGTCTCCCTCGATCAATGGAACTAACCCAACAACAACTCAAGCCTAGAAGTAAGTCTGTGGTCTTGGTCCGGTTAGGACCTCGATATCCGGGTAGGACTTCAAAGTCCAGGTTGAACCTCACACTATGACTCTGAGGTATGATGTACGCCTCAGGGTTGGGGTGCCTCCGTAGGCATGCGATGGTACCTTGCATCCTAACTAAGTTCCCAACACTCCTTCTAGCTTGTTCTCTCGACTCATTGATCCTCGGTCGACACGTGTGATAGCTCGCTCACGAAGGTGTATGAAAGGAAACGTACTCACAACTCTCTCAACACCCAACCCTCGCTAGCCTCTACTAACAGAATTGTCGTCACTAGTCTCCTAGCGAAAAAGTCACTCATCTCTTACCCCATCACGAGGTCACAGCCTGGCGGAAAGGTAAGTGAAATCCTCAGTATCTACTAACCATTACCCTATCACCAGGACACCTGCATGGAGGAAAGGTAATAATGAAGTCATTAGTGTCTGCTAACCACTACCCCATCACCAGGGCACGCCTTAGCGGAAAGGTATTTATGGAACATCAATGTCTACAGATGAAACAACATCTTAACTGGCAAATGGTGAACTGTCACAATCTCTTAACCATTATTTCCTCGCTAGGTCACAGCCTAGCGGAAGCTACCTATGGGACATTGATGTCTGCTGGCCACTACCCCATCACCAGGGCACGCCTAAGCGGAAAGGTATTCATGGGACATCAATGTCAAATAAATTTTCAGCGGTGAAGAAACCCCCAAAGGGATTCGTCTGCTCTCGCCAATCCCAGTGGAAGTGTGGTCCACGGAAAGGCAGTGGTAGTACGACTACTACGCCACTAGAGGCAGGAAAACAAAGAAGAGGTAAGCCTGCCGGACCCGACTTCCTCTCCCGATACTCAACTCCCGGAGGAGAAAAGTACGTAAAAACCATACGAGCTCGTAACAAAACTGCAGAGAACCCCCAACCTAGGCTCTCTAAGAAAAACCAACGGGTCAGTGGAATGGTCTAGACAACTCGTGGATCCCAACGAAGCGTAAAAACCGAGCCGGCTCGAAGAAAACACGTAAAAAGACTGGGATCCTAGACCCATGCTCTCAATGTCCGCTACCCAAGCCTGAGCGACCTCATCTCCTGCTCAGGTGAGGGTCACCGCGCCCTCGCACAGTCGGAGCACCATTCTCCATGACTGATCATATGTGACATCACCATTTCTTTTTCATGTTACTCCCTAAGCGTCTATGGTTTCTTTGATTTGTTTCACATCTACAAGTTATCGGTCCTTGTCCCGAACTTGTTCTATAAGAACCTCTATTGATCCAAGGTCGACGATACAGATCTGATACGATAGTCTCTCTCTAATTTCCTACTCAAGAACATCAATCTCATGATCCTGGCAATCTTATCGGAAACTTCTTTCCTTCCTACGCCCCAAAAGATTCGGAAAAACCTACAAGGATCGGGCTACTCCTTAGAGGAAGACTTGCTTCATGGCAAGTTCATATAGTCTTATTTTCCTGTATAGGTCTAACATTTAAAGGGGTATGTTCGAGAGTATCACATGCTCCAAACATGTATCTAATCCACTCATAGACCTATGTGTATAATAAGCATATGGTTGCAAACATAAGGAAAATTATCCTATCCTAATCCCTCTCCTAACTGGGATTAAATCACTAATTGATTTCCCATTTCAATATAGGGAAACAAGGGGACTTGGTGTTTTTAAAACTTATTAAAGGATGCCTAAAAGTTTGATTAAACATGCACTCTACAATGGAATTTGATCACAGTTTTGTTCATGGACAGCAACCAAATTAGTCTCAAAATCTTCATCAAAACCAATCCAAATACATGGGTTTCATGTGTATTACATTCTCTAGATATCTATAGTCAAATCCACCAAAGGATGTCTAAGGTTATTGTCAAAATCATGTATGTTCTTAGTCTTAAGGCAACCATCTCCAATCTGAACATTCAGTGGAGATGTCATATAGGTAGTCAATAACTCCTCAAAAACTCTTCATTTTTCTAAAACAAACCCATGGATTAATGGTTGATATGAAAGAGTATATATTAACCAATAATTACACTCAAGGAAACATGAAGAAACTCCCCAAATACATCCTAAAACTCTAATCTAAAATGCATGGACAGATCTGGACATTCTATGTCATGTAGGATATAGGTAGTCAACAACTCTTCAAAACTCCTTATTTTTCTAAAACAACTCCATGGACTAAAGGTTAATATGAAAGAGTATATACCAACAAGTAATTTCACTCAAGGAAACATGGAGAAACTCCTCAAATACATCTTAAAACACTAACTTAAAATTCATGGACAGATCTGGACACATTTAGTTACATGCATATGTCAACATCCAAAATATTTCTAATCACCTAAATTTTCAAATTTAAAACCAAGAATCATAAGCCAATTTATTGGGGTCATAATCAGTAAGTAAATCTACTCAAGGGAATTTAAAGAAGACTCCCAAATCATGCAAGTTATTGGCCAACATTTACAACAACAAATCTGAAAATTTCAGTGGACAGTCCATGTATAGCCTCTTTAAGATGTTATAATCACATGCAATTTCGTATTTAATCCCATGAATTTAAGTCTACCTTAATGGGGTATTAATCAACATATGATTCTACCCAAGAGAACCCAAGAAAGATCCCAAAATACATGTCCAACTTGGATTAAAAGGAAGACACACAGATTCTGGCCACAAGAAAAATTGTGCACATGAGTCTATTTTTCTCAATTTTTTTTCAACCAAAAACCCCAAAACTAAGGCTTGATTTTAGATCTGGGATATAAGTGGTAAAAACTCTACATATGGCAGCAAGAGAAGGGCTAAATTTGTACCTCAAATAAAGCTTCAAAAGATTGAAGAAGAACTTCTCAAGAACAAGGTTGGGCTGTCTACACCTTGAGCTTAAAGGCTTGATTTTTCTTCTTCTTTGGCCTTTGATCTTACATGCAACACTTGATCCACATTCCTCTCTTCCACAGCTTTGATTTGAGCCCAAGAACTCGGAATTTGGTGGAGAAATGAGGGAGAAAACTAAGAAACAAGATGGAGCTCCATGGAATTTCGGCTATGGGGGAAGAGAGCTCCAAGTTTTCAAGAAGAAGAAGATGAAGTGGAGATGAAGGGGTGGCGCCTATGGGTGCTTATACCCTTGGGAAAATTACATCATAAACCCCACCAACTCTTCCTATTTGCACATAAGGTCCACCTATGAATAGTAATCACATTACTAATCAAACTTAGCCACTTAATCACCTCTAGCCACAATTCCACAATTAGCCACTAATGGCATCTTAATTTTCCATACTTAATCACAATTAAATTCTTAAATTTTAAAGCCAATCAAACTCACTAATTATTCATCATCTTGTACTTAATTGGTCATTAGAAATTAGGGATGTTACAATCATAAAAACCTCAAAGAGAGTCTCGTCCTCGAGACTCCGCTTCTAAGTCGGTTTTGTCAGTATGTCATAAAAACCTCAAAAGGTTTCTAACCCATAAAAACCTCAAAGAAGGTTTTTACCCAGAAAGTGAAATAATTTGCCATACAGAGAACTGATAAACTAAACTGCAAAAGTACCTGAGAAGAGTCGCGGGTATTTCTCTCGCATAGCTGCTTCGGTCTCCCATGTCGCCTCCTCAACACCCTGTCGGTGCCATAGGATCTTGACCAAGGGAATCTCCTTGTTCCGAAGCCTCCTGACAGCAAAATCAAGTATCTGTACTGGCTCCTCCTCGTATGTCAACTCTGGCTCTATGTCAAGGCTCTCATAGCTGATGATGTGCTGAGGATCGTGCACGTACTTCCTCAAGTTCGACACATGGAATATGTCGTGTATAGCCGCCAAACGTGGGGGAAGTGCCAGTCTGTACGCCACCTTCCCGACACGTGAAAGTATCTCAAATGGCCCAACAAAACGTGGCGTCATCTTGCCACGAACTCCGAACCGTTGTATCCCCTTCATGGGCGATACACGCAGGAACACAAAATCCCCAACCTGAAACTCCAAGTGTCGGCGTCGGCGATCTGCATAGCTCTTCTGGCGACTCTGTGCCGTCAAGAGCTTCCTCCTTACCAAGTCAACAACCCTCGCAGTCTCCTCCAAGAGATCCACGGTATACAACGCATGATCGCCTACCTCGCGCCAACTGATTGGCGTAAGGCATCTCCGCCCGTAAAGAGCCTCGAATGGCGCCATGCCGATGCTCGAATGATGGCTGTTGTTATAAGTGAACTCAACAAGAGGTAAATGATCCTTCCAGGATCCCTTCCACTCTAGAGAACAGGCGCGTAAAAGATCCTCCAAGGTCTGTATCGTACGCTCGCTCTGTCCGTCCGTCTGAGGGTGATACGCTGAACTCATCTTCAGCTCGGTCTGTAAAGCTGACATGAACTGCTGCCAGTAATGGGAAGTGAACCTCGAGTATCTGTCAGACACTACCTCTCGGGGTATGCCATGTAACCTCACAATGTGCTGTATGTACAATCTGGCCAACTGAGAAGGTGTATAAGTCATGCTAACAGGTATAAAATGGGCTGACTTCGTCAACCTGTCAACAATGACCCAAATGGAATCATGGCCTCCTGGTGTCCTTGGCAGTCCTGTAACAAAGTCCATCGAAATGCTCTCCCACTTCCACTCAGGAATGGGGAGAGGCTGCAGTAATCCAGGTGGTCGTCTATGCTCTGCCTTCACCATCTGGCAAGTCAAACACCTGCTGACATGCCCAGCTACGTCCCTCTTCATCCCGTCCCACCAGAAATGTCGGCGAAGATCGTGGTACATCTTCGTACTATCGAGATGAATGGAAAGATGTGAACAATGCACCTCGTCAAGTATGTCTCTTCGTAGCTGCTCATCGTTGGGAACCACTACCCGACCTGCCTTCCACAGAATAGACTCTGCAACAACAAAATCGTCAAACTCGTCCTTCACTGCCCGCATGTATCTGTCGCGAATCCACGGGTCTGTCTGCTGACCTGACACAATACGGTCCCAAAGGCTGCTGTACCTAGGAGGTACGGAGATGGGAGAAGATGCACCGTCCTGTGGATGCCAATCCGTCAGTGCTGCAAGTAAGTCCCAAGTGTATAGCCAGTTCATCGTACCCTCCGTGTGCGCTCTCCTGCTAAGGGCGTCTGCAACCACGTTTCCCTTACCAGGATGGTAAGAGATCGTGCAATCGTAGTCCTTCAGCAGCTCTAACCATCTGCGCTGCCTCATGTTCAGCTCCTTCTGATCAAATATGTACTTCAGACTCTTGTGGTCTGTGAAGAGCTCAAAGTTAACCCCGTACAAGTAGTGACGCCAGGTCTTCAAAGCGAAGACCACTGCCGCCAACTCAAGATCGTGTGTGGGGTAATTCCGCTCATGCGGTCTCAACTGTCTCGAAGCATAGGCAATCACATGCCCCCTCTGCATCAGCACTGCTCCCAAACCATCACCTGACGCGTCTGTGTAAACCGCATAGTCTTGTGTACCTGATGGTAGAGCAAGGATCGGAGCTGTAGTAAGTCTCTCCTTCAGTGTCCTGAAAGCCTGCTCGCACGAACTATCCCAAACAAAAGGTACTCCCTTCTGCGTCAAACGCGTCAAAGGTAGTACGATCCGTGAAAAGTTGCTGACAAAGCATCTGTAATAGCCTGCCAACCCAAGAAAACTGCGGATCTGTGTCACTGTCTTGGGCTGTTCCCAAGACATCAAAGCATCTATCTTCGAAGGGTCCACTGCGACTCCTGCTCCTGAGATGACGTGTCCCAAGAATGAGACCTGAGGTAGCCAAAACTCACACTTACTCAACTTGGCATACAGTCTATGCTCTCTCAAGGTACCAAGCACTGCTCTCAAGTCGTTTTCATGGTCCCATTCATTCTTCGAGTAAACCAGCACATCATCTATGAACACCACAACAAACTTGTCCAAGTAAGGACGGAATACTCTGTTCATCATGTCCATGAATGCCGCGGGGGCATTCGTCAGTCCGAATGGCATCACTACAAACTCGTAGTGGCCATACCGTGTCCGAAAGGCTGTCTTCGGGACGTCTGTCTCCCGAATCCTCAACTGATGGTAACCCGAGCGGAGGTCGATCTTCGAGAACACCAAAGATCCTTGTAGCTGATCAAACAGATCATCAATGCGTGGTAGAGGATAACGGTTCTTCACCGTCCTCTTATTCAGCTGTCTATAATCAATGCATAACCGCATGGTTCCATCCTTTTTCCGAACAAAGAGTATAGGAGCGCCCCAAGGTGAAGTGATCGGCCTCACAAAGCCTAAGTCAAGCAACTCCTGTAGCTGCACCTTCAGCTCTCTCAGCTCTGCGGGTGCCATGCGATACGGAGCCATGGAGATCGGCCGCGTATCGGGAAGTAGCGAGATCTCAAACTCGATCTCTCTAACTGGAGGTAGTCCTGGTAACTCCTCAGGAAACACATCAGGATACTCTGACACAACTCTAATGTCTTGAGCCATCGGCTCTCTATCTGCAACCTCCTGAACAAAGGCCAGGAAAGTGTCACATCCCTGATCAACCAGTCGTTGTGCTCTCAGCACTGAAATATACTCCATCCTAGAGTCCTGCAATGTCCCCTCAAAAGTGAACTCTGTCAAGCCGGGGATCCTGAAGACAACAGTCTTCCTGTAACAATCGACTAAGGCGTGATGTGTAGACAACCAATCCATGCCCAAAATCATGTCGAACTCAACAAGTTGTAGTAGAAGGCAATCCGCAGTCATCTCGTGACCGCCTATGGACACTGATAACCCTCTAACTATCTCTGAAATCACGAACAACTGTCCGCCAGGCCCTCGAATGTGAAATGGAGGATCTACGTCCTCCGCGACTCTACCCAATGTGGCTAGAAGCCTCACAGCAAGAAACGAATGGGTAGCACCAGAATCAAACAACACGTGAAAAGGATGGCTCGAAACTGAAACCATACCTTTCACAACCGTGGCCACGGACCGTGCCTGCTCAGCTGTAACTGCGTGAATCTGTCCCTGACGTATAGATCCGGCACTGGATCCTACTGCGCTCTGAGCTGGTCTCTGCTGACCTCTGTACTGGGAGCTCCTCCCGGTAGCTCTCGAACGCGGTGGAGGTGGAGGTGGTGGAGTCTGTAGTTGTGGGCACTGGGACCTGATATGTCCCACCTGCTGGCACTGGTAGCACCTGATCGCCCTGCTCGGCATAGAAGATGGACCGGCACTCTCTGCGGGTCTCGCGCTCTGTGCTCCAAACCTCTGCGACCCAGATGGTCGCGCTGCCTCAAAACCTCTACTGGCCAGTGCTCCTCCCAAAGTAGTCGTAGGGGTCGAGCGAACACTGCCAGAAGAAACCGTCCTTGTCGGACGAAAGCGTCGTGCTGACCGCTGTGGCTGGAACTGCCGCCGAATAGGCCCAGACGACCTCGGTGGTACTGGTGGCGGTCTAAAGGTACTCCCAAAACGTCTCTCGCGGACGTCCTCAATCCGCTCTGCTGCGTCAGTCACCTCAGCAATGGTAGTCAGTCTCAGCCCTACCAACTTCTCCTGAATGTCCTCTCTCATGGCACGAACAAACTTCTCCAGATTCTCCTCTGGAAAAGCAGCTGCAGAAGATGTGTGGCGTGACAACTCAGTGTAGCGCACAAAGTACTCTCGCGCTGTCATCCTGCCCTGTCTCAGCTCTGCGAACAACCTACGATGTGTCTCCTTCCACTTCCCTGAGAAGAAGTGGCCTCTGAAGTGGGTCTCAAAGTCTGTCCAAGTCGGCACACGTCCCATCTCAGACACAGTAGCCTCCCACTAGCGCTCTGCAAACCCAGTAAGGGAGAACTCAGCAAAAGGTAACCACAACTCTAGTGGTGCCTGAATCATCCTGAACACCTTCATCACTGTCCTGAGCCACTGCTCAGCCTCGTCAGATGTACCCGTGCCCTGGAATCTGGGTACTCCAGCTCTCTGGTAGGATGTGAAGACATCATGGTGTCTCGGTGCAGTAGGAAGAACAAACCCTGTGACCTCTACTCCTGCTGTAGGCCCTTGGCCTACCTCAGCTCTGTCGGCTCCTGACTCCCTCGGAATCTCTGCCTCAGTATGCTGGTGAATCTCCTCAGAGAATAGATGCTCGGCTCTAGCGGACTCATCCCTGGATGGGTGGTATGAGGAGTCAGACAACTCCTCCATCCACAGCTCCATCCCAGTCTGGCGCTCAACCAACTCAGTCTGCTGGGCAAGTATCTGATCCTGTCTCTGTCGCAGATCAGCGAGTGCAGCTAGTACCTGTGCCATCTCTCCTGGCTGATCGCGAGCTACTCGGGGTGCCATGCGGATCCTTCCTGTATTGGATCATAGCATAGTTAAGCACACTTTAGAAAATAATCAGTTGTACTATTTCTCCTCTTGGGATACTTATATGAATGAAATGTTCTGGTGACTTGTGGTTACATAAATCTTTTGAATGTCAAAAAATTTCCCATTCGGCTTCATGAGAAATCAGAAGACTCTCGCTATTAAGTTATGCGAATGTGTGTATCGGGGTAACTCTGCTCTGATACCAAACCTGTGACGACCCTCCTCCCGAGGACCTTAGGTTACCCGTCAAACACGTCATTTGCACACTTAACAAGCTTAAGTTAATCTCATGCTTATGAAAAACCTGGGGAAATTTTTTTTTTTTTGCTTATGACATTCACTAGATTTATATTAATGCTAAACAAGCAACCACAAAGAAACTGGAAGCAGAAGAAGAGTGCACCAGAACTGAACCACAACAATGATATCCATTCATATTCATTTCATTCATTTCCATTTCGTTCATATAACATACTGAATTCCACAACATCCAATATACATATACATATATCCCAAAATGAGGCTACAGAGGAGATCACAACATACAACTGTCTAATGAGCTCCAAAGGGGTATACCTGCTCGGAAAGTGTAGCACCAAAAAGAAACAACAGTAGCCCCAAGTACGTCGGCTACTCGATCGCAGGGCCCTTGCCTGCCATAGTAGAAAAAGGGACAAAAGTATCTGTTACAAAGTTGTACGTACAAATTCTACGCAGTTCTACTAAGTATGGTAACAAAGCAAAGACTAGAACTACTAGAGAGACAAAAAGTAGCTGTAGTGGGTAACAAAAGAACTAGCAAGCATTTATAGGTTAATTTATTCTTTTTAAGTTGTTTACTTGCTTTTGGAAAGCTAACAAGAAGCACTCACTCTCTCTCACCACCACACCGTGTCTCCCTCGATCAATGGAACTAACCCAACAACAACTCAAGCCTAGAAGTAAGTCTGTGGTCTTGGTCCGGTTAGGACCTCGATATCCGGGTAGGACTTCAAAGTCCAGGTTGAACCTCACACTATGACTCTGAGGTATGATGTACGCCTCAGGGTTGGGGTGCCTCCGTAGGCATGCGATGGTACCTTGCATCCTAACTAAGTTCCCAACACTCCTTCTAGCTTGTTCTCTCGACTCATTGATCCTCGGTCGACACGTATGATAGCTCGCTCACGAAGGTGTATGAAAGGAAACGTACTCACAACTCTCTCAACACCCAACCCTCGCTAGCCTCTACTAACAGAATTGTCGTCACTAGTCTCCTAGCGAAAAAGTCACTCATCTCTTACCCCATCACGAGGTCACAGCCTGGCGGAAAGGTAAGTGAAATCCTCAGTATCTACTAACCATTACCCTATCACCAGGACACCTGCATGGCGGAAAGGTAATAATGAAGTCATTAGTGTCTGCTAACCACTACCCCATCACCAGGGCACACCTTAGCGGAAAGGTATTTATGGAACATCAATGTCTACAGATGAAACAACATCTTAACTGGCAAATGGTGAACTGTCACAATCTCTTAACCATTATTTCCTCGCTAGGTCACAGCCTAGCGGAAGCTACCTATGGGACATTGATGTCTGCTGGCCACTACCCCATCACCAGGGCACGCCTAAGCGGAAAGGTATTCATGGGACATCAATGTCAAATAAATTTTCAGCGGTGAAGAAACCCCCAAAGGGATTCGTCTGCTCTCGCCAATCCCAGTGGAAGTGTGGTCCACGGAAAGGCAGTGGTAGTACGACTACTACGCCACTAGAGGCAGGAAAACAAAGAAGAGGTAAGCCTGCCGGACCCGACTTCCTCTCCCGATACTCAACTCCCGGAGGAGAAAAGTGCGTAAAAACCATACGAGCTCGTAACAAAACTGCAGAGAACCCCCAACCTAGGCTCTCTAAGAAAAACCAACGGGTCAGCGGAATGGTCTAGACAACTCGTGGATCCCAACGAAGCGTAAAAACCGAGCCGGCTCAAAGAAAACACGTAAAAAGACTGGGATCCTAGACCCATGCTCTCAATGTCCGCTACCCAAGCCTGAGCGACCTCATCTCCTGCTCAGGTGAGGGTCACCGCGCCCTCGCACAGTCGGAGCACCATTCTCCATGACTGATCATATGTGACAACACCATTTCTTTTTCATGTTACTCCCTAAGCGTCTATGGTTTCTTTGATTTGTTTCACATCTACAAGTTATCGGTCCTTGTCCCAAACTTGTTCTATAAGAACCTCTATTGATCCAAGGTCGACGATACAGATCTGATACGATAGTCTCTCTCTAATTTCCTACTCAAGAACATCAATCTCATGATCCTGGCTATCTTATCGGAAACTTCTTTCCTTCCTACGCCCCAAAAGATTCGGAAAAACCTACAAGGATCGGGCTACTCCTTAGAGGAAGACTTGCTTCATGGCAAGTTCATATAGTCTTATTTTCCTGTATAGGTCTAACATTTAAAGGGGTATGTTCGAGAGTATCACATGCTCCAAACATGTATCTAATCCACTCATAGACCTATGTGTATAATAAGCATATGGTTGCAAACATAAGGAAAATTATCCTATCCTAATCCCTCTCCTAACTGGGATTAAATCACTAATTGATTTCCCATTTCAATATAGGGAAACAAGGGGACTTGGTGTTTTTAAAACTTATTAAAGGATGCCTAAAAGTTTGATTAAACATGCACTCTACAATGGAATTTGGTCACAGTTTTGTTCATGGACAGCAACCAAATTAGTCTCAAAATCTTCATCAAAACCAATCCAAATACATGGGTTTCATGTGTATTACATTCCCTAGATATCTATAGTCAAATCCACCAAAGGATGTCTAAGGTTATTGTCAAAATCATGTATGTTCTTAGTCTTAAGGCAACCATCTCCAATCTGAACATTCAGTGGAGATGTCATATAGGTAGTCAATAACTCCTCAAAAACTCTTCATTTTTCTAAAACAAACCCATGGATTAATGGTTGATATGAAAGAGTATATATTAACCAATAATTACACTCAAGGAAACATGAAGAAACTCCCCAAATACATCCTAAAACTCTAATCTAAAATGCATGGACAGATCTGGACATTCTATGTCATGTAGGATATAGGTAGTCAACAACTCTTCAAAACTCCTTATTTTTCTAAAACAACTCCATGGACTAAAGGTTAATATGAAAGAGTATATACCAACAAGTAATTTCACTCAAGGAAACATGGAGAAACTCCTCAAATACATCTTAAAACACTAACTTAAAATTCATGGACAGATCTGGACACATTTAGTTACATGCATATGTCAACATCCAAAATATTTCTAATCACCTAAATTTTCAAATTTAAAACCAAGAATCATAAGCCAATTTATTGGGGTCATAATCAGTAAGTAAATCTACTCAAGGGAATTTAAAGAAGACTCCCAAATCATGCAAGTTATTGGCCAACATTTACAACAACAAATCTGAAAATTTCAGTGGACAGTCCATGTATAGCCTCTTTAAGATGTTATAATCACATGCAATTTCGTATTTAATCCCATGAATTTAAGTCTACCTTAATGGGGTATTAATCAACATATGATTCTACCCAAGAGAACCCAATAAAGATCCCAAAATACATGTCCAACTTGGATTAAAAGGAAGACACACAGATTCTGGCCACAAGAAAAATTGTGCACATGAGTCTATTTTTCTCAATTTTTTTTCAACCAAAAACCCCAAAACTAAGGCTTGATTTTAGATCTGGGATATAAGTGGTAAAAACTCTACATATGGCAGCAAGAGAAGGGCTAAATTTGTACCTCAAATCAAGCTTCAAAAGATTGAAGAAGAACTTCTCAAGAACAAGGTTGGGCTGTCTACACCTTGAGCTTAAAGGCTTGATTTTTCTTCTTCTTTGGCCTTTGATCTTACATGCAACACTTGATCCACATTCCTCTCTTCCACAGCTTTGATTTGAGCCCAAGAACTCGGAATTTGGTGGAGAAATGAGGGAGAAAACTAAGAAACAAGATGGAGCTCCATGGAATTTCGGCTATGGGGGAAGAGAGCTCCAAGTTTTCAAGAAGAAGAAGATGAAGTGGAGATGAAGGGGTGGCGCCTATGGGTGCTTATACCCTTGGGAAAATTACATCATAAACCCCACCAACTCTTCCTATTTGCACATAAGGTCCACCTATGAATAGTAATCACATTACTAATCAAACTTAGCCACTTAATCACCTCTAGCCACAATTCCACAATTAGCCACTAATGGCATCTTAATTTTCCATACTTAATCACAATTAAATTCTTAAATTTTAAAGCCAATCAAACTCACTAATTATTCATCATCTTGTACTTAATTGGTCATTAGAAATTAGGGATGTTACACCCAGTGACGAGCATGGTTTAAGTATAGGGGGTGATGAATCTCAGTTTAATTACTCTAAAAGTCATGAACTAAGCTCAAATCCCAAAAATTCATTGGCATTTCTTCATTTATATTGCATAATTAGCATCCATGCATGTTTTGATAAGAAATGCATTTTATCACTCATAATTGCAAAAAATAAGAAGCCAAAAATTCCCAGTCTGATTTACCTGTAAAATAGCCTAACTTTCTCAATTTTTAACTAATTTATGCTAACTCCAAATGACTTGAAATGACCTCTATTGTGTACATATTACTAACAAGAATAAATAAAAAATATAAAAAAATCACTAACCTAAATAAGTGGACCAAAAACCCAAACCCCAGTTCTAGGATTTCCGAACTAAAACCTAGATATCTTCCTCATGTAGAGCCTGATTTGATCCTACTCACTTTTGAACTAATGTACATTCAAATACCTTCAAAACAAGACCAAGTTCAAGTGAATCGGAGCTCATATGTGAAGGTTGGGTTTGGGCCTCTTTTGTTCATTTTGTATTTTAGCGGTTTTTGACCTATTATTTTATCTACATAATAGACTTATTTTATTTTATTTCTTTTTCATTTGTATTCTTTGATAAAAGTTTTATTAAAATGCGTAAAAATCCAAATCCAAACTGAGCATGAAATTAAAAAACTAATCGAGTCCGAGTCTTCGCTAACTCTCTGTACAAAAAGTGTCATTTCATGTTTTATTTTATTTCTTCTTTTTCTTACTTAATAAAAATCCAAAAAAATAGATTAATGTGTAAATAATTGTATTTTATTCTATCTTATTTTTCTAGATTTTTATCTGATTTAAAAATGATAGAAATTTAAAAAAACCCAAAAATCAAGGTATTCTATGTACATGGGATACCCCAAAAATATCACATTGTGCAAACAATCGATTTTGGTTTTGGTATCTTCATGAAAGTTGTAGATCTCTTCGAGTCAAACAACTTTCATGAAGAAAAAAAATCGATCTGAGATCGTTTATTATTTCTTTTTGAATTATCTTTTTATTTAATTTTTCAAATTTTCTGGAGGTGCCACGTGGCCGCTACTGGAGCTGCCACGTGGCACCCTTTTTTGGTCTTATTCAAATTCATTTTATTAAAAAAATTAAATTATTAAGAATAATAATAATTGTTAAAAAATATAAAAATACCATGCACGTATTGCGCACGGGCCTTCGCCGCACGCGCCTAGTACGTATTGTCCCCTTCCTCCATCCCACTTTCCCAATTCATAGGAACGGGCGCCGCCTCCACCATCACCCCCGCGGATCTCGCGCACGACTGCCCTCCAATCTCATCAAATCCCTGCGTATCCCGTCAAATCTCCGTCTCCAATCTCCTCCCCTCCTGATCTCTCAAAGGGATCATACAGGTTCATTTATTGAATCGGATGACATGATCTCACTCATGAGATATTGGGAATAAAATTCCATGCACGGTCATCTTGCTTTGGAAGCTTGATTGAATTCGTAGGTTTGATGTATGCTTTTGAAAAGTATATGATCAATACCTGGGTATGGTATATGCTTTGGAAAGTATGATCGATACCAAATCCCAAAGATCAAATAAGAAACTTAATGATAAAACCCTGAAGAAGACAACCTAAATAGATCTAAAACTTCATGTTTATTCTAGGTCTTCCAGTATGCAGGATGTACATGTATTAGGAATACCTGAGGGTGATGTGATCATAAACGATTGTATAACCATGACCCTCCATCCCTAGGGAGCGATGAAGCAGGTTTAGATTTTAGTGACTCCTCTCAAAAGAGAAGTAATCTCATCTCGGTCCAAATGTTGGACAGTGATATGAATGTGATTCAGATGCAATGAAAAGATTAGATTTACGGTTTTGATTTAATCAAACATCTATGAGGGGTCTGCAAGATCTGGATTCGAGATTTGATCTCAATATCCAAGTCACTATAAGTGGAACATACAATCGCAATGTCCTTATCTCCAAGTATTCACGGAGAAAGCGCATTATCCTTGAAAGAGTTCAAGGATAATTTCATTGTTGGTAATATATCCGAGCATTGAGAAATGGATAATTAAATGTGATTTAATTATCATGAATAATTTGAATTTGACTCATATTATAAGGAGAGCTATCTAAGATAATTAAATGTGATTTAATTATCAAAGATGTCAATAATGTGAATATGATTCATATTATTTGGTCACATGAGAGTAGACATCCAAGACACTTAAATGTGATTAAATTATCATGTATATGAATAATGTGGATAATATTATCCATATTAATCATATATATTATAAATGTGATTTATAATATTAAGAGAGGGATATTTGTAAATAACATTTACAAATTAAATGTTGGTGTGAATTGGATTTACATTGGACAATTAATTGAAAATATAATTTACATTTTATTTTGAGTTGTGAATGTGATTCACAAATTTCCAAAGGCATGACTGCAATGTTCACAAAATAAATTGGACTTATTTTTGTGAAATAATTTGCAACAAGTGTTGTTGCAAAAGTTGGAGATTATCATGAAATATTGGATTCCATGATAATAGGAGAAGGAGTCCACCCTTCCAGATTGGGAGGGTGGATGTCCGCAACTCGTAAAAGGAGTTGGTGGCCATCCACCCCCTTTATGGGAGGATATCTCCCTCTTTCCTAATTATCTCCATGGATAATTGATTTAATTGAAATTAAATTTTATTGATTATTATTCAACATATTTTGTTTAAATTAAATTAATTGGTGTTCTGTTTTAAACAACAAAATCATGACCATTGAAAGAAACACAAATCAATCTCATCCATTGATTTGTGTTGTCCATGGAGTGGGATCCATGGACTCTCAAAATAACATATAAGAAGAGGTAACCTTAGATATTCTTTGTACAATGGAAATATGCTCTCTTCCCTTCTCTCTCTACATGCCAAGTCTCTCCCTCTCTCTCTCTCTTGTTGTTGTCCACCTTGATGCCCTAAAGAGAGATCGTTGTCATCGTCGCATCGTCATTATGTTGTCGGAACGACTGCTTGTGGATCTCCATCTCCTTTGGTGTGCCCCGCTTGTGAAGAAGATGTCGGATATCGTGAGATGAGATCAGGAGATTCGACGCTTGGGTCATCAATATGGATTGCAAGGAGTACACGTCTCATCAATGAGCTCGCAAGCGTCTCCTCCATTAGATTGGACTTGAGACATGAGGTCTCTTCATTTAGAGACTTGATCGCAACCATGCTTTAAGAGGTAAACCTAATATTTGTTTGTGGTTTAGATGAAATGGTCCGAGAAGTTTTCTTGGATCATGCAGTTTCATTATTCAAAATTGTTTAAATTTTGCTACCCCGATCGACTATACGACTAGTCACTCTCGATCGCATACATCCTCATGCTTCTGTGATGTGTTTAAGGATTTCCCCATATCCTTCGTAAGAGAACTCCATCAATGGACTCAAATAAGCTTCTACTAGTCAAAACATCAGATTTGATGAAATTATTATGATTTCATATAAAACCTTGATGAGCCATGTGAAGCTTAGTGGGAGTGCCAGTGTGTTCATCATGCTGAGATGTAGATAATATTCTAATCATTTGGAATGGTATAAGGCTGAGAATGAGTGTTTTCTAATATGGTTGTTCCATACCTTGAGATAATAGATCTCAAGGATACTTCTTAGATCTTAGTTCTGAAGTTGTTCAGAAGCAAAGAGAAGAAGGCACTGGGACCATCATTAGTGGTAAACTGATAATCGAGATTTGACGAGGGTCTAAAGTAGTCCACACAAGGCGGGACCACAATGTCGCTGAGCGACCGCTCACGAAATCTCAATCAATCAATAATTAACCCACAACAATCAAATAACACAATCAAAGTGAATGTGCTGAGTTAAAATTTATTATAACTCTACAACAAGATGTGTATAGGTGCAAGTATGTGTAGAGGTCGAACACGGGGAGCAGATAGGTAGAACGGGGCAAAAATGCACAAAATGTGTGACTGTGATGAGTTGTCTATTTACGCTATTTATTGTGGGTTTTTAATTTTTATATTTTTTTTAATTTTTAATTTTTAATTTTTATATTTTGATTTTTAATTTACTGATTTTATTTTTTATATATATTATATTTTTTTATTTCTTTTTCTTTATATAGAATATATACACAATATAAGAAAAGAGAAGATTAGGTATTTATAAAAATAAGTAAAAATAAGCAAAAATCAAGAAATAAAATGTTTTTGGGTTCTTTATATTTTTCTAATGTTTTTATGATTTTTCTAGATTTTTCTGAATTTTTTGGTATTTTTAAAAGTCAAAAATACTGAAAATAATGAATAGATTAAAAAGTTGAAACTGAAATGGAGAAATAAAATAGAAAACAGTAACAAAAATTCTACAAATTAATTTTAAATTTAACATAATGAAACAAAGAAAATTTAGAAATAGAGATTGTATTTTTAGGATTTTTATGAATTTTTAATATTTTTATGAATGTTTTTTGGGGTTTTCTAATTTTTAGGAGTTTTCTTTTATATTTTTTTAGTGATTTTTGGTATGGAGCTAAAAGATTTGCAAACACACAAATATATTTTTTTGGAATTTTTCAAAAACTTTTACTAATTTTTATGGATTTTCTAATGCAAACAGTACTGAAAATACATGTTTTGAATTTTTATAAATATGAAAATGCAATTAAAATGCAAAACAAAAATATATCGAGAAAGAGCAAGTAAACATGAGCTTAACCTAATTTTTTTGGTGATTTTTAGCAATTTATAGATGCATGGAATAAATAGGGAAAGCATACAAAAACACAAGGCCTAGCAGGGGTATCATCGTAAATAGCAAAAACTCGAAGGGCCAGACAGTAAATTTTCCAAAAATAATAAACTAAATAAAATCATTTGAGGACTAATTAGAAATAATTCAGAACCGGATCCCTTTCCTGCAAAAACGCCAGAACCCACATACCAAGGCACGTGGCCTGGCAAGGACGTATAAGCAAATGCAAAAAACTATAGGGGCTTGATCGCAATTTATCCAAAAATAATACACTATCTATGAGAGTTCCTGGACTAATTGGAAATAACGAAAGTCACTTGGGTCCCTGCACAAAATACCCCGCCCCCTCACGTGCGCATGTCACGTGAGGTGACGTGGCCAAGGACCCAAATGCAATAACCAAAAGTTCAGGGGTCGTTTTATAAATAATACAAAACTAATAGAACTGCAAAGGAAAGATTCAGAACTTTTTACTAAATACAAAATTGGGGAGGGTGAAACTACAAAATACCCTCACCCAAACGGGTCGGACGGTGGAGGGTATTCCACTTGCCACGTATCACACTGCTGTGCGTCGATACCGTTTCGTTCTGACGGCCGAGATTAGATCGTGAGAGAATGATCAGACGACTGGGGAGGATTTCGATCCGACGGTGCCCAGTGTTGGAAGAACGCCAGCGATCCAACGGCTCTGAGAGGCTTAGGAAGAATGGACGAAGAACACACGCCCAGCGAGTTTCGATCACCGCGCACGGCATCCTCCACCGCCTTCCTTCACTACTGGGAAGCTCGGGAGCAAGCTGGAGACGCCCTCTAACGGCTGGAGAGGTCGGATGGTCCCAAAGGTGGCCAGAGCGTGCCCGCGGATGAGGATGAGCGTGGAAGCTCCAGGAGGTCTGGCGAGTGTCCAGAATCACTCCAGCCTTTGCATTGAAAGCCTGGACCTGCAAAAAAGAGTCAAGTGGGTTGTGGTCAAATTGCCACAACCTCCAGCAGGCAAGAACAGAGGAAGAGCGGCGATATGGAGACTCGTCGGAGCTAGCTCCGACGAGGTGATGGCGGTAGTGAATGAAGTGTACGAATCGACGCTGAGAAGTGACCAACTAATACTAAAGCTACGCTAACTAAGAAAATGCAAGAAAAAGAACGAAAAATGCAAACCTCAAGCCCAGAAAAGGCGAGATGGGACCTCACGACCAAGGTGGCCGGAGGTGGCTGGAACACGGCCTCATGGCGTCGCCGTACCTCGACGGGGTGCTGGGATCAATCCCCTATCATCGGAGATCCGTGGCAACGACCCTGATGTCTAAGCTAGGCCAAGGAGCGGTTCAAAGAAGAATGGAGGAAAGGGGGGTGTTTTTGAAAGAATGGTCGGGGTGGCTCAAAGATCGAGTGAAAACAGAGGATTCAGCGGTCCAATCCCCGATATTAGCATAGGGTGTGTATAATGGATACACTAGGATCAAAAGTCGTGAAGATTGCATCATGAAAGGATGAAAGGGGTGACTCCAAAAATCCGTGAAATCGAGGAAAAAAGGCAAGTCTGACTCAGGCCTGACCTCGGTCAGAGAGTTGACCGAGGTCAACCAAGGGACAAATCTGTTTGGTCCACATGGACCAACCAAAAAAACCTTAGAAAAAAGGCTTGTAAAATCCATTAAAATAGTTATTGAATTTATTAATTTTTAGTTTCAAAATAAAAAATGGTTATTATTTTGTAAAGTATTTAATTCTGATTTTTATTTATTTTTATGAGGTATAAAATTACAAGTTGCCTTTTTAAGTCTACCTAGGTATATACATCTATGTATTTTAATATTTTATTTTTATTTTGAGAATTTAATAAATTTATTTTAGTTTATTATTTGATAAATTTATAAAGTATTTTTATACACTTAAAAATATTTTTATTTTATTTTTCTGGAGTGTTTTGTACATTTAATAAAATAGAAGAATCAATTATATAGGTATATATACAAGTATTATACATATGTATATTATATACAAGTATTTTATTTTGTGTTTCTTTTGTATTTTTATTCTGATTTTAATGTGCATATATATTATAAATATTATTTATAAAATTATAAAAATATAAAATTATAAAAATAATGACTAAATAATAAAATGAATATTTTAATCTGTACAAGTATACAATAGGGGTCCAAAACTCAACTTTCAAACCGTAGCTCCGCCAAATGCGAAACCACCGCCATTAAATAGATTATTTAAATTTATATACAATTAAAGGTGAGTTTGATGCATTTGGAGTTTCATTAGGAAGATATAGGTCTGGGAAGTTGGGATTCTAGATTTTTATTCAGATCATAACTTTTTATCTGCATATTATATTTGAGTGAAATCAATTTTGTATTTTTATTTATTTAATTATCTACAACTTTCATGTACAAAGTTTCTTTATTTGAAGTATAAAAGTGGAACCAAAAATAAGTCCCAAAATGAATAAAGAATGGATAAAATGAAAGGGATTTTATTGGTATTTTGGCCCTTATCTCCCCCTACTTTATTCCTTGTCGACCTAGTCATCGAGATGTCTAGGTGACGGAATTTCGGGTCATAAAATATTTGCAATATTTTACTCTTTTTCTTTTCTTTTCTTTATTCAATAATTTTGGCTTTAAAACTGCATTTTATACAATATTTACACAATAATGCATGAATGATAAAATGCATGAATTAACGATATTTACACGCATTTACTAGGGTTTTTAAGGCCAAAATGATAGAATAAAGATGATGAAATGTAGATTCATCATCCCCCTATACTTGCCTTTGCTAGTCCCTAGCAAACACTTATGCAATAAGTGCATAAAAGAAAAACAAAGAAAAGAAAAAGAAGAAAGATGGACTAAATTTAATTGCCAAACTTATCTTCACATAATCAAAGTTTGGAGCTTAAGTCAGACCTTTGGAATTTTAGTGCGGGCGGAACCTTAATGAGAACCAGATTTGAAATCCAACACTCCCTGAGAATCCCAAAACTCTGTTCAAGTCTCCTCAATAGCCAGGTCAGAAATATCTCAACTCATACGCAAACCCTTACGACTATGAATCTGACTAGTACGGTGTAAGTGATGGTGGCTCTCCCCAACTAGAATGACAAAGAGACTAACTTCTCCAGTATGACAACCCAATGATTCCCCAATCTAATAACTCCTTCCTCGAGGAGCGGGGTATTCCCTTCTAAGTTCAAGAGGCAACCAGCTCAGGAGGAGGGGCGAAGAGAAGAATGGACGGTAGCCAGTGTAGCTACCTATCCTAGGATGCAAGATTAGTGTAGTCAAGTCATCCAACTGTAGGCTCACATAATATGTCTTTGAAATTCAAGCTTGCTTATTGACTTTACAACATATGTACATACTTTGCAGGCATTTATTTTTGTACAGGCCTGTCTCTCTTTTTTTTAGATACTATATACAGCAGCAATTACATAGGGAGTTTTTCCTCTTGAGCCAGTAGACTATCCCTCTTTTGAAGCTTTATCGCAACCCACACTCTCCTGACTTTAGAATTCCTCATCACTGGACGGGTTGGGGTGCACTTCCCTCCCTAGAGGAGGACAAGTGTTTCCACTTGTGTGCGTCTCATACCAGCAAATCCAATCCCCTCACCACTCCAACTGAGTTGAGCCATGTCAAAGGTGCAGGTGTCCAAGTTAGGTCATTATCAACAAGAGTCGTGAGTGTGCTCCGAAATACTCTACTTAGGCAGTCAAGAATCCATTGAACCAAGTCTCATGATCCTCAAAGAATTAAGTCAGCTAGACCTGAAGTACCTCAAACCTAGTTCCTATAAGGTTCCTGTTATTAGGTAGATTTTAAGATCCAATCAAGCTCCAATCTCTGGATTTTACTTAGACTCGTTCAACAATCAAACTCAATCCGAAAAATGTCATGATATGCAAATGATATGCAGAATGCAGAAAATATTTTTGTGATGCAATTTTCAAGATTTTGAACTTTTTATGGATTTTTGAAAAGATAATGATGCACATGCTTTTTTGTATTTTTCAAAGAGATTTTTCAAATGTTTTTGGATTTTAATTTTTACAAATGTTTTTGGAATTTTTGAAAACAAAAAGATTTTGGATAAAAACTAGGTACAAATATTTACACGGGAGTGCTTCTTATATTTACAAGAAGTGGATTTTAAGAATTTACAAGGGTAAGTGATCAATTTTATAAGTATAAAGAATTTTAGTGTGATGTATGTATTCCTCAAACTTATTTGACACAAGTTTTTCAAATAATTTTTGAAAACTATAGTCCAAATAATTTTTACAAACAATTTTACAAGCATGTAAACACATTTGAAAATCATTTTGCAAAGGTTTTCCAAACAGTATAGATTTTTCAAAATATTTTTGCAACCATTTTTCAAACCATTTGCAAATCATTTTTCAAACATTTTATTTCACACATAGAAAATAAATTGTCAAAACAAAATGTTTTTACAAAGGTTGAAAACGTGTAACAAAACATTTTCAATATAGTTTTTAAAAGATTTTCACAAGATTTTCAAACTATTTTTCAAACATTTTGCAAAAAACATTTTCACCTGATTTATTAATCAGTATATACAAAAAGAATTTGAGGAATGATCAACATCTTTTTATTTGGATTTTTAATGAATTTTAAAGAATTAGTAGCCATATTAATAAGAAAATACGAAAGTACGAGTTATGGCTAAAGTATATACATAGTATATACAACCCCCCTATACTTAGCTTGAGCTATGTCCACACAGATCAGAGAGAAAAGAGAAGGCATAATTCATACTGAGTATAGGAAAATCTAAAGAATAAACGAACAAAGAAATGAATGAATCAATGATAAGTTGATCGTCCCCCCTATACTTAGGATCAAATAATCCTAAGTATAGCATACTGTACACAAAGCAGGGAGGGTCAAGGGTGGGAGTGAACAGATCGTACTCAGATTGTCTCCCCCTATACTTAGGGTAAGATATCCCTAAGTATAGACAAGAAGAGGAGACATTGGAGAGGATCGAAAAGAATGAAAACCTGGGGTGCACACCACCCTATAATTAGGACAAAGTACGTCCTAAGTACAGAAAACTGTCTACAAGGGGCGACACCTTTTTGGTACAAAAAGAAGATAGAAAAGAAAAAGAAGAAAAGAAGAAAAGAGATCTGAAGATGGAAGGAGAGATCAGAGGATATACACATCGCTCCCCCTATATTTAGGGTAAAAGAAGCCCTATGTATAGGCAACAATAGGAGTAATGAAACAGAACGACGAATGAACACTCGGCTCGTCCACCCCCTATACTTAAGACAAAGTACGTCCTAAGCAAGGCAAACATGAGAATGGGTGGATGAGCAATACGGGAGATAGACAGAGATACATGAGAGAGAATATACAACATAGATGGTTGTACATATGATCAAGAAGGTAGAAAGCAAACCTTTTTGCGAGACCGCTGAGGGATAGATCTAGTGTGGTGCATGTCGACATCGGGGTCCATGGTGGACCGAAGCCGATCAGGGTCGACAGGGTGAAGGCCCTCAGTAGAGTCAAATCGAAAAGGAACGAACTGGTCAATGGAAGTAGTATGGCTAGGTTCGCCCTTGGTGGTCCTATGGTGTGAAGGCACAGACGGACGAGTGGAAGAAGTACAACTAGGTCTGGCCTTGGGGGTCTTGCTGATATCAAAGTGGAATGGGATGAACTCATCATCATCGGAAGAAGTGTAATCGGAGTCATCCTGCGAGGTGTTGTCCAGGTTAAAACCAAAAGGAACGAAATCATCAGTGGAAGAAGTCGAACTCTGTTCATCCTCAAGAATCTCACCCTGATCATCTTTTTCATCAAGAGGCCTGAATTTCTGAAAATAATGGTTAGCATCATAACCGATCTCAATCATCATCACTTTAGAGTGACTAGGAACGGACTTATCAGTGGAAGTAGTCAAACCAGGTCCGTCCTATCTAGTCTTGGTATCTGCCCTCTGCTCAATGGTATCAATCACGTAAATCCATTGGATTTCATCAACACATCGCCACACACCAGAAGGAGGAACAGTAAGATTTATGCTTTCTGAGTCTTCCCCCTTTCAGAGGATTTCTCGGGTCTCATCAGTAGTCAATAATCAAACATCTCTAATATCTTCATATCGGTCACAGGCCTCGGAGTCAGCTAGAATAGGTGAAGGTGCATCATGTGCAGGTCTCTGCTCAGCAGTGGGTGCGGTGATCAACTCTTCGCTTTCGTCAACAAGACGGAGTGAATCTCTCCTTATCCATAATCGATAACGACCCTCGCAGAGGCGAGGAATGGTCATCCCAGGATGATTGGAAATTGCTCCCCTATGGAGGTGTCCATGGGCAATACGACAAAATCAACATGGTAGCTCGTGCCCTGAATCAAAATGACGGTATTTTCAAGGATACCTTTCGGCCTCTTGATAGATCCATCAGCAAACTGAATGATCATCCTGGTTTTCTTTAGAGGCCCTAAGTGAAGAGACTGTACCAATGAGAAGGGTAATATGCTAATAGATGCACCGCCGTCGAGGAGAGTGTGATCACAAGTATGGTCAGAGATGGTGCAAGTGATGAAAGGGGTAGTTGTGTTCCTCTTCCGAGGAATGGGATGGTGTGTGATGGCATGGGCAGTGGCCATGGTCAGAATGTGACGCTCATATCTGCTCCTTCGCTTTCTCTTCTTGGGAAGAGAGGCAGATAAATCAGTCATGGCCTGCTGAAGTGGGGCACGGATGATCTCATGAATAGTGGCCACCACTTCAGATTCAGTCAACAATTTTTTTAACTTTTGGACCTCCTCCATACAAGGGAGGAAGTCGGAATCAGCATCTACACGAGGCATGCCAAGAGCAGTCTGTACAGCAGCATCCTCGGGGTTAAAGGTGGGACAATGTGTGAATGAATGTGCGGTCAAATGGTCTGGCACATGGGCCCTCTCCTTAAAGTCTGAATCGATCACGTGTCTCCCGAACTCTTTTTGTATTTTTAAATTTTTCTCATTTTTTTGTATTTTGGGCGATTGCAAGCTCCCATGATCACCCACAAGGAAATCCATATCCTCGACGAAAGGAGCATTAATCTGATTTTTCCTTAAGATAGCAAGATAATCATTCATCGCATCAATGTGCCCTATCATCCGGTTCAAGACAACACTCAAGGAGATCGAGGGAGGTGACTCCAACAGGTCAGACTCGGGTGGATGTTAAGGTGGAGGGGATAATATACGGGTGGAGGTGGACGTGGGTAGAAATCTGAGTCCTGATACTGTGGATGTGGTGGGTATGTACAAAAATCAGAAAAAAAAATAGGAGGAGGATCCTCCTGATAAAAGGGAGGTAAACCGACTGGAGTGAACGAGGGATTCGCAAAGTCTGGATAAAATGCGCTCCAGGGGTCCATCTCGAAAACAAAAGGAAATGATTCGGGGGAGCATGAAGGTCAAGTCAAGAGGGTGAAGAAGAAGGCGCAAATGTGTAGAGACGATCTAGAATGCACACAAAATAATTACAAACAAAAATGAAAACAAGACAAACCCTCAATTCACCTACTCAACTCGGTAGAGACCGCAAAAGAGCGGTCTTTTTATCTTGTCTGTTTTAGAGTTAGGTGAGTGATGAATCTCCATTTCATCACCTTTATTCTATCATTTTGGCCTTAAAAATCCTAGCTAATGCATGTAAATAACAGTAATTTGTACATAATAGCATCTATTATTTATTGTATTAAGTGTACATAAAATAAGATTTTTAATGCCAAAATTATATAATAAAGAGAAGAAAAGAAAAGGGAATAAAATATTGCAAATATTTTATGACCCTAACCTCAAGACCAAGGCCAGCATGGAATTGGTCGACAAGGAATAAAGTAGGGGGAGAGAAGGGCCAATAATACAATAAATTCCTCATTTATTTATTCATTCATTTATGCATTTTTGACACCTATTTTGTATTTAATTATTTATTCATCAAATAAAGAAACTTTGTACATAAAAGTTGTAGATAATAATGTGAATAAAAATACAAAATTGAGTTTGTGCAAAAATAATACACAGTGTACATTTTATACACAGAATAAAAAGCCAAAATCTCAACTTCACAGACCCATATCTCGCAAATAAAAGCTCAAAATCCATCAAAATCACCCTTAATTGTATATAACTTTTCAAGAACTATTTAATAAGATTGGTTTCATAATTTTTGGAGTCCATCTGTGAAAGTTAGGTTTTTGGCCCTCATTGTACAGTCTTCTTGATT
Source organism: Ottelia alismoides (assembly GCA_037367405.1). NCBI lineage: Eukaryota > Viridiplantae > Streptophyta > Magnoliopsida > Alismatales > Hydrocharitaceae > Ottelia > Ottelia alismoides. Next base: position 50,422 of record JAZKJV010004801.1, on the reverse strand, counting down.
AAAATATTCATTATATTCATTATTCATTATTTTTATAAATTTATATTTTTAGAATTTTGTAAATATTATACAAAATGGATGTACATACTGAAATTAGCATAAAACCAAAAAGAAATTGAAAAAAAATAAGTCTATGAAAGATATAGGTAAAATACCTATGTCACCTATGTATAAATATAAAAGGGGACTACATTCTTTAATTATTTTATTCTTTCATATTTTATAATATTGTAAATATTACATATAATTTATTAAAAATACAAATCCAAAATAAAAACAGATAAAATACATTAAATAAATAAAATGTATATAAAATATAGGTAAAATACCTATAAATATACATATATATTACATATACCTATTTATTGAAATATGTAAATAAACTCATAAAAATTAAGTAAAAATATATCTATACTCATAAAACAATTTTATAAATTTATAAAATAAGAAAATAAAATAATAAAATAAAAATACACAAAATAAAAATAAATACACTTATAAATACATCATTAAAATAAATTCATAATAAAATTCATCAAAAAATAAATAAAAATCATAAATAAATAATACATTAATTAATAAACATTTTTTATTTTATAAATAAAATTTAATTAATTCATTTATTATGTTTAATAAATAGGTCAACCTTGTGCAGACGTGGACCAATGGGATTCCAGCGTTCGTTGACCGGCTCGTTCAACTGCGCCCCCAGGCGGCCGATGTGACGCGAATGTCAGAATGGGTCGTCTTCTCCCTTTATTCGCGCTCGACCCGTCCATCATCTGACATCGCCGCCTTCATGAAACTTGTCCCCCGTTCATTGTACATGCACGCCCATCCCTTTATTCTTTTGTACATAGCGTGTATCGTCGCCCGAGGCCCGGTCAATAAGGGTGCTCCAGTTGTTCTTAAATAAAGAACCTCCTCTGCTTTTTCAATTTTGGTCAATTTTCCTTCGTTCTCAGTCCTCACCTTCAGTCTAGTGTGCTTCTTCGTGACAGGGAGAAGCCCCTGGAGGGCCTGAGTGGGCTGGAGCGGTGGAGGTTGCACCCACGGCGGTGCTCCGGCGCCACCTCTGCTCCCTGACGTTCAACCAGGTACGAGCTGCGCATTTTAATTATTTTTCGTAGTTTTTAATTTTAGCATTTCATTTATGCCGATTAATTAGCTTTAGGCCCTTAGGTGTAGCGTAGATTTGGTTACACGTAGTTCGCCGGAGCTCCGCTCTGGCGAACCCATTCACCGTATCCCCACCATTTTCCGACCGCCCTCTTGCCTCCATTTTCCTACCCCTTCATTTCCCTTTGCCCCAGGCACCCTCATGTACCTAGGTTCTCATCGGATCAGGAGATCCGATCTCCTTCGTCCACCCATCGCCGGAGATCAACGCCCGAAGCCCCCCTCCATCCATTTTCAGTTCTAATGGGACGAGGCAGTTTGCCCTCGTCCCTTGTTTCATTCTGTGCAGGTACAAGGTGCTTTGAGGCACCTGGAGGTGTTCTTAGATGCTCGCCGGAGGTACCTGGAGCGCCACCTCGACATCAACCTGGTGGCGGCGCTCCGGTCGACCTTTGGCTGATCTGAAGCCTCCTGTGGTTAGCTGGGAGCGCCTGCGATGTGTCGGGATCCTCGGGAGCAACAGAGAACAGCGGGGGAGGGAGATATCACCGGAGGAAGTTCTCCATGGCTAACCTTCCTCCCTGTTCTTCCAGATGCCCCCCCCCCTCCCCCCCTACTATTGGACGAAGGAGGAGTCCCAAGAGGAAGCTTAGTCGTCCGATGGAACGACGCCTTCATCGTAGATCTCATCCTCGAGATCTAATCTTGTGCATTCATCGGCGAATCGGTACCAGCCGTGGGATGAACGCCACGTGTTAAGTGATCGAAATCCAGTCGTTCATCCGCGTGCACTTTGGGGGTAAATTTCACATGTAACCCTCGCCTTTTTTGTATTTTATATTTAATGCTGTAAAATAAATATTTAGTGTAAATAAAATTGCAAATTTTGTAATAGGACCCCTGCAGTTTATAGAATTACAAATAGGTCCTTCCGCGCCTCACGTGCAGTCCCACGTGAGGTGCATGAATTTTGCAGTGTATACCCTGGCATTTTTGTTAATGGTAAATTAGTTCCAAAAATTTAAATAAATGTTTATTCCAGTAGGTAATTTTGCACAGAGCCCCCTGTAGTTATTTTATTTGCAAAAATGCCCCTGCTAGGCTGTTTAATTTTTGTGTCTTTTACGTATTTATTAAAAATACTTATGTTGCTCCTAAAAATCCAGAAAAATTAGGTTAGATGCTTCATGTAGTGTACTTTCACGTCCACATTTTATTTTGTATTTTATGCATTTAACCTAATTATTAAAAATGAAAAAGGAGCCATTTTTACACTGTCTAAATTATAAAATACCAAAAAATATAAAATGTTTTTGAAAAATCACAAAAAAATTATATATGGTATATTTATATATATTTATATATATTGAGTCCAGAAATTGAAAAACCCTAAAAATGAGAAAAGGAAAATTAAAAAAATCAGAAAGCTACAAAATCCAACAAAAAATAGAAAAACCCTAAAAAATTCCAAAAATATGTTTTTCTCTTTTATAATTATCTATATATTAACATTTATATATTAAAATTAATTTGGGTAATTTTTGGACTTATATTATATTTTTTAAATACCAAATTAGTTTCGACCTATTTAATTAGTCCATATTAGGGACTTTTTTTGGAATTAAAAATACATAAAAATTAGAAAAATTCCAGAAAAATAAATATATATATATATTATATCTAATATATATTGAGTATTTATATATATATATATATCCATATGTTATATTTCTCTCTCTTCTTATATGTATATATCTCTTTATATATATATTATATAATTAAAAATATAAAAAGAAAATGTAAAATATAAAATATAAAACAAAATAAAAATTATAAAAACAAAATTAAAAAAATAAATAAAAATTTTATAAAATTAAAAACCCACAAAAATAATAAAGAATTGGACATGATCACTGAATTGGATAGTTGTACAATCAATTCCACCACAACACCATTCGCCTCCCAGTGTTCGACCTCTACTCATGCTTACACCTATACACATTTGCATGTAGAGTTATAATAAATTTTAACTCCACATTTTTTATATTAATTGCATATATTTCATTATGGGTTAATTGTTGATTGATCAAGGTCTTTTGTCAATCGCCTCAGCGACTGCGCTCCCGCCCTGTGTGGAACGCAAGACCGATGGAAGATCTCAATCATCAAATGGCGTCGTTGCCAGGGAGGCAAGGGATTTTGAATGGTTGTTCATTTATTTATTTAATTCTTTTCTCATGTCCATTATTTATTTATTTATTTAATCTTTATTGAGATTATTGATTGACTGTTCTGACCCATCTCTTTTATTTATCTTTGATGCGAGGGACCGCCAAGCGAAGGAGGACCTCTTAGGAGGACCTATGCACCCAAGCAAGGCAGAGTTGGCTCCTCTACGCCAGCTAACAGGAGAGAGAATCAAGGGCAGATGAAGGAGAATTTTTGAAGATAGTCTCTATTCTTATGCATTTTATTTTATTTTATTATGTATATATATGTGAGAGAGTGACACTTAGAATTTTGTAATAATACAGGACTCTCACAGGTACACTTCGACTCCCGAGGTCCAATGCCCGAGGGATTGTTCCCTTGGGGATCTCGATGGTTTTGATGCTTTTTATTTTCTTTATTTTATTTTATTTTTTTATTTTGTGTGAATGAGCCCTTATCTATAGGAGTTGTTTGCTCGTAGAGTTAGGTCCAAACACCCTAATATATTTGCATGTACCTATAGTTCGCTTGGACCTAGATCAAACTCTAAACAGTCGCCTCACCATCTTCGAGCCTACGCGTCGTGAGCTCACCCTGCCAAGCGCTTCTCCAGAACTCGATGTGTCGAGAGGAGGAGGAGTGAGCCTAGACCGGACTCCTGGCTTGAAGATCGGCGAGCAACTCGTGGTGCTTCACGATAATAGCAATTAATATCCTAGGGTGATTTCTTCGGCTTGCATTTGCATATAGCATAGGTTTCAAATCAGGCACTATAAGTCTTCTTACTTAGCATGCATCATCGATTTCCGACTTGCATGGCTTTTTAGACCTTCTCCCTCTGTTTTTGCCAACCTAGGATGTTTAATGGAAATTGGAAACTCGATAGGCGCGTGCATTGAAAATACCCAAAAAAGAGATAACCTAAATAAAATCGGGACTGCTTACTCTATTGGACCCAAAAATAAAACATAATGGACTTCCTTGTCTTGGGGAGAGCAACCCCCTCATTGTATGCATTTTAATTGCTCACGTACACACTAAGGAGTAAAGCCCCAAATCCCATCAAGCCTCCTAAGTGTTTGTACAACTTTGTGAATCTCACCTCACTCTAAAATCTAAAAGATAAATGACCGTCACCTGATGGACTTCACTGTGTTGAGTAGGTGAATTGGGGTTTGCCTTGTGTCTTGAATGTGACTTGCAGTCCATTGCATTTTTCATTTATTATTAGAGTAGTCGATCCCACCGTGTGAGTCATGCATTTTTCATATTTGAGTCTCTCTACCTCCCTTATATATATATATATATATATATCTTCATCTGCATCTAGTCTTGATATTGGCGCTTGATCTCAATCATTCTTCGCCAAGTCGTTCGTATCCCTCTTCTTCACATCTTCTTCGTATCCACCGTACCATCCCCATCTTCTCAGGTTCAAGGAGAGCATGCTCTTCGGACCACCATTTTGACGGTGTTCCCGCCTTGTGTGAACACCCAATTTTGTATATGTTCCGATCTTCTCTCCCGCCCTCCTCGTCCCCTCTGTGTCACTCTTCTACCACCCGTGATATTGGCACGCAAGCTCAATCAGCTTCTCCACTCCATTGTGTTACCCTTCTTATCCACCTTCCTCGGGTTCCTCGTATCACCTCTTCTATTACCCGGGAATGTTGTGCACATTGATGAGGCCCGCATTGAGGATTTTATGATTACCTTGATTATTTGTGTAAGACGGGCCAATGATGTTGAGGTTGCTGAGATTGATTTGGTGGATTTGTCTTTGATACGTGCATATAAGCTTATTGAGGATTTTTGAAGATGCACAACTATTAGGTGTGACTCTTTATCAGGGATTTAGTTCTCGCACACCAGATTGAGGATGTGATATGATGCGATGATTTGGTGATGATTTCATGAGTATTGATTGGTCTATCTACCTTGAGATTCCACCCATCTTGATTTTTGAGGATTGACTGATTATTCTACTTTGGACTTCTTGATAAAGGTGTGCGGATCCTACATGATCTCTCATCTTCCTGATTGACCCATCCTTGATCTCCTGACTCTCTGATCCACCCTGGCACTTAGAGGATTCCTGACAATTTTTCATGCCATCTCAGCCAGATTTGATTGACCTGAGGGATGTTTTGTGATTGACCTGATTATTTGCTCCCTCACATGATCTTATGCCCTCCTATGGATTGATGGATTCACACTATTTCGAGGACCTGAGATTTTATGCCAGCATTCCCTTGACCTACATTGATCTAGCTCGCATTCCTCCCCGAGGACTATCTGCGGGAGAATGCGACAATGTCTAGGACTACGGTTTCATCCACTGCTTGGGTCGCCATTTTGATGGGACCTGGAACCGAGTCAGATGATATGCTTGATTGGCGTCCCCTGGTGATTGTGTACCCGACTTGTCAGTACACGAGGCCAACAAACTGATTTCTCTCCTTGACGGTCCACGCAAGGACGAGCCTCGATATTTTGGTTATTCAATGTCTAGTTCATAGCTCTCCGAGGGTTATCTGCGAGAGGCTATGCCACATTTTAGCTCTCTTGGTCTCCTCTACTGGTAGGCGGTCTGCCGTCTATCGAGACCATATTCTCGGTGGATCCGTCTGATGGATCCAGCTCTGTTGAGCCTCTTCCTCTCCTTGACGACCCTCGCAAGTATTCACTATATAGCTCACATCACTTCCCGAGGACTATCTGCAGAAGGATGTGACACTTTTTTTACGATCAGTTTCATTCACCTCTGGTGCCGCCACCTTGTTGGGGCACGTGGCCGATTCGTCTGATTGGGGCACGCGACTGACTTGCTCAGGCTCCTTTGAGCCTCTTTCTCTCTCCTTGACGGTCCTCGCAAGGATGAGACCTTTTTCTGATTATTCCTTGACTAGCTCGTAGCTCCCCGAGGGTTATCTGCAGGAGACTACGACATATTTCCAATCTAAATGGTCTCCTCTGTTGGTAGCTGACTTGTCGACTACGGAGACCATTATAAGGGTCCGTCTGATGGATCCAGCTCCTTCGAGCCCTTCTCTCTCCTTGACGACCCTCGCAAGGTAGAGACACAGTGTGAATATTCACTGCTAAGTTTGCATTACTCCTCGAGGACTATCTGCAGGAGCATGCGACATTCTCTTTACGCTCGGTTCCCCCTGCTGACTGTGTCTCCGATCTGTGGAGCACGGAACTGAGTCGTTTGATATATATGATTTTGGTCCCAACCTGAGTCGCCTATCCAATCTGCGAACCATGGGACCCATCTGATTAGACTCCTTTGAGTCTGCTCTCCTTGACGGTCCTTGCAAGGCTGAGCTCCTGATATCTGCTATTTCCATGCCTAGCTGGTAGTACGTTCCCCGAGGGTTGTCTGCGGGACGCTGCCACACTTTCTTGATTTGTCATTCTCTTCTGCTGGTAACCGATATGTCGCCTACCGAGACCATTTCTATGATCTGTCTGATAGATCAGGCTCCTTTGAGCCCGCTCACTTTGACGACCCTCGCAAGGGTGAGCTTCTGTTCTGATTATTCATTGACTAGTATGTACTACTCCCCGAGGGTTATCTGCGGGAGAGTATATCATTTTCTAGGTACTCGGCTTCATTTCTAGTGTCTCCCATTTGGTGGAGCACGAAGCTGGGTCTTCTGATTTGTGTACTCGGTCTCCTCCCTGGTTGTGTCTCCTGTCTGTGGGAGCACGGAGCCGAGTCTTCTGATTATTCTCTGATTCCGCTCACCTTGAGGACCCTCGCAGGAGTGAGCCATATATTGTGTTGTTCGGTGTATTCTTGTGACTTTCAGACTATATCACCACCGGACATCACACAATCTCGTGTTCTTTACCTTTCCATATCTTATTGAGACTCTGATTGACCGGAGGAATCTGTATTGTTCTTTCTTCCTCCTGGTCTTACTGTATCGGCTTTGTTCCCTCATGATGACCCTATGAGCCGATTGACTGCTTCACGCTACCAGTCCCTGCTTTACTTTCTGATCTGTTTGTCCCCGGTAGCTGACACCCACTTGATTGCAGATTTAGGGTGTCTTTTCACCTTCTGACTGCGTCCTCGTTCTCACAGGGAGACGACGACGCGAGTACGGTATTCACTTGTCAGATACCGTCCTGTACTTCACCAGTTCTTCACCACTTGTATATATGTGTTTTGTCCATTCCTTCTTTCTACCGCATGTTATGTGTGCCCTAGATCTATCGCCATATCTTTGTTTCTACACTTAGGATGTACCTTGTCCTAAGTATAGGGGGTACACACCACGTTGTTCTTTCCTTGTCCAGTTTTGTCACTCCTGTTGTTGCCTATACTTAGGGATATCTCACCCTAAGTATAGGGGGAGTGATGTGTATATTCTCCACAATCTTCTCATCTATCTGTATATATCTATCTTTTCTTTTTTTCTTCTTTTCTTCTTTTCCTTTTCATATTTCTTTATCTAAATAAAAGGTGTCGCCCCTTTGTGTCAGTTTTTTGTACTTAGGACGTACTTTGTCCTAAGTATAGGGGGTGCACCCTGATTTGTTAATTCTTTGATCTGTTTATTCCCACCCTTGACCCTCTCTAATTTGTGTGCAGTCTGCTATACTGAGGATTACTTGATCCTAAGTATAGGGGGGACGGTCAACTTCTCATTCGTTCATTTCTTATTCATATATTCTTTAGACTTGTCTATACTCACTACGAGTTATGTCTTCTCTTTCTCGTTTTCGATCTATAAGGACATAGCTCAAGCTAAGTATAGGGGGATCGTATATACTATGTATATACTTTAGCCATAACTCGTACTTTCATATTCTCTTAATAATATGGCTAATAATTCTTTAACATTCATTAAAAAAAACCTAATAAAAAAAGAGATGTTAGCATTCCTCAAATTCTTTTTGTATATACTGATTAATAAATCAGGTGAAAATGTTTTTTGCAAAATGTTTGAAAAATAGTTTGAAAATCTTTGTGAAAATCTTTTGAAAACTATTTTGAAAACGTTTTGTTACATGTTTTCAACCTTTTGATTTGTAAAGTTTATTTTCTTTGTGTGAAATAAAATGTTTGAAAAATTATTTGCAAATGGTTTGAAAAATGGTTGCAAAAATATGTGAAAAATATATCTATATTGTTTGAAAAACCTTTGCAAAATGATCTTCAAATGTGTGTACATGTTTGTAAAATGCTTGTAAAAATTATTTTGGACTATAGTTTTTCAAAATTGTTTGAAAATGATTTTCAAATAAGTTTGAGGAATAGATACTTCTAATAAATAAAATAATAAATAAAAATAATAAAAAATTATAAATAAAAATAAAAATTAATAAATTCTTTAATAATCGTACATATATACCTATAAATAAAAACTAAATTGTAAATTCTTAATTCTTATAAAATAAAGCGGCACACCCGTGTAAATAGATGTATATATTCATACTTTCGGTGCCAAAATTATTTTATTTGCAAAAAAATTTTTGTGTAAAAAGATTCTTTGTTTTCAAATTCTTTGAAAAATTGCATTATTCTTTGTAAATAGCATTTGCATAGCATTCATATTCTTTGATTGAGCTTGATGATTGAATTAGTCCAATAAAGTCGAAGATTGGAGCTTGGTTGGACCTTACCGCACCTAACTGCACTGGAACCATATGGGAACTAGGTTTAGGGTACTTCAGGTCTAGTCAGACTTAGTTCTTTGAGAAATCAGGGCTGGGTTCAAGTCACCTCAACTGACTAACTAGAACTTTTCGAGACACACGCATGACTCTTGTCGGCCGTGACCTAACTTGGACACTTGCACCTTTCACTTGTCTCAACTCAGTTGGAGTGGTGAGGGGGTTGGATTTGCCAGTCTGAGATGCACACGGGTGGAAACATTCGTCCTCGTCTAGGGAGGGAAGTGCACCCCAACCTGGTCCAAGAGCCATGAGGTCTAACGACAGGAGAGTGTGGGTTGCGATAATGATTCACAAGAGGGATAGTCTTCTGGCTCAAGAGGAAAAAATCCTTAAGTAAATGCTGTTGTAAATAGTATGTTGAAAATAAATCTCCAAAAAAGTGGACAGGCTTGAAAATAAAAATAAAAGTGCCTGCCGGGGAATGTATATATGTTGTATAGAAAATAAGCAAGCTTGAGCATCAAAGTTATACCATGTGAGCCTGCAGCTGGATGACTTGACTACACTGGTCAGGCATCCCAGGATAGGTAGCTACACTGGCTACCGTCCATTCTTTTCTCTACCTCCTCCTCTTGAGTTGGATGCCACTTGAACTTAGAAGGGAATACCCCGCTCCTCGAGGAAAGAGCTGTTGGATTAGGGAATCATTGGGTTGTCATTCTGGAAAAGTCAGTTCCTTTGTCATTTCAGTTGGGGAGAGCCACTATCACTTACACGTACAAGTTAGCTTCATAGTCATAAGGGTTTGCGTATGATGTAGGCTAGTTCTGACCTGGCTATTGAGGTAATTTGAACCAAGTTCTGTGACTTGAAGGCTGTTGTGTTTTAAATTTGGTTCCCAACTAGGATCCACACACATTTTCACACCAAGGTCTAACCTGAGCTCCAAACTATTATACAGATAAGTTTAATAATCATGATCAATTCAATTTATACTTTAAATTCTTTATGTTTGCTTTTCCTTTTCTTCTTATTCTTTGTTCTTTTTATACTTATTACATAAGTATTTGCTAGGGACTAGCAAAGGCAAGTATAGGGGGTGATGAATCTCCATTTCATCACCTTTATTCTATCATTTTGGCCTTAAAAACCCTAGCTAATGCATGTAAATAACAGTAAGTGTACATAAAATAAGGTTTTTAATGCCAAAATTATAGAATAAAGAGAAGAAAAGAAAAAGGAATAAAATATTGCAAATATGTTATGACCCTAACCCCGAGACCAAGGCCATCATGGAATTGGTCGACAAGGAATAAAGTAGGGGGAGATAAGGGCCAATAATACAATAAATTCCTCATTTATTTATTCATTCATTTATGCATTTTTGACACCTATTTTGTAATTAATTATTTATTCATCAAATAAAGAAACTTTGTACATAAACGTTGTAGATAATAATGTGAATAAAAATATAAAATTGAGTTTGTGCAAAAATAATACACAATGTACATTTTATACACAGAATAAAAAGCCAAAATCTCAACTTCACAGACCCATATCTCGCAAATAAAAACTCAAAATCCATAAAAATCACCCTTAATTATATATAACTTTTCAAGAACTATTTAATAAGATTGGTTTCATAATTTTTGGAGTCCATTTGTGAAAGTTAGGTTTTTGGCCCTCATTGTACAATCTACCTGATTAAAATATTCATTATATTAATTATTCATTATTTTTATAAATTTATATTTTTAGAATTTTGTAAATAGTATACAAAATGCATGTACATACTGATATAGCATAAAACCAAAAAGAAATTGAAAAATAAAATAAGTCTATGAAAGATATAGGTAAAATACCTATGTCACCTATGTATATAAATAAAAGGGGACTACATTCTTTAATTATTTTATTCTTTCATATTTTTATAACATTGTAAATATTACATATAATTTATTAAAAATACAAATCCAAAATAAAAACTAATAAAATATATTAAATAAATAAAATGGATATAAAATATAGGTAAAATACCTATAAATATACCTATATATTACACAAACCTATTTATTTAAATATGTAAATAAACTCATAACAAATAAATAAAAATATATCTATACTCACAAAAATAAATTATAAAATAAGAAAATAAAATTATAAAATAAAAATACACAAAATAAAAAAAACATATAAATACACTTATAAATACATCATTAAAATAAATTCATAATAAAATTCATCAAAAAATAAATAAAAATCATAAATAAATAATACATTAATTAATAAACATTTTTTATTTTATAAATAAAATTTAGTTAATTCATTTATTCTGTTTAATAAATAGGTCAACCTTGTGCAGACGTGGACCAATGGGATTCCAGCTTTCGTTGACCGGCTCGGTCAACTGCGCCCCCAGGCGGCCCATGTGACGCGCATGTCAGAATGGGCCGTCTTCTCCCTTTATTCACGCTCGACCCGTCCATCATCTGACATCACCGCCTTCATGAAACTTGTCCCCCATTCATTGTACATGCACGCCCATCCCTTTATTCTTTTGTACATAGCGTGTATCGTCGCCCATGGCCTGATCAATAAGGGTGCTCCAGTTGTTCTTAAATAAAGAACTTCCTCTGCTTTTGTAATTTTTGTCAATTTTCCTTCGTTCTCAGTCCCCACCTTCGGTCTAGCATGCTTCTTCGTGACAAGGAGAAGCCCCTGGAGGGCCTGAGCGGGCTGGAGCGGTGGAGGTTGCACCCACGGCGGTGCTCCGGCGCCACCTCTGCTCCCTGGCGTTCAACCAGGTACGAGCTGTGCATTTTAATTATTTTTCGTAGTTTTTCATGTTAGCATTTCATTTCTATCGTTTAATTAGCTTTAGGCCCTTAGGTGTAACATAGATTTGGTTACCCGTAGTTCGTCGGAGCTCCGCTCCGGCAAACCCATTCACCGTATCCCCACCGTTTTCCGACCGCCCTCTCGCCTCCATTTTCCTACCCCGTCATTTCCCTTCGCCCCAGGCACCCTCACACACCCAGGTTCTCATCGGATCTGGAGATCCGATCTCCTTCCTCCGCCCATCGTCGTAGATCAACGCCCGAAGCCCCTCCATCCATTTTCAGTTCTAACGGGACGAGGCAGTTTGCCCTCGTCCCTTGTTTCATTATGTGCAGGTACAAGGTGCTTTGAGGCACCTGGAGGTGTTCTTAGATGCTCGCTGGAGGTACCTGGAGCGCCACCTCGACATCGACCTGGTGGCGGCGCTCCGGTCGACCTTTGGCTGATCTAAAGCCTCCTGTGGTTAGCTGGGAGAGCCTGCGACGTGTCGGGATCCTCGAGAGCAGCAGAGAGAGGCGGGGGAGGGAGATATCACTGAAGGAAGTTTGCCATGGCGAACCTTCCTCCCTGATCTTCCAGATGCCCCCCCCCCCCCCCCCCCCCGTCGTTGGATGAAGGAGGAGTCCCAGGAGGAAGCTCAGTCGTTCGATGGAACGATGCCTTCACCGTAGATCTCATCCTCGAGATATAATCTCGTGCGTTCATCGGCGAATCGGTACCAGCCGCGGGATGAATGCCACGTGTTAAGTGATCGAGATCCAACCGTTCATCCACGTGCACTTTGGGGGGAAAACTCACATATAAACCCCGCCTTTTTTGTATTTTATATTTAATGCTGTAAAATAAATATTTAGTGTAAATAAAATTACAAATTTTGTAATAGGACCCCTGCAGTTTATAGAATTACAAATAGGTCCTTACGCGCCTCACGTGTAGTCCCACGTGAGGCACGTGAATTTTGCAGTGTATACCCTAGCATTTTTGTTAATTGTAAATTAGTTCCAAAAATTTAAATAAATGTTTATTCCAGTAAGTAATTTTTCACAGAGCCCCCTGTAGTTATTTTATTTGCAAAAATGCCCCTGCCAGGCTGTTTAATTTTTGTGTCTTTTATATATTTATTAAAAATACCTATGTTGCTCCTAAAAATCCAGAAAAATTAGATTAGATGCTTCACGTAGTGTACTTTCTCGCCTACATTTTATTTTACATTTTTTGCATTTAACCTAATTATTAAAAATGAAAAAGGAGCCATTTTTACACTGTCTAAATTATAAAATACCAAAAAAAATAAATGTTTTTGAAAAATCACAAAAAAATTATATATGGTATATATATATATATATTGAGTCCAGAAATTGAAAAACCCTAAAAATAAGAAAAAGAAAATTAAAAAAATCAGAAAGCTCCAAAATCCAACAAAAAAAATAGAAAAACCCTAAAAAAATTCCAAAAATATGTTCTTCTCTTTTATAATTATCTATATATTAACATTTACATATTAAAATTAATTTGGGTAATTTTTGGACTTATTTTATATTTTTTAAAACCCAATTAGTTTCGGCCTATTTAATTGGTCCATATTAGGGACATTTTTTTGGAATTAAAAATATATAAAAATTAGAAAAATTCCAGAAAAATAAATATATATATATATTATATCTAATATATAATGAGTATTTATATATATATATATCCATATATTATATTTCTCTCTCTTCTTATATGTATATATCTCTTTATATATATATTCATATCTATATTATATAATTAAAAATAAAAAAGAAAATAAAAAAATATAAAATATAAAACAAAATAAAAATTATAAAAACAAAATTAAAAAAAATAAATAAATAAATTTATAAAACTAAAAACCGACAAAAACAATAAAGAATTGGACATGATCACTGAATTGGATAATTGTACAATCAATTCCACCACAACACCATTCTCCTCCCAGTGTTCGACCTCTACTCATGCTTACACCTATACACATTTGCATGTAGAGTTATAATAAATTTTAACTCCACATTTTTGATATTAATTGCATATATTTCATTGTGGGTTAATTGTTGATTGATCGAGGTCTTTTGTCGGTTGCCTCAATGACTGCGCTCCCGCCCTATGTGGAACGCAAGACCGATGGAAGATCTCAGTCATCAGTGAGAAGTCCAAAAGTTGCACAAATGCTTAGGGGCTGAAATGGGATTTTGGCACTAATCCTTAGTGCGTGCATGGGCAATGTAAAACGAAGACAATGAGGGGATTACTTGCCCCAAGACAATGTTTCCCTTTTTTTGGGTTGATTTTAGGGTCGAGTAATGTTAACAGTCCCAATTTTATTTGTTATCACTTTTTTTTGGATTTTTAATGAGAATGCACGATCCTATCGGGGGTTCAATTCTTTTAAGCACCTATGTGATCAAAATCAGAGGGAGAGTCGGAAAAGCAATGCAAGCGGCAAAACGATGATGTATGCTAAAGCGTAAAAGCTCACCTTGCCTCCAGCAGAAGCTGCTATTATCGTGAATCACGTTTTCAAAATTTGACTAAGTCCAACATTCTCTATAGGAGCATGCAATGGTTATTAATGTGTTTGGACCTAGTACTATCGTCAAGCAGATCCTACAACTAAGGGCTCAATCACACAAAATGAAGAAAACAAAACCGAAAAACAAAGGGAAAAAGGTGACGAAAACCGATAAAAGTCGCGGTGAGCCCCCAAGTGTACAAACACTTGGAAATTAGGCCCGAATGTCCAAGTGTCTAAGTACCTGTATTATTATAATAATAAAGTCTCTCTCTCACAGAAATTACACAAATAAACACATGAAAGCAAATAGAGCTAAATCTGTAAAATTTCTCTAAGTCTCCTCAATGCTAGGTCAGTAGGCTGACGCCGGCTTCACGTAGGTGCATAGGCGCCTAGGGTAGAGCACCTCCCTCGATCCGCAGTTCCTCGCACAAAGTCAACAAAGAAAGAGGTTAGATAGCTCAACAAGATATATCACAAATAAGGAAAATAAAACAAGCAAAAATAAAGGCCGCGAAATAGACAAATATCACAATCACAAACAAGACACGATCTACGCGTTGTTGCTCCCCGGCAACGGCGCCATTTGATAATCGAGATTTGGCGAGGGTCTAAAGTAGTCCACACAAGGCGGGACCACAATGTCAATGAGCGACTGCTCACAAAACCTCAATCAATCAACAATTAGCCCACAACAATCAAATAAGACAATCAAAGTGAATGTGCAAAGTTAAAATTTATTATAACTCTACAAAAAGATGTGTATAGGTGCAAGTATGTCTAGAGGTCGAACACAGAGAGAAGACAGGTAGAACGAGGCATAAATGCACAAAATGTGTGACTATGATGAGTTGTCTATTTACGCTATTTTTTGTGGGTTTTTAATTTTTATATTTTTTTAATTTTTAATTTTATATTTTTATATTTTGATTTTTAATTTACTGATTTTATATTTTTTATATATTATATTTTTTTATTTTCTTTTACTTTATATAGAATATATACACAATATAAGAAAAGAGAAGATTAGGTATTTATAAAAATAAGCAAAAATCAGGAAATAAAATGTTTTTGGGCTTTTTATATTTTTCTAATGTTTTTATGATTTTTCTAGATTTTTATGAATTTTTTGGTATTTTTAAAAGTCAAAAATACTAAAAACAGTGAATAGATTAAAAAGCTGAAACTAAAATGGAGAAATAAAATAGAAAGCAGTAACAAAAATACTCCAAATTAATTTTAAATTAAAGATAATGAAACAAAGAAAATTTAGAAACGGAGTTTGTATTTTTAGGATTTTTATGAATTTTTAATATTTTTATGAAGGTTTTTGGGGTTTTCTAATTTTTAGGAGTTTTCTTTTATATTTTTTAGTGCTTTTTGGTCTGGAGCTAAAAGATATGCAAACACACAAAATATATTTTTTTGGAATTTTTCAAAAATGTTTACTAATTTTTATGGATTTTCTAATACAAACAGTACTGAAAATACATGTTTTTGAATTTTTATAAATATGAAAAGCAATTAAAATGCAAAACAAAAATATGGCGAGAAAGAGCAAGTAAACAGGAGCTTAATCTATTTGGTGATTTTTAGCAATTTATAGATGCATGGAAAAATAGGGAAAACATACAAAAACACAAGGCTTGGCAGGGGTATCATTGAAAAAAGCAAATAGTCAAAGGGCCAGACAGCAAATTTTCCAAAAATAATAAACTAAATAAAAATATTTGAGGACTAATTAGAAATAATTCAAAATCGGATCCCTTTCCTGCAAAAACGCCAAAACCCACGTGCCAAGGCATGTGGCCTGGCAAGGGCGTATAAGCAAATGCCAAAACTTGTAGGGGATTAATCGCAATTTATCCAAAAATAATACATTAGCTTTGAGAGTTCCTGGACTAATTGGAAATAACGAAAGTCACGTGGGTCCCTATGCAAATTACCCCTCCATCTCATGCGTGCATGTCGCGTGAGGTGACGTGGCTAGGGACCCAAATGCAATAACCAAAAGTTCAGGGGTCGTTTTATAAATAATACAAAACTAATAGATCTACAAAGGAAAGATTCGGTAATGTTTACTAAATACAAAATTGGGGAGGGTGAAACTGCAAAATACCCTCACCCAAACGGATCGGACGGTGGAGGGTATTCCACTTGCCACGTGTCACGTTGTTGTGTGATGAATACTCATTCATCACTCTTTATTCTTATATTTTAGCTACAAAAACCTTTGCAAATGCATGTATATGTTTGTAAATACAAATAATTAGCAAAAGGCATGCATGGTGTAAAAACTAATAATTAGCATGTTTTTGTGCAAAAATAAAAGAATAAAGAATAAAAAGAAAACGAGGGAAATATTTAGAATAAATATTGAGCAACCTAATCCTAAGGGAGGGCTCAGCATGGGCCTGGCTGCATAAAAGCCAAAGTAGAGAGAGATAGGGGCTCATGTGTGTAAATATACCTGTAATTATCACAAAAATGTTTTCCTCCAAAAATAGAATAAAATGGTCTTGTCTATATTTGTATATATTTATAAATACAAAATCAAAACAAAAATCGAAAAAAAGTAAAAAGAAAACAAAAATATCCACTTGTATATATTCACCTTGTACATAGAACATTTATTTATATTTATTTAACCTTATCAATAAATAAATTTAACTCCCTAAAAATTTGTATATATTCTATCTTTCATGGTGTAAATAAATAAAATAAAAACCATAAAAACAAAAAAAATAAAATAAAAAGAACAAAATTAAAAATCAAAAAGATCATTGTATATATACCATGTATATAAATGTAAATAGCAATTTATTTAATCCTTGTATATAAAAAATAAAAATAAAATAAAAACAGCAAATTATTCCTAATTTTATGCTATAAATAAATAAAATATAAAATGGGAATAAAAGTGTACAAAATAACAAATTAAAAATCAAAAATTCAAAAGCCATGTTGTATATATACCTATATATAGCACTATAGTGTAAATACCTTATTTTTATTTCGAAAAATTAATTAAAAATCACAAAAAATAGAAAAAAAATAAAATAAACATTTTTCATGTTTTAAGTTTTTCATGATTCGGCCATTTACTAATTTATTTCTAATTTCCAAATCATTCTGACGTGGCCTATCCCCATTGGTCCACGGGGACGTTGACCCCCCGGTCAACTCCCCCCCCCCAGGACCACTTCCCACGGGTCCATGACGCCCGACCCGACTTCCCCGAATTTTCGCGTCATGACCCGACCACCTAATCCGCAAACCCCGGGCTCTTCTTCTTCCTTGTACATCCGAGATCCTCGCCCGATCATCTGCGTGGGGATCCATGCTTCGTGGAACCCTGCCCGACCTCCTCTTCTCGGACCTGCACCCATATTTAATCCGAGATCCGCCTCCTTCCTCACTCATCTTTGGATCATTTCACGCCACCCTAGGACCTCCATAGCCTTTGCGAGAGTGACAGCTCGCTTCAGGCCTTGTTGCAGCGAGGAAGGAGTGGAGGACCATCGATCCGGCGACGTTGCGCCGCCGTGCGCCACCTGGAGGTGACGCTCGAGCATCGGACACCGACGGTCCTCGAGGCAAGGACCTGGAGCATCCCCAGCTCCTCCACAGTCGACAGCATCCATTAGGTAGCTCTCTTTCCCTCTCTATTTCTTAAATTTTGCATCTCGCCCAAATCGCTCTGTCGCCGTTCCGCTTTGATTCCGACCATCCTCGCCTTCGTTCCGACCATCGGAGTCGCTCATCACGATCGCCTTCTCTCCGCGCATCTTCTCCGCCCACTCATTCACCCCAGTTCGTAAAGGAACTGGTATCGAGTTCCTCCGTCGTCGCTTCGCCGGATCTCGCACACCCCGCCGCACCATTCACCTTCACCTCCGCTTACAGGGTCGAGGCACTTTGCCCTCGACCCGCGAGTCTGTTGCTGTGCTTTTCAGGTCCGAACGAGTCCATCTGAGGGCTCGTCTCTTTGGAGCAGCAGCTCCTCCTCCGCCAGTGCCGCCGGAGCCCTCCAGAGCTCCTCGCCACCATCGGAGGGCACCATTCGATGCGGGAGGCCAAGGCGTAGCATCTCCGATCTTCAGCAGCCTCCGAGGAGCTCCCCTATACGCGCACGAGCCCGGCGAAGTTCGTCGGCCGCCTGTTCATCGAGCATCCTCCGTAGCCGTCCGATCATCCTCCAGCTCCAGTTCAGATCCTAGCTGTTCACGCCAGGAGCAGCCCCGACCGTTAGATCCTTAGAGGAGTGATCCTGACCGTCGAACCCGCGAGGCTTAGCCACAGCACCTCAGACTCGTCCGATTCCCCACGTGGCACGTCCTCCGCTGTTCCATCTCGCCGAGGGACCCTTGCTTAGCCGCGCCCCTTCCCCGACCGTCTGATCTCCACGTGGCAAGCATCTGGCCCTCGACTTAAATAAAGGGTAAACATCTCTTAGGCCCTGATGAATCTCTATTTCATCACCTTTATTCTATCATTTTGGCCTTAAAAACCCCAGCAAATGCATGTAAATAGCATTAATTTGTATAAAATAGCATTCATTATTAATTGTATTTAATGTACATAAAATAAGGTTTTTAATGCCAAAATTATAGAATAAAGAGAAGAAAAGAAAAAGGAATAAAATATTGCAAATATTTTATGACCCTAACCCCGAGACCAAGGCCAGCATGGAATTGGTCGACAAGGAATAAAGTAGGGGGAGATAAGGGCCAATTATACAATAAATATCTCATTTATTAATTCATTCATTTATGCATTTTTGGCACCTATTTTGTACATAATTATTTATTCATCAAATAAAGAAACTTTGTACATAAAAGTTGTAGATAATAAAATAAATAAAAATACAAAATTGAGTTTGTACAAAAATAATACCCAATGTACATTTTATACACATAATAAAAAGCCAAAATCTCAACTTCACAGACCCATATCTTGCAAATAAAAACTCCAAATCACCCAAACTCACCTTTAATTGTATATAGCATTTCATAAACTATTTTATAAAATTGGTTTCATAATTTTTGGAGTCCATCTGTGGAAGTTAGGTTTTTGGCCCTTCTTGTATATAGTACTGATTAAAATATTCATTTTATTCAATATTCATTATTTTTATAAATTCATATTTTTAGAATTTTATAAATAATGTATATAATACATGTACATATTAAAATTAAAAGAAAACCAAAAAGAAATTACAAAATAATATAAGTCTATAAGCTACATAGGCAAAAGACCTATGATAAGTATGTACATAAATAAAAGGGGATTTTAATTCTTCTTTATTCTTTTATATTTTTATAATAATATATACATTATACATAACTCATTAAAAATACAAAACCAAAATAAAAATCAAGAAAATACAATAAATAAATTAAGTGTATAAAATACGTAGATAAAACACCTAAAAGTATACCTACATACACCTATACGTATTTATTTAAAAATAAACTCATAAAAATCAAACAAAAATACCTTTATACTCACAAAAATAAATTATAAATTTATAAAATAAGAAACTAAAATAATAAAATAAAATAAACAAACTAAAAATAAAATACACAAGAATACATGTAAATACATACATATACACATTATTTTAATAAAACCGTAATAAAATACTTCAAAAAAATAAATAAAAATCATAAATAAATACTACATTAATTTATAAACATTTTCTATTTTATAAGCAAAATCTAATTAATTCATTTATTAGGTTAAAATAAAGAGTCAAATTCGGGCTGACATGGACCAATCACAGCCCTGCCAATGTTGACCGCGGTCAACTGTCCCCTCAGCCTGCAGCCCGTCAAATCTGCCCAACCTTGCGTTTTCACCGAATTTTCCCGATCAACCTGTCACTCTAATGACATAGGTCTCTTCACGGAAATTACTCCCAAAAGAGTGTACATACACGCCCATGCCTTGTTTCCCTTGTATATAGCCTCGATTTCTTATTTTTAGCCGGTCAATAAGGGCTCCCATTATGTTCAAAAATAAATCAGCCTCCAGCCCGCCAGATTTGTCAGACCCCCCGTCTTCTCCCATTTTTCCCGGCTGCCCCGTCCATCAATTGCCTTTGCTTCCTTCACAAGAAATGCTCCTGGTATCATGTACATCCCCGCCCCCATGTTAAATCTAATGTATATATCACCGATTCCTTATTATTTACCAGTCAATAAGGGCACATACACATGTTTATAAATAAACCTTCTTCCTCCTCCAAATTTTTTTGGCCATTTCCCTAGCCCTAGAGCTCCCCACCTTCGGCCAAGAGTGCATCCAGGTGACAGATGGAGGTCCCCTGAAGGTTGTGGAAGCTCATGGAGGAAGGAGATGCGCCCACGGCGGCGCTCCGGCAGCCGTCCTGCTCCTTGGCCCTCCGGCCAAGTCGAGACTGCGCATTTATGATTTTTAGGTAGGTTTTCGTTCCAGCATTTTATTTCCGCATTTTATTTCGCATTTAGATTAGTAGATTAGCGTAATTTAGGCGATTCGAAGTTCGCCGGAGCTCCGCTCCGGCGACTTCTCCACAGTACCCTCGTTGTTTTCCGACCACCCATTTCGCTTCCATTTCGTTCCTCTCCGTGTTCTCCACCTCCCAGCCACCTTTGTCCAACCAGATCTGTTCCAGATCTGCGAATCGATGCTCACCTCCTCCGCTTCGCCGGAGCATCGCCACCCCATCCATTTTTTCATGCTAACAGCTTCGATTTTTGGTCGAGGAGCATCGCCTCGAGCTATGTGGTCTTTCTGTGCAGGTATAGTGCGCCAAGATGCACCAGGAGACGAAGTACACGCCGACGAAGGTAACTGGAGCACCTTGCCTTTTCCGACCTCGCAAGGGCGCTCCAGTCGTCCTCTGGCCGATCTGAAGCCTCCAGCAGATAGAGTGGAGCACCTGCGACGTGTGGGGACCTTTGGGAGTAGCAACAAGCGTCGGGGAGGAGAGATCTCGTCGGGAGAAACTCGCAAGATGCGAGTTCCTCCCCTGTTCTTCCAGCACCTCTCCTCGCCGTCGGATGAAGATGAAGGCCCCAGTTCGAGCGCCAGCCGTCCGATGGAGCCATGTCGAGACCGTCGGATCACCCCGGGTGATCTAATCTTCACCGCCCATCGTCGAAGCGTCATCGACTCACGTGGAAGCGCCACGTGTTCAAGTCACGCACATCAGCAGTAGGATCCAACGCCTTTGGGGGTAATTTTCACTTATGCCCCCGCCTTTTTGTGTATTTAATATTTAGTTGTGTAAATAAATTATAATGTTGTAAATAAATTGTAAATTTTGCTAAAGGACCACGGTACTTCCTTAAATTGCATTTTGGTCCTTCATCGCCTCACGTGCAGTCCCACGTGAGGCGCGTGAAATTTTCACCTTAGCCCTGGCGGTTTTTGTTTATTGTAAAATGGTTCTAAAAGTTTAAATAAATATTTATTTCTGTTGTATTTTTGCACCTATGCCCCTGTGACTTATTTTATTTGCAAAAATACCCCTGCCAGGCTGTTTTATTTTTGCATCTTTATGTATTTATTATAAATACCTAGGTGGCTTCTAAAAATACAGAAAAATTAGGATAAATGCTTCATGCCTTATATTTCCACGCCCTTATTTTATTTGCATTTTTTCGCATTTTTTTTCCTAATTATTAAAAACGAAAAAGAAGCCCTTTTTGTACTGTCTAAATTAAAAAATACAAAAAATTAGAAAATGTTTTTGAAAATGTCCAAAAAAAATATATATGGTATAATTATATATATATTGAGTCCAGAAATTAAAAAAAACTAAAAATATGAAAAGAAAAATAAAAAAAATCAGAAAAACCCAAAACCCACAAAAACAATAAAAGGACATGAACAATGGATTGAATAAATGATACATCACATACATTCCCTTCGCCTCCCAGTGTTCGACCTCTACCTGTACTTACACATATACACATTTTACATGTAGAGTTATAATAAATTTTAACTCCACATTTTTGGATATTCATTGCATATATTTATTGTGGGTTAATTGTTGATCGATTCGGGATCTGTTGAGCGGTCACCTCAGCGACATTGTGGTCCCGCCTTGTGTGGATTACTCTAGACCCTCGTCAGGTTCCTTTCATCAAATGGCGCCGTTGCCGGGGAGGCAACGGATTTTGTATGATTTTGTGTGGTTATTTGTTCATTTATTTGATTCTTTGTTCATGTCCTTCATTTGTTTATCTGTGTGATTTTTATTTTATTTTTATTTGATATTATTGATTGACTGCTCTGACCATCTCTTTCTTTTGTCTTTGATGCGAGGGACCGCTAAGCGAAGGAGGACCTCCTAGGAGGCCCTATGCACCCAAGCGAGGCGGTGTTGGCTCTTCTATGCCAAGCCAACAGGAGAGAGCATCGATAGCAGATGAAGGAGAATTTTTGAAGACAGTCTCTATTTCATGAATTTTATATCCTTTATCTTATTATGTATATTCATGTGAGAGAGTGACACTCAGAATTTTGTAATAATACAGGACTCTCACAGGTGCACTCCGACTCCCGAGGTCCATTGCCCGAGGGATTGTTCCCTTGGGGGCCTCGACGGTTTTGACGCTTTCTCGTTTTTATTTTATTTTTATTATTTTGTGTGAATGAGCCCTAGCTTAGGAGTTGCTTGTCGATAGATTAGGTCCAAACACCCTAAATATATTTGCATGTACCTATAGTGCGTTTTGGACCTAGTCAAATCTAAACAGTTGGTTCATTTATCTCTTAACCACTGTGCCGTGAGCAAGCCCCATCAAGCGCTACTCCTGAACTCGAGCGTGTCGAGAAGAGGAGGGGTGAGCCAAGACCGGACTCTTAGGTTAAGGATAAGCGACCGGCTTGTAGTGCTTCACGATAATAGCAGTTACTATCCTAGGGCGATTTCTTCGGCTTGCATTTGCATATAGCATAGGTTTCAATTCCGTTATGCATCCCGCATGGAGAGAGCTGGGAAGCACTGTAAGTCTTCTTACTTAGCATGCATCATTGATTTCCGACTTGCATGGCTTTTCCGATCTTCTCCCTCTGTTTTTGCCAACCTAGGATGCTTAATGGAAATTGGAACCTCGATAGGCACGTGCATTGAAAATACCCAAAAAAAAGTGATAACTTAAATAAAAATCGGGACTGCTAACTCTATTAAACTTAAAAATAAAACGTAATGGATTCCTGGTCTTGGGGAGAGCAACCCCCTCATTGTATGCGTTTTAAGTGCTCACGTACACGCTAAGGAGTAGAGCCCAAATCCTATCAAGCCTCCTAAGTGTTTGTACAACTTTGTGCTTCTCACCTAACTCTAAAACCAAAAAGATAAATGACCGTCATCTGACAGTCTTCACTGTGTCGAGTAGGTGAATTGAGGGTTTGCCTTGTGTATTGATTGTGACTTGGAGTTCGTTGTGTTTTGCATTCATTATTAGAGTCATCGGTCCCGTCCGTGTGAGTCATGCATTTTTCATCTTTGAGTCTCTCTATCTCTCTTATAAATAGACCTCTTCATTTTGCATCGAGTCATGATATTGGCGCTTGAGCTCAATCATTCTTCGCCAAGTCCTTTGTTTCCCGCATTCTTCACCATCTTCTATGTATCCATCGTACCATCTTCTCTGGATTCGAGGAGAGACCTCTTCGGACCGCAATTTTGACGGTGTTCCCGCCTTGTGTGGAACACCTAATTTGTCTATGTACCGATCTTTCTCGCCCGCCCTCCTCGTACCCTCTGTATCACCTTTCTACCACCTACGATATTGGCACGCACGCTCAATCAGCTTCTCCACCCCATTGTGTTATCCTTCTTACCCATCTTCCTCGTGTCCCTCTGTATCATCTCTCTCTTTATCCGGGAATGCTGTGCATATTGATGAGGCCCGCATCGAGGATTATTTATACAGATTATTTGTGTAAGTCGGGCATGATATTGCGGATGCTGAGATTGATTTGGTGGATTTGACTTTTGAGGCATGCATATGTGCTTATTGAGGATTTTTGTGATGCATGATAATTAGGTGTGATTCTTTATTAAAGATTTAGATCTTGCACACCGGATTGAGGATGTAATGAGCTTCAGTGATTTGAGGATGATATCAGGATGTTTCTATTGTTTTATCCATTTCGAGGTTCCTACCATCTGTGATTTCTGGGCTGAATAGACTATCTTGATATATGCTTCATGATGACGATGATTGGAACCCACATGATTTCTCTTCTACATGAGTGACCCATCCTCGATCTCCTGACTTCATTATCCACCCCTGGCACTTAGAGGATTCCTGACTATTTTTCGTGCCATCTCAGTTGACTGGATTGACCCAAGGGATGCTTGGTGAATGACATGATTATTCGCTCCCTGACATGATCTTATGCCCTCCGAATAATGAATGATTTATTACTTTTGAGGACCTGAGATGACTTGCCAGCATTCCCATGACCTTCATTGCTATGGCTCGCATTGCTCCCCGAGGACTATCTGCGGGAGAATGCGACAATTTCTAGGACTGCGGTTTCATTCACTGCTTGGGTCGCCATTGTGATGGGACCCGAAACCGAGTCGTACGATATGTTTGATTGGCCTCCCCCTGTGATTGTGTACTTGACCTGTTGGTACACGAGGCCAATGTATTTGACTCATCTGAGTCCGCTCTCCTTGACGGTCCTCGCAAGGATGAGCTCTTATTATTCATTTGACTAGTTCATAGCTCCCCGAGGGTTATCTGCGGGAGACTATGACATATTTCAGATCTGATTGGTCTCTTCTGTTGGTAGCCGCCTTGTCGACTACTGAGACCACTATGTGGATCCGTCTGATGGATCCGGCTCCTTTGAGCCCGCTCTCCTTGACGACCCTCGCAAGGTAGAGGCACTTTCTGACTATTCCCTGCCTAGATCGCAGTACTCTCCGAGGACTATCTGCGAGAGATTGCGACACTCTCTTTACGCTCGGTTCCCACTGCTGACTGTGTCTCCGATCTGCGGAGCACAGAACCGAATCGTCTGCTGCATGATTTTTGGTCCCATCTTGCGTTGCTTATCCGATCTGCGGATCATGGGACTCATCTGATTAGACTCTTTCGAGTCTGCTCACCTTGACAGTCCTCGCAAGGTTGAGCTTCTACTATCTTCTGCTATCTTCTACTTTCATGCCAAGTTGGCAGCCCGCTCCCCGAGGGTTATTTGCGGGACGCTGCCACACTTTCTTGATTTTACGGTCTCTTCTGCTGGTAGCCGATCTGTCGCCTACCAAGACCATTTCTATGATCCGTCTGATGGATCAGGCTCCTTTGAGCCCGCTCTCCTTGACGACCCTCGGAAGGGTGAGCTTCTGTTCTGATTATTCATTGCCTAGCATGTGCTACTCCCCGAGGGTTATCTGCGGGAGAGTACATCATTTTCTAGGTACTCGGCTTCATTTCTGGAGTCTCCTGTTGGTGGAGCACGAAGCCGAGTCTTCTGACTTTGTACTCGGTCTCCTCCCTGGTTGTGCCTCCTGTCTGTTGGAGCACGGAGCGAATCTTCTGATTATACTCTGATTCTGCTCACCTTGAGGACCCTCGCAGGGTTGAGCCATGGCTTGCGGTATTCGGTGTGTACTTATGATCTTTCTACCTCACCATCATCGGGTACCATGATGTCTCCTATTATCTATCTTCCATATCTACTTGAGACATGATTGACCGGAGGAGTCTGTACTGCTCTTTCTTCCTCCCGGTCTTACGGTATCGGCTCTGTTCCCTCATGTTGACCCTATGAGCCGATTGACTGCTTCACGCTACCAGTCCCTGCATTACTTTCCGATCTGATGGTCCCCGGTAGCTGACACCCACTTGACTGCATATCAGGGTGTCTTTTCACCTTCTGACCGCGTCCTCGTTCTCACAGGAGACGACGACGAGAGCACGGTAGTCGCTACCCAGATACCGTCCTGTACTTCACTAGTTTCTTCACCACTTGTATATATGTGTGCCTTTTTCATTCTTTCTCCCGCATGTTATGTGTGCCCAGATCTATCGCCATATCTTTGTGCCTACACTTAGGACGTACCTTGTCCTAAGTATAGGGGGTACACACCGTGTTGTTCTTTCGTCGTTCAGTTTCGTCACTCCTGTTGTTGCCTATACTTAGGGACATCTCACCCTAAGTATAGGGGGAGTGATGCGTATATTCTCCACGATCTTTTCATCTATCTGTATATATCCATCTTTTCTTCTTTTCTTCTTTTCTTCTTTTCCTTTTTTATCTTCTGTATCTAAATAAAAGGTGTCACCCCTTTGTGTCAGTTTTCTGTACTTAGGACATACTTTGTCCTAAGTATAGTAGGGTGCACCCCTGATTTGTTAAAACTTTGATTTGTTTATTCCCACCCTTGACCCTCCCTGCTTTGTGTACAGTCTGCTATACTTAGGATTATTTGATCCTAAGTATAGGGGGGACGGTCAACTTCTCATTCGTTCAACTCTTATTATTTATTCTTTAGACTTGTCTATACTCAGTACGAGTTATGTCTTCTCTTTTCTTCTCGATCTATGAGGACATAGCTCAAGGTAAGTATAGGGGGGTCGTATATACTATGTATATACTTTAGCCATAACTCGTACTTTCGTAATAATATGGCTAATAATTCTTTAAATTCGTTAAAAACCCTTAATAAAAAGATGGGATTATTCCTCAAATTCTTTTTGTATATACTGATTAATAAATCAGGTGAAAATGTTTTTCGCAAAATGTTTGAAAAATAGTTTGAAAAGTATTGTGAACATTTATTGAAAACTATTTTGAAAACATTTTGTTACATGTTTTCAACCTGTGTAAAGATGTGTGGTTTGTAAAGATTTATTTTCTTTGTGTGAAATAAAATGTTTGAAAAATGATTTGCAAATGGTTTGAAAAATGGTTGCAAAAATATTTTGAAAAATCTATATATACTGTTTTGAAAAACCTTTGCAAAATGATTTTCAAATGTGTGTACATGTTGTAAAAATGTTTGTAAAAATTATTTTGGACTATAGTTTTCAAAAATTGTTTGAAAAACTTGTGTCAAATAAATTTGAGGAATAGTCACATATAAAATAAAAAAATCAACAAAATTCTTTAATAAAAACTAAATTGTAAATTCTCAATCCGTGTAAAATAAAGCGGCACTCCCTTGTAAATAGTTGTACATATTTTGAGTGCAAAAAAATTCTTTGTGTAAAAATTCTTCTCTTTGTTTTCAAATTCTTGGAAAAATTGCATTTTTGTAAATAGCATTTGCATAGCATTCATATTCTTTGATTGAGCTTGATAATTGAACTAGTCCAATAAAGTCGAAGATTGGAGCTTGGTTAGACCTTACCGCACCTAACTGCACTGGAACCTTATGGGAACTAGGTTTAAGGTACTTCAGGTCTATTCAGACTTAATTCTTTGAGAAATCAGGGCTAGGTTCAAATCACCTCAGTGGACTAACTAGAACTTTTCGAAACAAACGCACGACTCTTGTTGGCCGTGACCTAACTTGGACACTTGCACCTTTCACTTGGCTCAACTCAGTTGGAGTGGTGAGGGGGTTGGATTTGCCAGTCTGAGACGCACACGGGTGGAAACATTCGTCCTCGTCTAGGGAGGGAAGTGCACCCCAACCTGGTCCAGTAGCCATGAGGTCTAATGACAGGAGAGTGTGGGTTGCAATAATGCTTCAAAAGAGGGATAGTCTTCTGGCTCAAGAGGAAAAACTCCTTATGTAAATGCTGTTGTAAATAGTATGTTGAAAAAAAAAAGAGAAAAAAAAAAGATTAAAAAGGAAAACTCCAAAAAAGTGGACAGGCTTGTAAAATAAAAAAATAAAGTGCCTGCCGGAGTATGTATATATGTTGTATAGAAAATAAGCAAGCTTGAGCATCAAAGTTACACCATGTGAGCCTGCAGCTGGATGACTCGACTACACTGGTCTTGCATCCCCAGGATTGGTAGCTACACTGGCTACTGTCCATTTTTCTTTTCTTCACCCCCTCCTCTTGAGTTGGATGCCACTTGAACTTAGAAGGGAATACCCCGCTCCTTGACGGTAGAGGGCTGGATTGGGGAATCATTGGGTTGTCATTCTGGAGAAGTCAGTCTCTTTTGTCATTTCAGTTGGGGAGAGCCACTATCACTTACACTGTACAAGTCAGCTTCATAGTCATAAGGGTTTGCGTATGATGTAGGCTAGTTCTGACCTGGCTATTGAGGTGATTTGAACCAAGTTCTGTGACTATCGAAGGCTGTTGTGTTTTAAATTTGGTTCCCGACTAGGTTCCACACACATGCTCACACCAAGGTCTAACCTGAGCTCCAAACCTTGATTTTGTACAGATGAGTTAATAATCATGACCAATTCAATTTATTCTTTTAATTCTTTATTTTTGCTTTTTCTTTTCTTCTTATTCTTTGATTCTTTTTGTACTTATTGCATAAGTATTTGCTAGGGACTAGCAAAGGCAAGTATAGGGGGGTGATGAATCTCTATTTCATCACCTTTATTCTATCATTTTGGCCTTAAAAACCCCAGCAAATGCATGTAAATAGCATTAATTTGTATAAAATAGCATTCATTATTAATTGTATTTAATGTACATAAAATAAGGTTTTTAATGCCAAAATTATAGAATAAAGAGAAGAAAAGAAAAAGGAATAAAATATTGCAAATATTTTATGACCCTAACCCCGAGACCAAGGCCAGCATGGAATTGGTCGACAAGGAATAAAGTAGGGGGAGATAAGGGCCAATTATACAATAAATATCTCATTTATTAATTCATTCATTTATGCATTTTTGGCACCTATTTTGTACATAATTATTTATTCATCAAATAAAGAAACTTTGTACATAAAAGTTGTAGATAATAAAATAAATAAAAATACAAAATTGAGTTTGTACAAAAATAATACCCAATGTACATTTTATACACATAATAAAAAGCCAAAATCTCAACTTCACAGACCCATATCTTGCAAATAAAAACTCCAAATCACCCAAACTCACCTTTAATTGTATATAGCATTTCATAAACTATTTTATAAAATTGGTTTCATAATTTTTGGAGTCCATCTGTGGAAGTTAGGTTTTTGGCCCTTCTTGTATATAGTACTGATTAAAATATTCATTTTATTCAATATTCATTATTTTTATAAATTCACATTTTTAGAATTTTATAAATAATGTATATAATACATGTACATATTAAAATTAAAAGAAAACCAAAAAGAAATTACAAAATAATATAAGTCTATAAGCTACATAGGCAAAAGACCTATGATAAGTATGTACATAAATAAAAGGGGATTTTAATTCTTCTTTATTCTTTTATATTTTTATAATAATATATACATTATACATAACTCATTAAAAATACAAAACCAAAATAAAATCAAGAAAATACAATAAATAAATTAAGTGTATAAAATACGTAGATAAAACACCTAAAAGTATACCTACATACACCTATACGTATTTATTTAAAAATAAACTCATAAAAATCAAACAAAAATACCTTTATACTCACAAAAATAAATTATAAATTTATAAAATAAGAAACTAAAATAATAAAATAAAATAAACAAACTAAAAATAAAATACACAAGAATACATGTAAATACATACATATACACATTATTTTAATAAAACCGTAATAAAATACTTCAAAAAAATAAATAAAAATCATAAATAAATACTACATTAATTTATAAACATTTTCTATTTTATAAGCAAAATCTAATTAATTCATTTATTAGGTTAAAATAAAGAGTCAAATTCGGGCTGACATGGACCAATCACAGCCCTGCCAATGTTGACCGCGGTCAACTGTCCCCTCAGCCTGCAGCCCGTCAAATCTGCCCAAACTTGCGTTTTCACCGAATTTTCCCGATCAACCTGTCACTCTAATGACATAGGTCTCTTCACGGAAATTACTCCCAAAAGAGTGTACATACACGCCCATGCCTTGTTTCCCTTGTATATAGCCTCGATTTCTTATTTTTAGCCGGTCAATAAGGGCTCCCATTATGTTCAAAAATAAATCAGCCTCCAGCCCGCCAGATTTGTCAGACCCCCCGTCTTCTCCCATTTTTCCCGGCTGCCCCGTCCATCAATTGCCTTTGCTTCCTTCACAAGAAATGCTCCTGGTATCATGTACATCCCCGCCCCCATGTTAAATCTAATGTATATATCACCCATTCCTTATTATTTACCAGTCAATAAGGGCACATACACATGTTTATAAATAAACCTTCTTCCTCCTCCAAATTTTTTTGGCCATTTCCCTAGCCCTAGAGCTCCCCACCTTCGGCCAAGAGTGCATCCAGGTGACAGATGGAGGTCCCCTGAAGGTTGTGGAAGCTCATGGAGGAAGGAGATGCGCCCACGGCGGCGCTCCGGCAGCCGTCCTGCTCCTTGGCCCTCCGGCCAAGTCGAGACTGCGCATTTATGATTTTTAGGTAGGTTTTCGTTCCAGCATTTTATTTCCGCATTTTATTTCGCATTTAGATTAGTAGATTAGCGTAATTTAGGCGATTCGAAGTTCGCCGGAGCTCCGCTCCGGCGACTTCTCCACAGTACCCTCGTTGTTTTCCGACCACCCATTTCGCTTCCATTTCGTTCCTCTCCGTGTTCTCCACCTCCCAGCCACCTTTGTCCAACCAGATCTGTTCCAGATCTGCGAATCGATGCTCACCTCCTCCGCTTCGCCGGAGCATCGCCACCCCATCCATTTTTTCATGCTAACAGCTTCGATTTTTGGTCGAGGAGCATCGCCTCGAGCTATGTGGTCTTTCTGTGCAGGTATAGTGCGCCAAGATGCACCAGGAGACGAAGTACACGCCGGCGAAGGTAACTGGAGCACCTTGCCTTTTCCGACCTCGCAAGGGCGCTCCAGTCGTCCTCTGGCCGATCTGAAGCCTCCAGCAGATAGAGTGGAGCACCTGCGACGTGTGGGGACCTTTGGGAGTAGCAACAAGCGTCGGGGAGGAGAGATCTCGTCGGGAGAAACTCGCAAGATGCGAGTTCCTCCCCTGTTCTTCCAGCACCTCTCCTCGCCGTCGGATGAAGATGAAGGCCCCAGTTCGAGCGCCAGCCGTCCGATGGAGCCATGTCGAGACCGTCGGATCACCCCGGGTGATCTAATCTTCACCGCCCATCGTCGAAGCGTCATCGACTCACGTGGAAGCGCCACGTGTTCAAGTCACGCACATCAGCCGTAGGATCCAGCGCCTTTGGGGGTAATTTTCACTTATGCCCCCGCCTTTTTGTGTATTTAATATTTAGTTGTGTAAATAAATTATAATGTTGTAAATAAATTGTAAATTTTGCTAAAGGACCACGGTACTTCCTTAAATTGCATTTTGGTCCTTCATCGCCTCACGTGCAGTCCCACGTGAGGCGCGTGAAATTTTCACCTTAGCCCTGGCGGTTTTTGTTTATTGTAAAATGGTTCTAAAAGTTTAAATAAATATTTATTTCTGTTGTATTTTTGCACCTATGCCCCTGTGACTTATTTTATTTGCAAAAATACCCCTGCCAGGCTGTTTTATTTTTGCATCTTTATGTATTTATTATAAATACCTAGGTGGCTTCTAAAAATACAGAAAAATTAGGATAAATGCTTCATGCCTTGTATTTCCACGCCCTTATTTTATTTGCATTTTTTCGCATTTTTTTCCTAATTATTAAAAACGAAAAAGAAGCCCTTTTTGTACTGTCTAAATTAAAAAATACAAAAAAATTAGAAAATGTTTTTGAAAATGTCCAAAAAAAATATATATGGTATAATTATATATATATTGAGTCCAGAAATTAAAAAAAACTAAAAATATGAAAAAGAAAAATAAAAAAAATCAGAAAAACCCAAAACCCACAAAAACAATAAAAGGACATGAACAATGGATTGAATAAATGATACATCACATACATTCCCTTCGCCTCCCAGTGTTCGACCTCTACCTGTACTTACACCTATACACATTTTACATGTAGAGTTATAATAAATTTTAACTCCACATTTTTGGATATTCATTGCATATATTTATTGTGGGTTAATTGTTGATCGATTCGGGATCTGTTGAGCGGTCACCTCAGCGACATTGTGGTCCCGCCTTGTGCGGATTACTCTAGACCCTCGTCAGGTTCCTTTCATCAGGCCCTTAGATTTTTAGTGTTAGTTTGTAGTCCTGTAAATATTTTAGACATTTTATTTGTGTTTGGTAAATTACATAGTGGACCCTGTAGTTTTTGGTATTTGCTTTTATACCCCCGCCTGTAGTGGAACACGTGCTTCGACACGTGATTATCTGGGTTATATGCATGTACGGACTTATAGTTTCAGGGTGTTATTGAATGAAATTAACTTTTTAGTATTTGCATAAATACCCCTGTGAATGGTTTTTTTGCGCATGTGCTTGATTTAGTGGGTAATTTGCACTTACGCCCCTGGACTTTTGGTACGAGTTACTAAATAGTCCAAGGATCTAAGTTTTCTTGCAAATAGGTCCTTGAGTGCCCAGGTCGTGCGTGATTTCATGGAGAATTTGCACCGGACCCCCTGGAACTCTTATTAATTGTGTATAGGTCCCTATGTACTGTACCATAGTTTTGTGAGCTCACCACCGGCACCACCTAACTGCTCCACCTCCCGTAGTGTGTCTACGGAGGTGGAGATCACCGCTCAGCTCATCCTCGGGTGCCCGCATCTCCACTGTCACATCACCCACGCACTCCTCCAAGCCGCGTGAAGGGCGCAGCACTCGCCGGCCTCATCACCACTGCAGCCGCGCCTCAACGCCACCAAGGAGCAGCCCCAACCTCGCGCTTGGCAGAGCTCCGCCTCCGCCCCTTCGACACCAAGCCAACGTGCACCCAGCCAGCGCGCCGCTCCATCGTCCTCCTGCGCGGCGGTGCTTCGCGCTTCCAACTGCCCCACGCGGACTGACAGCACCGCACAACCCCAGCCGGCCGCTCTCCGCCTCCTCGCCGTCAAGCCGTGGCCGTGAAGCTCCATCACAAGCTCCCCTGTTTTGCATGCCAAAATAGAGAACAATCCATCGCACAATAAACAAATGGTGATTTGCAAAGGGGACACTTGACACCCCTTGCAAGTTACCAAAGGAAGTTCAAGTTTTAGGAAATTGCATGTAAGTCCCT
Organism: Ottelia alismoides; assembly: GCA_037367405.1. NCBI lineage: Eukaryota > Viridiplantae > Streptophyta > Magnoliopsida > Alismatales > Hydrocharitaceae > Ottelia > Ottelia alismoides. Next base: position 16,901 of record JAZKJV010004801.1, on the reverse strand, counting down.
ATTCTCATTTAAGCTCATATTATTTTTCTGTATTGCATTCATACCCCTCCATTTGCACGTTTATTTTGTCATTATTTTGTCATCAATTTTTAATTCCGAAAGTTGCATTGTGTAGTATACTTCTTGTTCTACCATCATAGTATTTATTTGTATTTTTCTGATTCGCAGAATATTTATGGAAATTAATTTGGTGAAAAATTGTAATATTTTGCCCATGTTGATTGAGTAATTTATTGTGCATGTTCTGCTTATCGAAAAATCTCTGAAAAATCACCATTGGTAGGTCTAAGTTTATGCTACAACATATCCAAAATTCACATCATTTGCACGTGTAGTTTGTCATAGAAAAATTATTTAGTGAAAACCTTAATCAATTTTTAGTTAATCAATCGTGAAGTATTTTAAGGAAAATCAAGTTGATTTGGATAGATCTTAACTAGACCTATTTAGATTAATTTTATTTCTGAGAAATATCATCGTTTGATAATTATTAAAATTGGTTTAGTCATTTTTACTAAAGTCTGCATATTTTATTATCCGTGCATCAGAAAATTCTAAAAAAATTAGGTAAGCTTAATTTCATCTCATTTCATAATCTGGCCAAGTTTCATAACTTTTGAATTTAATTTGATATCTTAAATTGATTTAACCTCAACTTGACTGGATTTTTGCATGAGTCTGCATAGAAATTAGAAAAAGAACAAAAAAAGAGACTTCTCGAAAATCACACACTTGGAAATTTGCTAAAAATCTACCTAAGGAGACAGATGCCTCCCTGAGTTCGACCTTGGACTTCACCAAGTAAAAAAATATGCCGCTTGAAATTAACTTGACATTAATTAATAGTGGTTTTTTATTAGCCTCTCGTATCTGACTGCAACGAACACTTAAACTTAATTTGGACCATTAATTTGACTGAATTAACCAAGGGTGTGGGACGGTTATCAAAATGGCGCCGCTGCCGAGGAGGCAAACGGCTTAGGATCACTTTAGAAAATTAGATTTATATTTTCCACACACTCGGGTAGTCTGATCCCCGAACCACCTTGTAATTATTCCATTTTTTCTCTTTAATTATTTTTTTTAAATTTTTATCTCTCTGACATTTTTATATCTTTTTGTGCGAGGGCCCGGTGGACTTGGAGCGGCTTTCTTGAAGTTGACGCATCTCGAAGTGCATCGGAGGCTGACGATTCGTGGATCAAGTCGGCTGTTGAGACGCCAGAAGGATTTTTTATTTTTTTTAACTTGTAAAAATTGTCTGCATTTACAGCGGTTCCCGTTTGGGTTCTCGCATCTGTAAAGATAGTGGAACCGTGTCCCCGTGTGCTGTGTGGATTGAATTTTAGACTAGGCTTGCACTAGTGGCTCCTCGAGCCACTCTAGGATTTGCTTGTGCTCGTAATTCTTTAGGACCACACATTGCACTTAAAAGACGCACTTAGACCGCAAAACTTATCCAAAAATAATCTGTTCTTCACTCGATAATAGAACTGCCTGTCTAGGAGCAGTTTTTCTCGTTTGCATTTACATATAGTGTAAAATTTCAATTCAGTACTGCATCCTGCATTGTAGAGAGATGGAGGCACTGTAAGTCTTCTTACTCAAACATTCATCATCGTTTTCTCGATCGCATCGGCTTTTTTCCGATTCTCTCTCTCGGTTTTCTAACCTGGGATAAAGGAATTGGGACAGGACGGTAGACGTGATTGCTTGTGTGGATTAATATCAGTGATAACTAATCTCTAAAATTGGGACTGCTAATTGAATTGGACCAAAAAAATTAACTATAATTAACCCTTGTTTGCGGGAGATTAACCCTGACCTTATTTTCAGGCTGAGTGAGGGTACTTGAGTGTGTGTGAACACCTTAAGGCAGATCCCAAATCCCCGCCTTCCATATCACGTTCCAACTAATCCTAGCAAATATCACAAGTCGAATAATTTCAGATTCACTGACTAGTACCAAGTAGCCTCCGCCTGTCTCAGGTAGATAGGGCGAAATTGCGGTACTTTGCGACAAGCTGCCAGTAACCCCCCGGGGTGAAGTTCCGGCCTTGTCAGCCTCCGCCTGCTTGCAGGTAGATAGGGGTATGGTCTTTGAATCCATCGACTTGGGATAGGAGCGAAGAAAGGAAGGACCGGCGGTATCTTAGGCGACATGTTAAATAGGGAAGACGCATCCGGCTCTGAGCCGACTTCCCTATAGGCCACGTAATCCTTGCTATCTTGCTTGAAAAATCACACTTAAAATATACAAGATTAATTGGACTCAATTTCGGGTCCTTCACCGTGTTGAGTGTGAAATCGGGGTTTGCTCTTGCATTTGTCTTTGTGTCTGTCCGTGTGTGTTATCCTGTGTAATTGCACATTTTCTACCTCAATCTTCTTGCATTCATCCTTTCCTCCTCAAGATGTCGGGATATTGGACCCCATACCCTGTGACCTCTGGTCACTCCTCCTCGACCATATACCGTTCATCTTCGCTTTCTTCTCCGCCATCCACGGGAGACCCTTACCCGTGGTCGGCTTCCCCTCAACCCGATCATGAAGTCAGAACTCCGATTGACTTCTCTACTTCTTCGCATCTCTCACCTAATCCATATTCTGACATTCCGGATCCACTTCCATCTTGGGCTGACTGTACTTATTCTCGCGCGCTTGCAGGAATTAAAGAATCGAATGCAGAGCTAGCCACTGCTGAGACAGATGATTGGCAGAATTATATGCCCCCGTTTACTTCATTCTCACCTCAAGTAGGGACCATACAACAATTTACATATACACCTCCCAACTTGACCTTAGGGCATAACTTGGTCGATCAAACAACCCGAATGGAGAGGCTTGTACATCATGATGTCCCAGACTTGATTGACTTTAGTGATCAAGCTTCCATTAACCAGCCTTCTTTCGGAGAGCCTATACACTCACAAGATTGGACTCATGAGCTAGACTTATCAGTCCCTGTTTCATCATATGAGGCTCCGACTAATATTTGCCATCTAGATGGTCCATACTCGACCCGGAACTACATGCCAGAGTCTAGGTATGTTGAGTATGAGACCCCAATATCTCAGCAGTGTCCTCCACTTGAGCAGAACTCTCCCATGATTTGTCATGAGAATTTTGTGGAGGATGACATTTCCAGACTTATTGAGAAAAATGAATCATTTGGTAACAACTTGAGAAATGTCATGGAAATATTGAACTCAATTTCTGCCAGCTTAGGAATGAAAGTGGAAAAGGATATGAGTAATTTTGAGGTTGAAAGCCAAGCAAACATTAGGGAACCCACACCGTCTGTACAGCTGGAGTCCATTCTATCTCCCTCTTCTACTAACCACTTACCCTCCAATCCAGAATCTGATCATTCATTCACTAAAAATACCAAAAAAATTGAAAAACCAAAAAATCACAAAAAATTGAAAATGAAAAAGACCTAAAAAAATTGGATCTTGCCCTAAGGGAAGCACTCGATGAAGAATTGATTTTCAAACTTCCCTTAATAAAGGCCATAGATCATTTTCCCGACCTCAAACGATTTGTGAGAAGTAAATTGATGCCCAAGAGGTCGGGTAATAAGAGAACAAGGACTGAAAGACATATAGTGTCTATGGCCACCTCCTTGATTATGGGGAGAAAGACCAAGAGCCGCAGAGTGAAGCGGTTGCCCCGAGTTGAGTGTGAAATCAAAGACACCATCTTCACCCATGCGAGAATCGATGATGACTCACCGATAAATATCCTCCCAACCTCTGTGTTTGACAAGCTCAAACTCAGGCCAATCAGAAAATCGAGAGAGATCGTTCAGCTGCCTGATCGATCCATCAAACGGTCGAGAGGAAACATTTCAGTCATCGTTACTTTCCAAGGTGCTTTACTCCAAGTGGACTTCACGATCATTGACATCGAGCACCGGGGAGAGTTTTCCCAGTCTCCGATTATTCTCGGGAAGCCGTTCTTAGCCTTGGCTAAGGCGACTATAGATTGCGAGACTCGGGAAATTGACTTTTCATCATTGGGAGCACTCCGACCTCATCCATTCTTTGATAAACTTTACTCTAAGGTGACCCGCACATCCGCTGACAATCGTGACCATCGAGAGGAAGATGAGTCCCACCTCTCTACTACACCTGAGAGACCGATTGTTCGGACGACCGTTGGATCAAAGACTCCCCACAACTCCACTCCATCAACTGCTTGCACCACCACCGTGACAGCTTCTAAGGAGGACTCACGACCAGAAGCTATCATTGAGTCGGACACGACCTTTGAGGATTGCTTTGATCATTTCAATGATCCGACATAAGAGCCCAATAATGCCAAGCCAACTGAGACCACTAGCTCCTTCCCGAAACGCGTGCTGACCCTTCAGGAATATTACAATCTTTATGGTGACTCATCTGATGAGGAACCCATAGTCAGCACCACACCACGACCCGGGCCTTCTAAGGAAACAACCCAGACAAAATTGACTCCACTTAAAAACACGGTTGCTCCCTCTTCTAGTCGGCTATCTAGTGAGAGGAAGTCGAGAATTGATTCCTCGAGGTGTTCCCTCGAACCTCTCAGGGCGCGTCGCTCTCCACTCCCTCTCAATGATTCAGGTTCTAGAAAATCGACTAAGAAAATTTCCTTCAATACACCGGAGAAGGAATTTTCGGAAGAGTCCTCATCTGGTCCAGATAAGGTGATTTATACGAGTGAGCTCAGTTCGGTTGTTCTTAAGCCTTATCTAAGCAAGCAGCCATGTGTCGACCCGCGTTGGACGATCCCTACACCTCACTATTATTCATCTGAGGATGATTCCGACAGCGAGACATATGTATACTATCCACCTCCTCGCATCCGCAAGAAGGTTCGTCACAAACCTTCTTAATCCTTGTATATTCTCAATTCTCTTTGTATATATATATATATATTCTCCATCTCCAGTGATTCGAATCACTCGCCCCGGCTCCATATCATTTCATTTTATGGCTATACTTAGGATGATCAGATCCTAAGTATAGGGGGGAGAGTGACCCGAGTCTCTTCACTGTTCATTGTACATCCTCCAGATCACATCGATCCTCATACTCACTCTTGTCCTATACTTAGGCTGACCAGAGCCTAAGTATAGAGGATATCGATGCCTGCCGTGTATATATTCATCCATTTCCCCTCTTTTCTTCGTCCGCCCCATCTTTGATCTTCTTTCTACACTTAGGCTGCCAGAGCCTAAGTATAGGGGGGTGGGACGACTTCTATACTTGTTGTTATTTTAGCTCTCCTGCGCTTAGCCCGAGCAATGTCTTTTTTTAGTTGTTTTCGTGCTCTGAGGACATAGCACACGCTAAGTATAGGGGAGCGTGTATATATTACATATATACTTTACCCATAGCTCGTACTTTCGCGTATTTTCGCGTATTTTTGTATATATTTTGCAATAATTACGGGTGGGTAAAAATTGAAAAAAAAATGTATACTTGTATATTTTATAACACTTGTATAATACTTACTCAACTCTTGTACTTTTGTTGTAAAATAGGAGATATACCCAAAAAAAATTAAATAAATAAATTAATTAAAACAAAACGGCTTCTTATTTACTCTTGCATATCATCTCTGCATCTAAAAAGAAAAGAAAAAGAGTCTTACATTTTCCTTCATCTTCATAGCATGACATATGCATCTCATCTGCATATCTTGCATTTGCAAGGTGAAAAGCTAGTGGGTTCTGAACCAAGTTATGAGTAGATATTGAGGATGGACTTGATTTGATCTCAATCCACCTAATTTCAGAGGAACCTTATAGGAACTGGAGTTAAGATTTCTCAGGTCAAGTGACTTAATTCTTTAAGTCCGCAAGTCTATGTTCACATGTCATCTTGATTAGTCTAAGTAGAATATCTCGTGCATACACATGATTCTCTTAGATAATGACCTAACTTGGACAAGCACAATGCACGTAGCTCTTCATTGATGAGGTGGTAAGGAGGTAGAATCCTTTAGCTTGGAGTGGCACACGGGTGGAAACATCCGTCCTCCTCTAGGGAGGGTAGTGCATCTCAACCTAGTCTGGTGGTGTTGACATCTAAGGACGGGATGTTGTGGGTTACAATAATGCTTCAAAAGAGGGATAGTCTACTGACTCAAGAAGAAAAACTCCTGATGTACATGCTGCACATTGTTGAAAAAAATTTGCAAAAACTCCAAAAAAATCAGACAGGTCCAAGAGAAAATAAAATACCTGTCGGAGACTGTATACTAGTAAAGAAATGCAGCTGGATGACTTGGCTATACTGGTCAGGCATCCCGGGATAGGTAGCTACACTGGCTACCGTCCATTCTTTTCTCTACCCCCTCCTCTTGAGTTGGTCGCACTTGAACTTATAAGGGAATACCCCGCTCCTCGAGGAAAGAGTTACTGGACCGGGTTATTGAGTTACCTTGTTAGAGGAGGATGGTTCCGAGCCATTTCTGATGTGGAGAGTTACATATCACTTACACAGTACAAGTAAGAATCATAGTCATCAGAAATTTGCGTTTGAGGATTTGTTCTGACCTGACTGTTGAGGCGTCTTGAATAGAAGACTTGTGGAACTTGAAGTCTGTTAGGTCTTAAGTTCAGGTCTAAATAAGGTTCCGCCACACAACTAATCCAAAGGTTGAGTCAAGCTCTATTTTTAACTTTTGTTCATGACCTTGGTATGGAACCCAAAATCATTTCACTCTTGCATTTCATTTAGTTGCTCGGGGACGAGCAAGGTTTAAGTATAGGGGGTTGATGAATCTGTGATTCATCATTTTAAAAGTCAAAAATAGAGCCTTGTTCCCGAGTAAATAGAGGCCTATTTCCCTTTATAATGCATAAATAGCATTCATGCATACATACATAATGCATACATTTTAGCAGTGCATTTGCATTTAAATAAGAAGCCAAAAATCCCTTGTAAAATATTCACTCACTAAAATAACCTCTTCCCTATAATATGTACTCCTTAGTTAATAATATAGGGAAGAAAGCCAAAAAGTCCCCTTGTAAATTTATCAATAAAGCCTTAGAACCTCTGTACACTAAAATACACATAGGACCCTCACACAAACTCCAAAATAGGTCTACTCACTTCAGAATACTCCACATTAAAAGACCTTTAAAATGAGACTAATTTCATCCAATTTGGAGCTCGTATGAGAAAGTTGGGTTTTTGGGCCACTTTGTATACTACATATATGTATAAATTGAATCTTTGTATTTTTGTATCATACTTGACCTCATCTCCATCTTTGGTCAACATGAAACTTGTAGATCTCATCGAGATCTACAACTTTCATGTTTTGAGTTTTTCCAAATTCGGCCCCCTCTTCTATCTACACATATATTTTCTTCCAGCCATTCACAGCAAGCCACGTGGCGCCCTCTGGTTGCGCCACGTGGCCCGCTGCCCTTGCCTCATCCGCCCGCAGCCACAGCCGTTGGATTACCCTCTAGATCCAACGGCTTAGCTGCTTCCACGTGCACCTCAATTCCCTGCCGTCCGATCATCTCTCGCCCTTAATCTACGCCGCATGTTAGCGCCCTCACCAGAGCTCGCCACGTGGCGGCGTGTACACCGCTTGATCACGCCCGCGATCTTCTCATCCAAGCCGCTCAATCCGCTCTCGGATCCTAACCGCTCGATTAGCCTCAACTCCTCATCCCAACCGTTCGTTCATGCCGTTGCCCCTCCACGACACGTGGCAGCTTCATTACCCTCAGATCGCCTCGCCTTGATTCGATCTCAGCCGTCCGCTCGCGCTTCGCCCAGCTCACTCCATGTGGCGCCATCACGGCCTCTTACCACCTCGCCTTGATCTAATCCTATACGTCCCTTCGCGCTTTGATCTAGGCCGTTGGATCACAAGATCCAACGGCCAGAGCCTCGTCTCCTACCTCTGGCACCCCTCTCTCCCATGATCTCCGCCTTGCGGGAGGGGCACCCCCTTTCTATTTTCGCCACCACGCCTACCACCATCTCCGACCACCAATCACTCCACGTCCTTCCCCACTCATCCGCCATTCCAGAGAAGTATAGGCCCAGCTCGCTCCTCCCCCTTGGTGACAGCTCCGGGTTTGGAGCTTGAGTCGACGACGACCTTTGCACTTTAGGCGAGATCCAAGGGATCTTCCCTTGCCGCAGCTCCTTTTCGAGTTGCTTGAGCTCTGCATCGCCGCTGCATCGAGCGAAGACACATGAGCTCATCATCGAGCTCTTCCCAGGCACCCATTCCATCTACAGGTAACTACGTCAATTTCTTCTTCCTCATTACACCTCATTCTCTCTCTCCTCGATTCATCACCTTCCTCCTACTGAATCGCAAAACCGATCGCACTTCTACGGATAAATCACAGTTGCGAACGCAACGGTGATTTTTATTTATTTTTTCGACGAAATTTTATCAATCGATTAATCATTTATTTAAGTCTGTTAAACAAATGCATGGGATTTTATGAAATCCCCTGTTCTCTCTCCCCTCACTTTTCTTCTTCATCGGCTCCTCTCCTCCATACCACCGTCGTCGCCGCTCGACCCCGACGACCCTTGGTCGTGTGTCGGCCGCCTCCAAGACCGTCGTGAGCTCACCACAGGCACCACCTAACTGCTCCACCTCCCGTAGTGTGTCGACGGAGGTGGAGATCACCGCTCAGCTCATCCTCGGGTGCCCGCATCTCCACTGTCACGTCACCCACGTACTCCTCCAAGCCGCGTGAAGGGCGCAGCACTCGCCGGCCTCATCACCACTGCAGCCGCGCCTCAACGCCACCAAGGAGCAGCCCCAACCTCGCGCTTGGCAGAGCTCCGCCTCCGCCCCTTCGACACCAAGCCAACGCGCACCCAGCCAGCGCGCCGCTCCATCGTCCTCCTACGCGGCGGCGCTTCGCGCTTCCAACCGCCCCACGCGGACTGACAGCCCCGCACAACCCCAGCCGGCCGCTCTCCGCCTCCTCGCCGTCAAGCCGTGGCCATGAAGCCCCATCACAAGCTCCCCTGTTTTGCATGCCAAAACAGAGAACAATCCATCGCACAATAAACAAATGGTGATTTGCAAAGGGGACACTTGACACCCCTTGCATGTTACCAAAGGAAGTTCAAGTTTTAGGAAATTGCATGTAAGTCCCTATTCTCATTTAAGCTCATATTTGTTTTTCTGTATTGCATTCATACCCCTCCATTTGCACGTTTATTTTGTCATTATTTTGTCATCAATTAATTCCGAAAGTTGCATTGTGTAGTATACTTCTTGTTCTAACATTATAGTATTTATTTGTATTTTTCTGATTCGCAGAATATTTATGGAAATTAATTTGGTGAAAAATTGTAATATTTTGCCCATGTTGATTGAGTAATTTATTGTGCATGTTCTGCTTATCGAATAATCTCTGAAAAATCACCATTGGTAGGTCTAAGTTTATGCTACAACATATCCAAAATTCACATCATTTGCACGTGTAGTTTGTCATAGAAAAATTATTTAGTGAAAACCTTAATCGATTTTTAGTTAATCAACCGTGAAGTATTCTAAGGAAAAACAAGTTGATTTGGATAGATCTTAACTAGACCTATTTAGATTAATTTTATTTCTGAGAAATATCATCGTTTGATAATTATTAAAATTGGTTTAGTCATATTTACTAAAGTCTGCATATTTTATTATCCGTGCATCAGAAAATTCTAAAAAAAATAGGTTAGCTTAATTTCATCCCATTTCATAATCTGGCCAAGTTTCATAAATTTTGAACTTAATTTGATATCTTAAATTTATTTAACCTCAACTTGACTGGATTTTTGCATGAGTCTGCATAAAATTAGAAAAAGAACAAAAAAAGAGACTTCTCGAAAATCACACACTTGGAAATTTGCTAAAAATCTACCTAAGGAGACAGATGCCTCCCTGAGTTCGACCTTGGACTTCACCAAGTAAAAAAATATGCCGCTTGAAATTAACTTGACATTAATTAATAGTGGTTTTTGATTAGCCTCTCGTATCTGACTGCAACGAACACTTAAACTTAATTTGGACCATTAATTTGACCGAATTAACCAAGGGTGCGGGACGGTTATCAACCATGCATGTAGCTCTTCATTGATGAGGTGGTGAGGAGGTAGAATCCTTTAGCTTGGAGTAGCACACGGGTGGAAACATTCATCCTCCTCTAGGGAGGGTAGTGCATCTCAACCTAGTCTGGTGGTGTTGACATCTAAGGATGGGATGATGTGGGTTGCAATAAAGCTTCAAAAGAGGGATAGTCTACTGGCTCAAGAGGAAAAACTCCTGATGTACATGATGCACCTTGTATATAGTTCAAAAAAAGAGAAAAAGAAAAAGAAAAGAAAAAAAGAGAGAACTCCAAAAAAGTGGACATGCCTGATTGAAAATAAAATGCCTGACGGAGTATGTATATCTGCAAGGCATATGCTTCAAAGCCTCATACATAGAAGCCTGCAACTGGATGACTTGGCTACACTGGTCAAGCATCCAAGGATAGGTAGCTATACTGGCTACCGTCCATTCTTCTCTCCACCCCCTCTTCTTGAGCTGGTTGCTCTTGAACTTAGAAGGGAATACCCCGCTCCTCGATGAAAGAGTTACTGGATAGGGGAATTAAAGTTACCTTGTCAGAGGAGGTTGTTTCTTTGCCATTTCTGATGTGGAGAGCTATATTTCACTTACACAGTACAAGTAAGAATCATAGTCATCAAAAATTTGTGTATGAGTATTTGTTCTAACCTGACTATTGAGGCGATTTGAATAGGAGACTTGTAGAACTTAAAGGTTGTTAGGTCTTAAATTCAGATCCCACTAAGGTTCTGCCACACAATTAATCCAAAGGTCGAGTCAAGCTTCATTTTCAACTTTTGTTCATCACCTTGGTATGGAACCCAAAATCATTTCTCTTCTGCATTTCATTTTAGTTGTTTGGGGACGAGCAAGGTTTAAGTATAGGGGGTTGATGAATATGTGATTGATCACTCTAAAAGTTGAAAATAGAGCTTTGTTTTCGAGTAATTAGCTACATATTTCCACTTATATTGCATAATTAGCATTCATGCATGTACAAATAATATCTGCATTTTAGCATTCATATTTGCATTAAATAAGGAGACAAATTCACTTGTAAATATTCACCTGCATATTAGCTAAAATACCCTATATGTATATATTTTATACTAACTCCATATACAATAAAACCAACTCTATCGTATATATATTACTAACACTAATAAAAGAATAATATCAAAAAATACTAACCTATAAAATTGACCGATAAAACCCGAGTCCAAGTTTGAAGCTAGGAGCCTTAAAATGCGCATATCTCTCACATACAATGTCCGATTTAGGTCAACTCACTTTTAAAATAATATACATTCAAAAACCTTCAAAACAAGACTAATTTCATTAAAATTGGAGATCGTATGCAAAACTTGGGTTTTGGGCCCCTATTGTATATTGTACATATTGACCTTTTTACCCTTTATTTTATCTTTTTATTTTCTTAATTATTAAAAATCCAAAAAAATAGATTAAATTATAAATATTTCATTCATATTTAATCTATTTTTATTTTGATTTTTCTCTTATTTAAAAATAACAAAAAAATTGCAAAAGACAAAAATGTGGTATTTTATACATATAAGATACCACCCAAAAATGCACTTTATATAGATGACTTCTTTTGATTTTTGGTCCTTCACAAAAGTTGTAGATCTCATCGAGGCGAGCAACTTTTGTGTTCACTTTTTGATTTGAACCCTTTTGTTATTTCTTTTTTATTTTTCTTTACATTTAATTCTTTTATTTTTCCAAGTGCGACACATGGCAGCTCCTAGAGCCACCATGTGTCACCCTATTTATTATTTATTTATTTATTTATTTCGTATTTTATTTATTATTTATTTTATTATTTATTTTATTATTTATTTTATTTTAATTTAATTATTTATATTTATTTATGTATTACTTCATTTTATTTCTTTTCTCTTCATTATTTTCAGTAGCCTACATATTATATTACATTTATTATTTTTATTTTATTTTTCCCTCTCCCTTTACTTGTTCCTCACTCCAAGTCTCCACCACTCCTCCACTTCCTTCACCATTCTCTCCATTTTCTCCACCTCTTTTCTATTTTCTTCTCCTCCTTTTTATTCTCTTCTCATCTCTCATTTTTCCTCATCCGCCTTCCGATAAGAGAATCTCTAGCCCGACCCTTCGTCCAGGTGAGAGCTCGACGAGGATGGTTTTGAGCGAAGACGAGCTTCACAGCGAGATCCGAAGGTTCCCAGCTTTCGTCGTTCCTCCTTCTTGGAAGAGCTATAGCTTCTCAGCTTTTCGCCAAGCTGATCGAGGCCATGACGGAGGTCGCATGCCATAGCTCCTCCAAAACCTGACAAACCACAGGTAAGTAATCTCTCTCCTTTTCCCTGTCATTTTATTTTTATCTAACCATTTTTTCCTTGTTGATTCACATCACAATCACCACCTCCATTTTTTACCACATCCAAATCCCAATCATCACACACAAACACCACTTCTTCATTACATTTTATTTCCTATTTACATAAAAAAATTACAAAAAAATCAAAAAAAGGGTTGCAGTCCTGCGAGCCCCCCTCGGTTGTTCCTTCACCGATGCACAGTCACCGCCATGGACCTACGGTTGCACGCTCTTCAGTCTGGCCACCCTCCATCTGCTGGCCTCAGCCGCAGGTCATCGCCCCAGCCGTCCGCACGCCATGTTGCAACTTCGCCCACAATAGCCATCGTGCACCTCCTATCCTGCACACCCAGTAGCACCCACTGCCCTCCCACCGTCTGCTCGCCTTCCTCCAGCCAGCGCCGCCCGCCAGCCTGCGCGGCCCCATGCCTCGCCGCCAACACGACCAGCCCCCTGGCCGCGAGCCGTCGCGCGTGACTCAGCCTCTACCCGCGGCCTGGTCATTCTCGTGCTTCTAGCAGGTCCCCTCGTGGCGCACGCCACCGCCCAAAGCATCGATGCCGCGCCCAGGTCTGCACTGCCCCAGCCCCAACAGCCCACGACCGTGTGCCCCTACGTCGTGCTACTGCTTTGCGCTGCCCTCGACTTCACAACCAGCCCCTCGACAGCGCACTCCTCCTCCGTTGTTAGACGCCCCACGCTTCCGCGTGCTCGCATCACCCCTTCGTGTCACCAGCCCGACATCGCGCTCCCTCGCGACTGTCGTCCCCTTTCCGCCAACGCGACCCCACCATGCTATGCCGATGCTGTGCCCCTATCCTCCTGCCATCCATGGACCGCCGGCACGATGCGCGACCCTCCAATCCACGCGCCACCACGTCGTCCTTGTGTCGTCGCCTCCACCCCACGCTCCAGAGCGCCTCTGCCAGGACACCGTCCCCTTCGTCTTCCCCGTGCGTGATTGTCGACCCTTTGCACCACACCAAGCCACGCCTTCCTCACCGTCTGCGCTGCCACGAACCTTAGCGGGAAGGTGGAACCCACATTTCCCACGTCTCTAGAGGAAGAAAAGGTTGATTCAATTTTTATTATTTTTTTGAAAATTACAAACTTTTTCCTGCATGTTTACATATTTGCAAAAGTGCCCTTAGACACAATTTTATTTTGTTTCTTTCATTTCTGTATTACAAAGATATCCCTACATTTATTCATTAATTTGGACATTCATTTCGCATCAATTTCAATAGCATTTTGTTGAATTAATTCTGTATATTGTGACTATTTATTTATAATTTTGTGAGCATTAGATAATTTATTAAAAATCAGAGTTTGAAATTCAGTGATATTTTACCCATTTATGCTATGAAATTCTCTCATACTCAAATATTGCTTCAAAAATTGTGCAAACATTGTGGATGATGCCTTTAATTGCTATTTAATTGCTATCTATATTTCATCTAAATATGATTTGTCTTTTGCCTAAAATAAATTATTGAGTGATTTCTGTAATTGATTTTTAATTAAATCCACGGATATTGTTTTTACAAAATTTCAAGTCTCCTATTTTTATCATTAAAATATCTATTTGAGATAAATAGTTCTCTGGATAATTTAATTTCATGGATTAATTAGGAATTAAATACTCACAGTCGCTCTGTTTTCAGTAAAAAAATCATAAAAAAATCACAAAGTATCAAAAAATTCCAAAAAAATAATGTAGCTTCATTTCATCATATTCACTTCCACTAAATTTTTCATAATTTTTGCATTTCATTTGTACAAAAAATTTCATAAAAATCCCAAAAAAGTTTGCATTTTTCATTGTTGCGTTTTAACTCCAAAAATTCCAAAAAATGCATTTTGCATTCGTCGTTGGATTAGGTTTTTAAGAAAAATATAACTTGGTTGATTTGGATAAATTTCACATTAAAATAAATTTAGCTTTGTTAATTTTCTTAATAACCTAGTTCATCCAAGGTCGTGCATTTGCATTTTTATCGTATAAAAAAATTACAAAAAAAAATCATGCTTGGAAAATCATAACCTAATTCCTCTAACTTGATTCGAAGTTGTTCCTTTGCCTCCTTAAGTCGACCCTGGGGTTGCCCAATTTAAAAAAACATCATATCGCACATTAATTAATTCATCGATTCATCATCGTGCGGTAAATTTTTGATCTATCCTGATTGCTCGACTACAACAAACACGACACACAATCAAATTAAAAGGGTGATTTTCGGATAAGTCAATTATCCTCTCCGATCAGGAAAGCTCTCCTCTCCTTGTTTCTATGTTTTTCTTCTTTTTATTTTGACGCACACATATATCCTCACCTCCAATTCACTACACCGCCACCTTTACAATACTCCACTCACCCATGCCGACCCCTTCGCTCGCCATCTTCCTCCTCCACAACCTCCATCCATCCCAGATCATCTCCTCCGCCGGAGGCGGAGGAGACTCCACTCCAAGCACTCCCCTGCTTGGCCTTGACGCATGCCATTCACTCACCATGCTTTAGCTATCCACCTCGCTAACTCCTTTTGCAGGCACTCTTCATTGGTCAGACTTGGGGTAGAGCTCCATTCTGGAGCTCTGTGTGTCGATGTATTCATCCAAGAAGTGATGCACCTTCAAATCTGATTGGTCTTCATCACCAGAGCTTCAGGGAGCCACCCTAGGCTCCAACGTGCACGGTGGTGAACGGAGGAGCTCCTGGTTCGTTGTTGGAGCTCCAAAAGCGTTGCCAGTGCATGGAGGAGGAGAAGGCACCAGATTCTACAAGTGTTGTTGGATGGCGCCCCTCCGGCGTCCATCCAATGGTTGGGAGGCCTCCACGTCACTATTCTAGACTGTGGAGGCTCGACGGATCTGAACCTCATCCCAAGTCACCTCTGGCCACCGCATGGCCCAAGGCTCCTGTAACGGCCTTCGAACCTACATCGAGCCTCGTAGCCTCCCAAACCTAGCGTGCGTGTGTGGGCTGGGTATTTTGCATCAATGCCCCACCAGTTTCTAGATATTGTAAATAGGTCCCCGCCCAGGCATGCATGCCTCACGTGTCATGCCTCGGTGCATTTCATAGGGACCTTGCTGATTTTATTAAATTACACTTATAGCCCCTATCTGGACCTTTTTGCAAAGTTATCCCATGTGATTTTCTTGTTTTCTTTACATTTATGCTCCTAGCTTAAAAGGCTAATATCTTGAGCATACGAATTTCGATTTGGTTGATTTCAATTTCATTTTGTTGCACATTTTATTCTCTATCTAGTGACATCATTTGTTCCCTGTTTTGACATCAAAATTTTGATTTGTATTATGTCACATTACTAATATTTTAAATGCCATTCCTGGTCACTTTGATTCATTTTAATGCATCAATTGAATCTGAAATTAATCTCTCTTTTATTGCTCAAGTTTTTAACTAATTCGGGGCATATTAGTACATTGTTTCTTGCATGATTATTTA
Source organism: Ottelia alismoides (assembly GCA_037367405.1). Taxonomy (NCBI): domain Eukaryota; kingdom Viridiplantae; phylum Streptophyta; class Magnoliopsida; order Alismatales; family Hydrocharitaceae; genus Ottelia; species Ottelia alismoides. The sequence goes on along the minus strand of JAZKJV010004801.1, from coordinate 969 downwards.
TTGTATATCATACACATGCATCCTATTTTATTACATAAAACCAAATATTTGTGCCTCATTCTATGTTATTCATTCTGTTTGCATCATTATATTATGCCTCACATTGTTTCTACATGGCATCTGCATTATTTGCCTAAATGAAGGAATTTTATCACTCAACTTTAATTAATAATTTCCGATAAATAAACGAGGAGGCTCGTGCCCCTATGTTCGACCTTGGTAAACTTGTTAAGTAAAATTCTCCATAGCATTCAGAGATTGTGGTTTTTGATAGATCATTTCTGCCTTCCTATACTACAATATATCATTCTTAAATGAGTTAGCAAACGGTTTTTTCAGATGGCACCATTATTGGGGACATAGCTCATCCTTATTTTTTCCAATTTTATTGTGTTATTTTGAGCTGTTTATTTTAAAAAAAGTTGGTCTTCTTGTTGAGTTTATTTATGCATTAATCTTGATTTTAAATTCTTGATGTTTTTCCTGACATTTTCTTTTTGTGGCAGGGCTTGTGAAGATGGAGAATGCCCGATCTACATGGAGGCATGGAGTTTGGAGCTCCCGCTGCAAGGAGCCACAGAAGAGACTCAGGAGAAAATAAGGAATTTAATCAACATTCTGTTCATGCATGTTGTTCTGTATATAAGTGTAATATTTGCATTTCTAGTGGTCCTCATTTGAGGGCTCACGTGTGTAAGTTGAACTTGGACATTGCATGTGTTCTGTGGAGCCTGTTTCACCTCAGTCTGTGTGTGGCTTCACTTGACTGTCGACCTAACGCTAGGTACATGGCTCTCCAGCTCACCTCATTTCTTATATTATATGCTTGCCCGTAGGTAGGACACACATAATACACAAGACGCACATACATCGCTTCACTTAGCCAAATTAAATTGAAATTCTTTCCCCGCTAATAGAAGCATGTGTAGGGTGTGTTTTCTTCGACTTATATGCATGTAGCGTAAAATT